>JAIUZE010000505.1:0-115276 GCA_022085475.1 Heliosperma pusillum
TTTTTCGGGGGTAACTCGGTTTGTCGAGAAAATGGATAAATACGTGTTATCTGATGGTTTAATTGAACATGGTAACTTCTACCACGGCCCAGGACACGAGGTTGAAAAATCATGAGAATTTGAAACGCAACCCAGTACGACCTCCTTAACGGGCCAAATTAAAGCCACACGATTTTCGGTAATTTGTGGCCCTGAGTCAGAAATGGCAGTAAATCACACAAACATTTTATTAGCTCAGATAAACCTCCCATGCAAAGTTTGAGCATAAGCGGAGGAGATTTGCGGGTGTCCGTAAGCGATAAACGTTTTTCGGAGGTAACTCGGTTTATCGAGAAAATGGATAAATACGTGTTATCTGATGGTTTAATCGAACATGGTAACTTTTACCACGGCCCAGGATACATGGTACAAAAACCGTGAGAAACTGAAACCCAGCCTAGTACGACATCCCGCACGGCCCAAATTACAGCATATAATACACTGTTTTCGGTATTTTGTGTCTCCGGGTCAGAAATGGCATTAAATCACATAAACATTCTATTGTGTCAGATAAAGAGCCCACGCAAATTTTGAGCATAAACGGAGGAGATTTGATGGTGTCGGTAAGCGATAAACGTTTTTCGGAGGTACCTCTGTTTATCGCGAAAATGGATAAATACTTGTTATCTGTTGGTTTATTCGAACATGGTAACTACTAATACGGCCCAAGATACGTTGTACAAAATTCATGAGAAAATGAAACATGACCCAGTACGACCACCCGAACGACCCAAATTGCAGCCTAATACACGGTTATCAGTATTTTATGCACTCGGGTTAGAAATGAATGTAAATCACCAAACATTTTATTTTCTCAGATAAAGCTTCAACACAAATTTTGAGCATAAACGGAGAAGATTTGAGGGTGTCGCTATGCGATAAGCGTTTTTCGGGTGTAACTCGGTTTATCGAGAAAATAGATAAATACGTGTTATTTAATGGTTTAATCGAACATGATAACTTCTACCACGGCCCATGACACGTGGTACAAAAATAGTGAGAAACTGAAACCCAACCCAGTACGACCTCCCGAACTGCCCAAATTACAGTCTATAATACACGGTTTTCAGTATTTTGTGCCCCCGGGTCAGAAATGAATGTAAATCACACAAACATTTTATTTTCTCAGATAACGCTTCAACACAAATTTTGAGCATAAACGGAGGAGATTTGAAGGTGTTGCTATGCGATAAGCAATTTTCGGCGGACACTCGGTTTATCGAGAAAATGGATAAATACGCGTTATCTGATGATTTAATCGAACATGGTAATTTCTACCACGGCTCAAGACACATGGTACAAAAATCGTGATAAACTGAAACCCAGCCTAGTACGACATCCCGCACGGCCCAAATTACAGCCTATAATACACTGTTTTCGGTATTTTGTGGCCCCGGGTCAGAAATGACATTAAATCACATAAACATTCTATTGTGTCAGATAAAGAGCCCACGCAAATTTTGAGCATAAACGGAGGAGATTTGATGGTGTCGGTAAGCGATAAACGTTTTTCGGAGGTACCTCTGTTTATCGCGAAAATGGATAAATACTTGTTATCTGTTGGTTTAATCGAACATGGTAACTACTAATACGGCCGAAGATACGTTGTACAAAATTCATGAGAAAATGAAACATGACCCAGTACGACCACCCGAACGGCCCAAATTGCAGCCTAATACACGGTTATCAGTATTTTATGCACTCGGGTTAGAAATGAATGTAAATCACTCAAACATTTTATTTTCTCAGATAAAGCTTCAACACAAATTTTGAGCATAAACGGAGAAGATTTGAGGGTGTCGCTATGCGATAAGCGTTTTTCGGGTGTAACTCGGTTTATCGAGAAAATAGATAAATACGTGTTATTTAACGGTTTAATCGAACATGATAACTTCTACCACGGCCCATGACACGTGGTACAAAAATATTGAGAAACTGAAGCCCAACCCAGTACGACCTCCCGAACTGCCCAAATTACAGTCTATAATACACGGTTTTCAGTATTTTGTGCCCCCGGGTCAGAAATGAATGTAAATCACACAAACATTTTATTTTCTCAGATAACGCTTCAACACAAATTTTGAGCATAAACGGAGGAGATTTGAAGGTGTTGCTATGCGATAAGCAATTTTCGGCGGACACTCGTTTTATCGAGAAAATGGGTAAATACGCGTTATCTGATGATTTAATCGAACATGTTAACTTCTACCACGGCTCAAGACACATGGTACAAAAATCGTGAGAAACTGAAACGCAGCCCAGTACGACCTCCCGAAGGCCCAAATTACAGCTTATAATACACGGTTTTCGATATTTTGTGGCACCGGGTCAGAAATGACAGTAAATCACACAAATATTTTATTAGCTCAGATAAAGCTCCCATGCAAAGTTTGAGCATAAACGGAGGATCTTTGAGGGTGTCCGTATGCGATAAACGTTTTTCGGGTGTAACTCGGTTTATCGAGAAAATGGATAAACACGTGTTATATGATGGTTTAATCGAACATGATAACTTCTACCACGACCCAGGACACGTGGTACAAAAATAGTGAGAAACTGAAATCTAGCCCAGTACGACCTCCCAAACGGCCTAAATTACAGCTTATAATACACGGTTTTCGGTATATTGTGGTATATTGTGGCCCCGTGTCAGAAATGGCATTAAATCACATAAACATTCTATTGGCTCAGATAAAGCGCCCACGCAAATTTTGAGCATAAACGGAGGTGATTTGATGGTGTCGGTAAACGATAAAACGTTTTTCGGAGATACCTCTATTTATCGTGAAAATGGATAAATAATTTTTATCTGTTGGTTTAATCGAACATGGTAACTATTAACACGGCCCAAGATATGTGGTATAAAATTGATGAGAATATGAAAATGACCTAGTACGACCTTCCAACAGGCCCAAATTGCAGATTATATTACACGGTTTTCGGTATTTTGCGGCACCGCGTCAGAAATGACCGTAAATCACAAAAAACATTTTATTTTCTCAGATAAAGCTTCCACACATATTTTAAGCATAAACGGAGGATATTTGAGGGTGTCCGTATGCGATAAATGTTTTTCGGGGGTAACTCGGTTTATCGAGAAAAAGGATAAATACGTGTTATCTGATGGTTTAATCGAACATGGTAACTTCTACCACGACCCAGGACACGTGGTACAAAAATCGTGAGAAACTGAAACCCAGCCTAGTACAATCTCCCGAACGGCCCAAATTACAGCCTATAATACACGGTTTTCGGTATTTTATGGCCCCGGGTTAGAATGACATTAAATCACATAAACATTCTATTGGAACAGATAAAGCGCCCTCGCAAATTTTGAGCATAAACGGAGGAGATTTGATGGTGTCGGTTTGCGATAAACGTTTTTAAGAGGTACCTCTATTTATCGTGAAAATGGATAAATACTTGTTATCTGTTGGTTTAATCGAACATGGTGACTACTAACACGGCCCAGGATATGTGGTATAAAATTCATGAGAAAATGAAATATGACCTAGTACGACCTCCCAAATTGCTCAAATTGCAGCCAATAATACACGGTTTTCGGTATTTTGCGGCACCGGGTAAGAAATGGTCGTAAATCACAAAAATATTTTATTTTCTCTGATAAAGCTTCCACATAAAATTTGAGCATAAACGGATGATATTTGAGGGTGTCCGTATGCGATAAACGTTTTTCGGGGGTAACTCGGTTTATCGAGAAAAAGGATAAAGACGTGTTATCTGATGGTTTAATCGAACATGGTAACTTCTACCACGACCCAGGACACGTGGTACATAATCGTGAGAAACTGAAACGCGGCCTAGTACGACCTCCCGAACAGCCCAAATTACAGCCTATAATACACGGTTTTCAGTATTTTGTGGCCAGGGTCAGAAATGGCAGTAAATTACACAAACAATTTATTAACTCAGATAAAGCTCCCACACAAATTTTAATTATAAACGGAGCAGAATTGAGTGTGTCCGTATGCGATAAACGTTTTTCGGGGGTAACTCGGTTTATCGAGAAAATGGATATATACGTGTTATCTGATGGTTTAATCGAACATGGTAACTTTTACCACAACCCTTGTAAATTTTAAATACTCGAAAAAAAAATATGTAAACTCAAAAACGAAAAGGATATGAGATACTACATCCGATACGTAATTCTTTATCTCGTTCTATTGTACTCATAAACTTGTCATATTTATATTTGGGCTCATTGTTAACCCAAAGTATAATATTGGGCTACCATTCTACACTATACTTTGGACCACAAAAACAAATTTTCAACTTTAACTCATTCACGCCCATGAACTTATAAAAAACCCGTCAAGTTTAAAATAAGACGGTCTCACACAATAAGCTTTCGGACTTCCGTATTATCAACCTCTAGTCTCTACCATTAAAAGTCGAAATTTATTAATCTTATTTCTTCTTCTCCAAGTTTATAAATTCATCGAAAACTCACACTTCTACTCTTCTATACATCTCACCAGATCTTCAGTTTTCTCGACATAAATCTTCGTAAGTTGTCGATTAATTCAATATCCGCTTATATAATTACTAGATTATTGGTTTAAATTGTGTGAAATGTTTGATTATTTCGAGTATTATTTATGTTTGTTGATTTGATTTTGTTGTTGTCTGATTTAGGGTTTTAGTGTTATTGTTACAAATTCGTTAATAATTTTAATGTTTCGGTAATTGTTGCTAGATTAATTGTTGTATTGTATGTAATGTTAATGTTATTATGAATGTTTATTGATTTGATTATTGTGTGATTTAGGGTTTAGTGTAATCGTTAGAAAATCGGCGATAAATTTAATGTTTTAGTAAGAATTGCTAGATTAATTGTTATATTGTATGTAATGTTTGTTAATCGTCGTTATGAATTTTTTATTGATTTGATTGTTTTTTTAGGGTTTATTGTATTGTTGGAAGTTCGTTAATAATTGCTAGATTAGTTCTTATATTGCACGCGATGGCATTTGGTATTATGAATGTTTATTGATTGGTTGGTGTATGAATGTTTATTTAGGGTTTTAGTGTAATTGTTAGACATTTGGTGTATTTGTAGAGAAAAAATGACGATTGAAGCGCCGAAAAAGGGAGGATTTTCCTTCGATAACTGCAAAAGGAATGAAATGATGATGGAGAAAGGCGCTAAACCTGCATCTTTCCTCAAAACTGGTACCACCATTGTTGGTCTTGTTTTTCAGGTATATTATGTCTCACTTATATTGGTTATTCGATACCGTATAAGAGTTTAGATTTTATGCTGTGAATCTGTGATTAGTGAGCTGAATGATTTTTGATTGTTATTTGCTGAATATTAGGGTTTGACTAGCTGAATCGAATGATTGTTGATTGTTATTTGCTGAGTATGGGGTTTGCTTAGATGTATAGCAGTTTGGCCGCTAGTGTTTGGATATGAGGCATTGAGTAAATCTAAAGTTGTTCCGTTGATATACTCGTGTCTTTTCATCCTGGTTGTTTATGTTATGTGTGTTTGATAATTGATTGTGCTCGTTGGTATTATGTTCTACGGTCATTTGTTGAAGGTGATGCGATGAGAAAGGTCTGAATCGGATGGTGTAAGACTAGAGTTTGGTTATAAGAAGCCCTAGTCTGAAATGCATAACCCAGCTGGCATTCTTTTGACAGTCCACTAATCAATTGAACATGAGCTAGTGTAAGGTTTTTGTTTTGAGGTGTTCTTCACAATGTACAGTAATTCAATTTTTTTATTGGAATCTATTAATGTTTTGCTTGCGTGAATAATCCATCTTGTTTCAAGTTGCCCATCTACTATGCGATAAATATGGATCTGCATAAGAGATCGTTAACTTCTGATTTGTGGTGTCAGTACGATTAACTGATCAAGGCTGCTGAGGATTTGAATTTACTGGTGCTTGTAATTATCTATTTATCGTGTTGGTCATATGTACTTTCAGATTTGTAATTCTTCGTTTTATTTAGGAACAATTGTTGGTTAGATAAGATATCGTGATAGTGCCATAACTAATCCCTGATAATAAATTAGGATGGTGTCATTCTTGGAGCTGATACTAGAGCAACAGAAGGCCCCATTGTAGCTGACAAGAACTGTGAAAAAATTCATTACATGGCACCGAATATTTACTGTTGTGGTGCAGGGACTGCAGCTGATACAGAAAATGTAACAGGTAATCCATGTTAATTGTTAATGGTTCTAGTGATAGCGTCGATTATTTTGGTTTACTTTGGTATTATCATTGCCTTTGGTTGGTCATGCCATTTTTCTATCTCCATAATTCTACTAGATACATGTCAAGGGAGATATTTCAAGATGTCTCTATTACCTGGTTACAGATTACAGATTAGTATTTCAACCGCAAGCTAGTATCTTTAATGGCACATGACGTTTATTGTACTAATGTTGAAGTGAATTATGAGTAAGCTACAGTGATCTTGAAGTGATCTTCTAGTTGCGGGACTCTAAGGAACTTTGCACCTTGACTTAAAAACGCGGGTGATCCCTGTCTTGCTTATCCAGCTGCTTAAAATGGGACGGATGCAACTTCCCTCAGTTGGTTTGGGTGGCATAGCCCGTTCCGGTAGCCCCCACCCCCCACCCATTTCTATAGTGCCCAAAAATCACTTCATTGGCACGCGCTGGTTTACCATGAAAGGAAAATGAGCTTTGCTCTTTTGGCTGTGAGGCGATGAAAAAAGTTCACATTTGTCGTCACACCTTAGCATGGCTTTGGTTTCATATTTGGCGCAACACCATTTGTAAATCAAGATGTTTATGAGATAATATGAGGTACAAGTTATAGATGGTTTGAAGGGAAGAAGCCTTGTCATAAATTTTCTTAGAGAGTGAATATTGCTAGTTTGTAAGAACTACTCGTTTGTTGTTGTTGGCTAGTAGCATACAAATCTTTCTTCTTTGCTCCTTCCTGAGGGATTTGACCTTTGGCATAAGGCTTTATGAACAATTCTCCAATTTTTTTTATACTAGTTTGTTAGATGTGGTGACGTTGATGAAAGCTTGAAAATAAGATCTTCATAAGATAATTTGCTGTGATTACCATGCCATTGGAAGCAACAGCTTGGTTTATATGTAGAATATTAATCCTAGAACTTATTAAAGCACGAGTGATGTGTTTTTTCTTCATTGGTTCACTGCTTAGTGTAGATTCAGGACAAACGATATGATTGTGGATTTGTGGTATCTGCAAGATACATGTTATATGGTCAGAGATCCGTGACATTGCATTCTGATTGAGTTATCAAGGTTGGAATGCTACCACAACCGCATTTAAGGGATCTAATGGTCCTATTATAGCGCACTGATTGACATTAGGCTACATGACTTCCTTGATCAGCTCTCAAATTGAGTTTTAATACCGTAGTGCCAGGGTGTAATACATTAGAAGGGGTTAAGCTAAATCTGACTATTTCCGATAATAACCTGTTTATTTGTCAGATATGGTGTGCTCTCAGCTGAATCTTCACAGGCAGCATACTGGTCGTGAGTCAAGAGTTGTCACAGCTCTTACTCTGCTGAAGTCTCATCTTTTTAGGTGAGATTATGATTACTGAGAAATGCTTTCTTCGCAAAATAAGCTGGGCTATTATATCTGTATTCATATAGAGTGCCTGATTATTCCATTATTGTGATCCAGCCATCAGGGACATGTCTCTGCAGCTCTGGTTCTTGGTGGAGTTGATGTGACTGGACCCCATCTGCATACTGTGAGTATCTCTTTGGCGTTTTCTGGATTTTTCAAAAAAAATATGTATCGGTTATGATTATGAATTACGTACTAATTTTGTTGCACAGATATACCCTCATGGTTCAACTGATACTCTTCCTTTTGCTACTATGGGGTCTGGTTCCCTTGCTGCTATGTCTGTCTTTGAGTCAAAATACCGTGAAGGACTTTCCGTAAGTCAGCTTGTTTTGGAAGTATTGTTTAAAATTCCGAATTTAATGATCTTCTGCAAACTTGAAAAGCGAAAATTGGGCACCTCTGTTTGGAATAAACTATCTTGGCCTTTCTGGAAAATAAATTCTTGTTTTTTTTGTTTTTTTTACACGTGTAGAGGGAGGAAGGAATTAAGCTAGTCGCTGAGGCCATCTCATCTGGTATTTTTAACGACTTAGGAAGTGGAAGCAACATTGACGTTTGTGTCATTACAAAGGTGTGCTCATCTTGTCCAACTTTTGTCAAAGCTTTATATTTTCCCTCCGTCCAATTTAGTAGTATGTGATTCTTTTTTTTTGTGGTTGTGTGATCTCCACAGGGTAAAGTGGACTATTTGAGGAATCATGCGCAACCAAATCCTCGTACCTACACAAGTGCAAAGGGATACACATTTTCTAAGCCTACAGGTAAAGTTCATAATCATTCAGAATATACCATATCATCTTCTGAATTTTGCAATTGTGCATTTGAAGATGCATTTCCTTAGTTATCTAATAGATGAAGCAACTATTGTGAGCATTGAGGAAGTTCATTCCATCGTCTTCAAGGCTTAATAGGCTTCTTTTTGTGGTCTATGTTCTAATCAAACAAAACCTCACTAGTCTTGGCTTTTGCCACTGATAAAATAAAACACGGGACTCACTCTGGTTACTCCCTTTTATTGTGAACTAGCTGTCATTGATTTGATTCTTGTTGCATTTTTCATTGTCGGTTATCAGGAAACATCTCTTGTGTTGATTAATACTTGGGACCCGAAAATGACCCAAAAGTGAAGGTGTCCCAAATTGACCCTATGGACCCGCAGTGACCTATTTAAGGCAAAATCCTGACCCGAAATTACCCAAAGCAACCCAGGTCGACCGAACCCGAAAAAGGCTCGATAAATTGTTGGCCCAAATATGACTCGACACGAAGCGACCCAAATGACCCATTTGCCAGGTCTAGGTGTAGGTACACTCCGGCCTATATAACCCCACTATTTGTAGGGCACTAGAAACCGAGGTAATGTTTTCAGTGGTGATTTGAGGCTTTAAGACTACAAGTGTCTCGGAAGTACAGAGATGCATGTGAGGCACGTCCGGTGTAATCGAAAATAGAAAAGTTGCACTTAGTTCTCGACATGATTATTTTGTGATAATGAGTTAATTTTTAGTTGTTGCTATTGTGTTTCCAGAGGTCTTAATGACAAAGGTCACTCCCCTGAAACAGAAGGTCGAGGTAGCAGCAGGTGGAGATGCCATGGAAGAATGATTATTTGCTGGCGAACATATGCGACTGTAACGCTGTCTAAGTTCTTTAAATTGAACGATCCCTTTTTAGTTATGGCTTGCCCATCTTCATGTATGCTCTTGAATCTTGTTCGGGCAGTCGACATGCCTTGCGATGTTGCTTCATTGATGGAAACATGGATGTGTATTTGTTGAGCTTTTGCCTTCTGAGTATCACCAACTTGTACTATTAATTTAAGTAGACTTTGCATAATGAATCATGTTATACCAATTCTCTTAGAAATCACCGTTACCGTCACATATTTCTAAGGATTCTCGTAAAAATCATACTCCTTCCAATCCAATTGATTAATAAGAATAAGAATGTTGTATCGTGCATAATGAACTTATTATCGGTCGTCGTATGTGGTATAATAGCCTCATGAGTCATGAGAGACCAATCATAAATTATACAGTAAATTTTATAATCTTAAATGAACATAAGCTGCCAAAACTACTGGTTTACTATAAGCTAAAAAAAGTTACTGATTAGTTTGGATAAAAATTATGGTACTCAACTTTTAATGTGGGAAAATTACTATAGGAATATAATACATAATTGATTAAATCTTAGTATTGTTGCGAGGGAAAACTACTATAGGAGCACATCGCCGGCAGAGAGGCAAGACGACTGGTGCAAGCAAAACAGCTGGATTGGTCAGCTCACCAGAAGGTGTAACTACGAGCTTTTTAACAACTTATCAACTATTTTGGAGCTGGAATTACTCGAATGTAGGTTCACCTATAAATCGTATGTGACAACTCGAATTTAATAACATTTTCGATTGAATTAGCATTGGATTGCTGAAATGCTGTAATTATACACTGACACCTGCATTACTTGTCGTTGTAGCCGTGTGAAAAATGCCATAACTTGTTGAAGCAAGTTTTGACGGGTCTATGTCAATATTATATCTACCCACATTACTAAAAAGTGGGTAAGGTATGTTACTGTTCAAAATGAACAGTGTAGCGAATTGCCCTTCGTTGGGCTGTGTTATTGTTGGGCCTCCATGTGTGTTTGGGCTCATGCTTTCCTGATGCCAATTAAACCTTTATTTCACCGCCCCCTTTTCTTCCCAATCATTTTCTCTTATCACCACCTTTCCTTCTTTATTCCTCCTTTTCATGCTCTCATATTTTTATTTTTTTTACTCTGATGATCCACCACTGTAAATCGCCATCATCAGACACCACCCAGCTCTCCTATCACCAGATCTCGCACTTCAATAATGCTGCCTTTTATCAATGGTGTCTCGTTCCAGGCGGCCCCTCATCGATAATAGGTACTTATTAAATTGACTAGAATTAATTATTAGGTTTATCAATTTAGGGCTACTATTCAATGCGACTTACTTATCGAAGTCTGATTCATCAAGCTGTCACCAACAATCGCCTTTTTTTATTAAGCTGAAGGGTTCACAATTGGTTTGAATGCTTGAATGCCGAATTATTTTAATATGTAAACATTCGATTAAAAGGCTCAGCAAACAACGTTTTTTAGCTTTTCGGTCTTTTTTCTAGGATTTTTCTCAACTGTTAGGAACCCTAGAAGTAACATGATCACTAGGGCTTCCCTGAGTGCTAAGGCAATCCGAGGATTCAAAACAGGGAGATTTTTTCCTTTTTGTTATCATTCTTTGTTTTTGTTGGACTTTGAAGATACCGCTAATTACCACATGGAATTGCATAAATGTGGACTTGCATAAAGTTAACACAACATAACTTTCCTTGTACAGGGACTTAGGGATTTACAATTTGAGTGGAGAACTTCCTCTTTAATGGAGAGTTTGTCTGCTCTCTCAAGCCCGTGAGTAATTATTTCACATTACTTTACCTCTTCCTTTATTACCGCAAGTTTTTGTCTTCCTTAGTCATGAGATCAAATTTGTTTTTCTAGGCACTTGCCTTGGTGTTAAGTTTGTGAACCACTTACTTTGTTGTCACATGTTTCCATGTAACTGTTTTATACTCAAATCAAGTTTAGTTTCTCAATTCTATCCTTGGTAGTTTGGCCTTAATCATGTACCTCCGATCCCTCAATGATAAGTGCTCAGACCCTACTTCTTGAACACATAACCTGCACCTGAAACACATAACCCACTTTCTGAACATGACAACCAGTCAATGTGTAAAATTTTGGGAACTTATGTGTCATCCATTAGCTTTGGGTCAAAAAGATTTTTGCCTCTTCAAGTAATTTGGGGAGGAGTTGTGTTGGTCGAATAGGGTTGTGAAGGGATTGAGAGAGATTGAGGCATAGGCGAGGGAAGTTTTTCAACGTTAGGTAAGACAAATGACGAATTTGTGTTCGAATTGTAAGGGCTGGAAAGATATCTAAGGCGGTGTTGGAGGAGAGGAAGGCGGAGGAGAGAGATTGAAAGTTTGGTTCGTAAGAAGAAGGCAAAGGCAAGACTGAAAGAATAAGGGAGTTATCGAGGAGAAATGAAGTTTGAATGCGTTGAAATTTAGACTTGAGAGCTAGGGATTCGAAAAGTAAGTTGGATGAAATTTGGGGGAATGTGTCACCTCTTAAAAGAAGAATATAGGGATCGGTTGGAACGAAATTAAAGTTTGTCTATGAGATGATAAGCAAGGGTACGTTTTAAAAATGAGCAGGATGAGGTTAAGAGGATCTTAGTCAATAAGATTATGAATTTTGTGAAGTTAAAAAGGAACAAGGGATGTTGTCTCATATATTGGAAAAGTTGGAGCCTCAGAAAACGTTAGAAGAATTAAGAAAATTAGAATTTCGTTACTCGTATCTACACGCCTTGCTAAAAAGTAAAAAAGTTAGTATTCAAAATGAACAGTTACATTTGAATGTCTTTGTTGGGTCTTTTACACGTCTTTATACTTGTAATTCCTTTGTTGGATTTGGATATTTGCGGCTCTCCACAATAGAAAGCTTCTGATACAGCGCAACACACTCTACAGTCTACACTGGTGACTTGGGATCGTCTATGTTTAGGTGTATTTCCACCGAACTTATTTTAAAGTGCTTTTCATTATTCCTTTCTTTGTTTATGATATATCTTCTTTATTCCTTTCTTAGCTTATGATATATCTTCTGTATATTTACCTAGACGGTTTTTAGGACTGAACCAGGGCTTCATATCTTGCTTCCGTGGTTGGTTTTCAATCGAGTGAATACTCGTGCGAGGATACAAGTGGAAGTTGGACCTACTGATTTTATATCAAGTTCGATATGCCATTCTTTTTATAATCATGAATTAAGATGTTTCTTAGTTTCGGTTATCTGAAAAATATGAACATTCTCAATCTTTACCTTTAGGATAGCAATGTTCCTTTCTTTTGGCGAGATGCCTCTAAAGGCTATCTTGTTGTATCAGATTACGTTGAAGCAACCACTCTTATAGATAATGATTAATATATTATCATGACACATTCTCATATGAGAACTAATAGGGTAATTGCTCTGTAAGTTATGGGTGTAAGGATAGGGCTTTATAGCTAAACATGGTGGTTTTACATTAGCATGACACAGTCCTAGATTGTAATTGGTACTAAGAGCTGTGGTATTTGGTTGATATTTTAGCATAAAAATAATGGTTTTCAATCTTTGGGGGTTGTTTATTTTGGGTTCATCCATGTGAGATCTCTATGATACATAACACACCAAGATCATCTTCTTACACCCTTTAATGGATTTTAGAATGTGATTTTCGGGTTAGGCGTAGGCCGCAGATTATGGACTCTGTTAAAACTCACAGAATTGGTCGGACCATTAATTGACGAACAAGAGAAGGTCGGTATAATACTAAGCTCATTGGGTAACTTAATATTCCCTATATCCCATTTTATAAAGGAAGATGGATACATAATTTGTTCTACCCCTTATCAAGCAAAAGAAGTACAGAGAGTTGAGAAACATTTACTATGGTGCAGAAGATGATGCTTAATTATGTAGGTGTGTTACTTGATTCTCAGATTTTTTAGCTTGCTAAAATGAGAAAGAAGGTAATAATTTGTTCGGATTAATTTTGAGGCGAGGAGGAACAATGAAATAAGGTGAACATAAGGCCAATTTTATAGCAGGTGTAGGGCTTTTTAGTACTTTGCGACTGTAAATTATTAATGTAATAGCGGTAAATCTTGGCAACCCATGCACAATTCACAAGCTAATGATCATCAAGAGCCCTCGTAGGTCTGTTAAGTCAAATAAATTCTATGTGATTGTGTTTGGTCTACGTAGCTGGTTAGTAATCCGTATTTCTTTGCCTGGGTTCTGATGCTTAGAGAGAACATATGTTACTCCGACACTTCCCGTGTCGCGTGCTAGACGCGTGTCAGTGTCCGACACTTCGACACTTCAATTTAGACCACAAAATAGGAAAATTCACCCAAAATACCGTGTCCGACACTCCGACACGTGTCAGACATGACACAGTGTCGGAGAGTCGGAGTAACACAGGAGAGAACTGCTGCTCAAACTATAGATCTCGTAAAGTTATTGCAACGGTGAGTTAGTTGCTTTACTAAGAGCATTTTATTTTAACACAAATGTGAATGTGAATTAGATTTTTAAATGAAGCTGGCGACACACAGTGAAAAAGATTAGTTATGCTTGGTTTTTTAATTTAAGGCTGCCAAGAGTAGGCTTACAAGTTCGCAAGAGAATCATCATAGGAATTTCCAGTCTAATAGGCCGGTCTACAAATGTTTCATGATAGCAACCGTCAATAATATTGCTGAATGTATATTCTTTGCCATGATAACTTAAGTTAATTTGTTTTGGGGCACGTCGGATGGGTTATTGTTTGGGTCATTATCCTCTGGGATTCCAGCAGGTGCCATTAACAAATGTTCTCTCACGACCTTGCTGGAATATTGCGATTTATAGTTAATATAACATACTTTTTTCTTTTCTTTCGAATTTACTTTATTCAATCATAATTCTTCCCCTTAAAACTGTTTGCCCCCTAACGGTAAATCCTGGTTCCACCGTTGATTTGGAGCTTGTTATACTTATGATTTTTTATAGACTTGTTTTCACTCTTATCTTGTGGTGGTTTGTTTTCTTCTCTTGTAGAAGCCCAAAATTTAGGCTGAACCAAAAGTGTTCTTTTTTGTATGCTTAAGATTTTAAATGATATAACAAATATATTCAAGATCTTCACTTAAAACTTAAGAAATATTGCAGCAAAATACACTAATGTTTCCTAATGCACTCACCGTTATGGGAATTACATTCAGGATCGCTACATTGGAACATGTGCTCCTTTGGTACACTTCAAGCTTATTCCAATAAACTGACCAAGAAACTGAGTTCCCCACTCATTCCAAGTACAAATGAATCAGCAAGTCCTCTTCGCTATGTCCTCTTTGCTAATTAAGGTGTTTCTTAGTTTCGGTTATCTGAAAAATACAAGCATTCTTTTCATGCTGTCCTAATTGCTATGTCCTCTTTGAGTGACACCTTTTCTACTGTCTCTTTCTCTTTCTTATGCTCCTTCACTTTAATCCTTCAATTTGTTGGCTTGCCACCATTTTTTTCGTAGTCCTTGCTCCTTCAATCACTATTGTTTAATGGATTGTGTTGGTTATCAGAGTTAAATAAGTTGAGATTAATAGTTGCTTTGCCTGACGTTGGCATAAATTCTTAATTGGAGAAAAGGGAAAGATTATTGAAATGTAATGAAATCTTGTTATGATGTTTGTATAAATACTTTTGAGAGTTTCACATTTATTGTGTTGTCCTGGGGTTATTCATATGTAACTAAAATGTCGAAATGTCCAAGGCATGTTGCAGGTTACCCGTAGTACATAAGAGACAAGCATGATGAAGTCGATGTGGAAGTCATGAAATGTAAGAGACAAGCATGATGAAGTCGATGTGGAAGCCAGGATGAAAATGAGAGAAAGAGAGGAGGGATGGAGGCCGCAAAATTGCGGTTAACAAATTTTACGTCTTTTAGTTAGAGGCTTAATTGGTTTCTACTCTACCTATATATATAGCATATAAATTACAACATTTGATGTAATTCAAACTTAGTTGTTGTTAATGATAGTGAATGCCAAAATTTAAGCTATTTTATACCATGGTAAAAATTATGGCCTTTTTTTTTGGTTTTTACTCCCAATTACATCACTAGAAAGAGAAACATTGGATATGTAATAAATTAGTTACAATTTTGATAAATGTCGATCCAACCTTTCACCCGAACGAAATCTCCGAGATAATTTAGACCCCAAATAGAGTGTTTCTTGTAGTGACCTCACAAGTCGCAACGCTCAAGAAATAAATCTACGTTAGTGTAAATATCTTGGGGTACGGCGCGCAAAGCGCGTCGTACAACAACTAGTATTGTATAAATGAGAGTAGAGTCGTTTTCTACGAATTAGAGTAAAGAAATAACAATTTTAATAATATAAAAAAAACTAACTAATAAAGGGGTAATTCTTGTTCGATCTGTGACTCACCATTTGAGACAACAATAAATTATTTAAATGAGAGCATTGATTCTAACAAACAATTACAAGTAGGATCGACAATGGCAGGAAAATCGGTATATACATGACTAATCACAGTAAGCAGCTCCTATTTACATTAAGCTTGTTGTGGTTTCGAAAACTATATCCTGAACATCTGAGTCGAGATGGTAAAAATTATTAGGGGGGTATGAAAACGGAAAAAGAAACATTGGAAAAGAAATCACGCCTCTATGATAATAATGGTATACTGCTTCTTGGGAGACCGACACCTAATAGATGCAAGAGTTGCTGAGTATTTCAATAGAGTCTAATTCTGGTCTGGATTTCACGTCGACAAATTGGGCAAGCGTCGAGAGACTCTCCACAATCGCAACATGTCTAAAACAAGGAATAGGAGAGTTCAATATCATTAATTAGGAAAGTAGCTGATTAAAATTTGAGGTTAAGGCGGTAAATTCAAATATACCTGATGCCCGCAGCCAAATGCCATATCTTTGGGATTGGTAATGCAAATCGGACAAAGCTGTTTCAAGTCGAGATTATAAATTACGTAGTATTGAGTAATGATGTAAAACTGACTCTATTCTTCAGCTTTAAAATCTGATGGAATAATGTAAAAGCGACGGTCATGCAGGAAAGAGCTACCTGATTATCATAAGCAGAGGTTGAGGGTGGAGCAGTGCTACCAAAAGTAGGTGTAGCTGAAGTAGCCCCCATCCCTGTGTCACGAGCAGAATAAGTCGGAGTACTAGGCTGAAAGCTATTTGTCCGGGAATATGATTTTGAGCCACCGCGTGAAGCAATGTTGTTGTATTGAGGTGGGGGGAGAGAAACCCTCTCTGAACAACGTCCTGTTCGGCGACTGCTAGGTCAACAAACAGTTAGTTCCACAACTGTTGTCCTAAAAAATATAATTAAAAAACGGGGAGAGAGAGAACAAAAAGTAAGGCTTTACCCTAATAAGCCATGCTCAAGAGTGGCTTTATATTGAGACGGTATTTCCATCAAGGCAGAAAGAGCGAACTCTGTCTGCTTCCTTGAAATGTCGGCATTCTTTGACATAATTTCAGTGAAATTCACAAACTAACCGCAAAAATAACTCAAATTAGTACTGCATGTGAGAAGAATAAAAGCACAACTTTTTAACCGTGGTTACGTAGATCAATGACTTACCTGAAAATTGTCGAAAGCACGAGCGGGAATATTATCATCAAATTCTCTCATCATATCCCAAGGGCCATCCCCCACCCCAACCAGCACTATAGACAGCGGATATTCACTGCAATTTAAAAGGGATGTACAATTCAGGAAAGAAACAAAATGTTGATAGAACACAAACCAGCTAGTGTGCCAGTGCATGAGAACGCAAAACGAATAGATTGAGGAGAGGGAGAGTACCTTGCTTTAACAATAGCCTCGATCGTATTCTGCTCTTGAGGACTAAGGTGGCCTGGCTCAGTGTCAACACTCCTAGTGACCTGAAGTGACACAGACGGACTTAGACAGCGGAAATCATAATCATAAAGTCCACTATACCAAGTTCACAAAATTCACTCAGTTATCTTAAATAATGGAGAAATATGTTGCTCGGACACTTCAATATTACCCTGCATACCCGTGTCGGACACTTGACACTCGGACATGGGGAGGACACTCGGACATTTCATTTTAGACCAAAAACATGATCTTTTTTTTTTCGTTCAAAAAACAGCTGAATCCGACAAACACGCACCCGTGTCCGTTACTTCTAAGCGAGTCCGAGCAACAAAGGTAGAGAATGACAAAAGTAAAGGGAAATTGGAAACCTGTCCATCAGCAATAATCAGCAGAACATGATACTGTCCGCCGCTTTGCTCAACAATAGTCATACCCATTTCAATAATAGGGGCAAAAGAGGTTGGCCCTGTCAAAGGTAATCGAATATATTAAAACAAGTTGAATTGGAATAGATATTAGTTGACTAACAAGCCTCAGTTCAATAGTGGAAGTCAGAATGAAGCAATTACCAGCAAGCCGAAGCTGAGGAACTATCTCTCTATAACGAAACAGAACTTCTTCGAATCCATGGCAGGATCTATCATCATCATAGAAACTGAAGACATCCTGGTCATGTGTGGATGCTGTGATAACAAGTTTATAAATAAAACAATTTGGAGGATCAGACAAATTATAAGGTCATTTGATCTGAACATTCTATAGGACTTACCATCCCCGAATCCGTAACATGGAATCAAGTTATCCTCATCAAATGCAGACAGAGTTTTTCCAATAATCGATATCGCTTGCTCGTAAGGATTTGATTGATCTCCAATGTGATGTAGACTTTTTCTATTGAAGGACTTCGCGCCTGAGTTTTAAAAAAAAAAAAGATTAAGCATAATGCACCATGTAGCAAAATGAATACAGAGAAGAAATTTCAACAAACGGGTTAAACCTGTCCACTCATTGCTTTTTGTGAAGTCAATGCCAACAATTAAATTGGAGGATTCAAGCCCAGCGTCTGCAAGTGCTCCGGTAACCTATACCAGGAATTTCAATTCAGTCATCAATAGAATCCCGAACGTATGTTAGCATGACAATTGACTAGCAAATGGTTAGCCATAAGCCCATAAGGATGAAGTAGTAGAACTCCGTAAGAAATGTATTAACTTCTATTTTTAGTCTAGCTATTTTCAAGGTGATTTATGCCCGCACGATTGTCTGATTTATAAGGTGTAAAACATGTCTATCCGACAATAAAAAATGTGCCTAGCTTTGATCAATTCCACAGTAGACATGAACATTTTCTTAAAAAAAGTGGTTAAAGAAAGTCAAACCTCATCTAAGGAGCGGTAATTATCGGCAATCCTAGAATATTTCCTTTCCAACCTCTTAGTAGGCCGTGCATGACTATGGGGAGGAGGAGGAGCAGAGTAACTATGAGGCGAAGGTGGAGGCGGATGCTGAGGATGCTGAGGCATATATGGCCCTTGTTGCGTGAATCCTTGGGGAGGTTGATACGTAGGTGGTGGCGGATATCCCCCGACCCCATAATGTTGGTTGGCATAGCGATATGATGATGACGACGTTGACCTACTCCCCGGGGAATTCTTGGAACTACTACTTCCCATAATTTCTGACCAGAAAACTCGTCCGGCGTACACCAAAGCACCGAAAAGCAAAAACCAGAAAATCATACAAACCCAACTTCACATTCAACTCACACCCTCACCACCTAAGATTCTAAAAAGTACTCGCAAAATTATCGTTAATCAACACTGGTCGGAGAACCCTCAGATGACTATGTCTACCTGAATGTCAACAAAACGACAGCAATTCACGAATTAGGCAAAACAAACAAGGTGGATAAACACTCAACTACTCAAGGAAGACTTCAACAAACACTTTTTCAAAGTCTCTTCCTCCCTCACCTAGAATTATTCTGTCAAAATATTAATCAACTACCAATAAAATATTACTTTAATACTCAGTAAATGTAATGCCACAAGAATATTCCTAGAAATTGCATCTGCATACAAGTCTACACACGTTAAGAAAACCAATCCTATAAATCTTGTCATTTTATATTACATTATGTAAATTAATTACAAAGCTTGTTTGACCATGATTACGACGTCACTTCAAATAATAACATGATGTATTGTCTTAGCTAACATTCATACCTACTACTTACTAGTTACTACTTAGTGGCCGAACTAGAGGACTAGCAGGGGTGGTCGCCGACCATAAGCAAACTATAAAAATGAAACCTTTTGGTTTAAAGTTTCAATTTTTTAGCTACTCTTGCATTATTAATTTGCCCCCCTAGAAATTGTCAATCTTACCCTCCGACTTTAAATCCTAGTTCTGCCACTAACTCATGCAATTCAGTAAGTCTCTCTTGTGACAGATCTATCCGTCACACCAGTCAAGTATCTCCCATTTGGGTAGATAAGACAAGTCTACTCTTTCTAACCATGTGGATATTATTTGACCCGTCACAAGTATGTCACAGATATGCCCATTACAAGTGAGAATTTGTGCATGCAATTCAATCCATATTTTACCCTCAGAGATCAAATCATGGGTCCGCCACTAACGCAAGCAGTTTAATCCATAATATACCCTCCGGCTTCAAATCCTGATTCCGCCACTAACTCATACAATTCAATCGATATTTTACCCTCCGACTTTAAATCCTGATTACGCCACTACCTCATGCAATCAATTCAATTCATATTTTACCCTCCCACCTAAAATCCTAGTTCCGCCACTAACTCATGCAATTCAATCCATATTTTACCCTCCGACTTCAAATCCTCGTTCCGCTACTAACTAGCTCATTCAATCAAACAAAACCAAAAACCCAGAATCATCCTTGAATTCTTCACTAAAAATATCAAAAAAATTATTATTTGACAATCCAAGTTTTAATATACATCATGATTCATGAATGTCAATGTCATATCATATGTCACTCCATTAATAAAATTCCATTCAAAATTAATAATATTAACAATTAACAATCCTTAAGAAATTAATTAAAATATACAATTAGTAGCAATCAAGATGAATTGCTGTCACTAATCAAGCCAATGCACAACAAATATTAAATTTGGAGCAAAATAAAATGAAAAGTAAAAAAAAAAAAAAAAGTAGGTTACCTGAGCAAATAAATCAATATATCATTAAGTCTCTCTTAAAACCGTCTTTTTTATTTTTTAAGTGACATTGGTCACTGCAAACAGGATAGTGAGTCTGTTTTAGATCCGTTTCACGTTTACAACCGACTCACTATTAAAAATAAATAGTCACTGCTAACAGATAGTGAGTGAGTCGGTTTTAGATCCGTTTCACGCTTACAACCGTCTCACTAATAAAAATAAAAATTAGTTGAAAATAATGTAAGAATATAAGATAGAGAAAGTAGAGAAGAGAGAAAAGAGAAAAGAGATGTGAAGGAGATGTGAAGATGATGTTTTTTTTTATAAAAGTCGTGTTTTTAGTAAAAAAAGTCAATTAGCTTTTCACAAATTCTTATTTCAGACGGACTAATTCCGTCTGAAAAATAAGACGGGATTATGTTGTCACTTTTTAATAAAATGTAACCACAGCTTATATCAACTTGTTTTCAATAGTGGTTACATCTAACTGTAAAGTGGTTACAAAATCCCGTCTTATTGCTTCAGACTAAAATGGTCCGTCTGAAGCAAGACCAACTGTTAGCTTTTTGATGTTAAATTGTTGTTGCGTATTTTTATTTCTTTTTCCAAGTTGAGTTTAGTGTTTTTTTTTTAAATAAAAAATAAAGATAAAATGTTTTTTTTTCTTTTGTATGCAATTAAGTAAACTCGTGAATTAATGTGTGTAGTCATATTAAGTCGTACTTATCGGAGATTTTCGAAGTAGTTGGTAAAATTATGAGAGATAGACGCTATTGTGTAGTACTGTAGTATTTAGATTTTGCAATTTGCATGTACGATAAGTCGATAACCATCAAGTATCTCCCCGTACATAATGGTACATGACGAAAGCGATCTAGGTGGTTGATTGACTGGTTGTCGACTTTAGCGAAGAGAGTCTCGATTTTGAATTCTTTAGTTAGCCTTAAGACCTTAAAACAAAAAGGCATTTTTAGTCGATAATTTTTATACTTAAACTAGGTATTCTGTAACATTTTATTTCAGATAATTTATTTGGTTAAATAAACTACTTACAAAACACTTTTAAAAATACTAAGTTGCTTAAATTTTCTCAAATAAGCTACGGAGTATTTTGGTAAAATAAAGTAACCGAATTATCTTGCCAAACAGAATTTATACATTTAATCAAAGCTTTGCCTTCAAATATTTTCACCATTTATTTATTTGAAAGAATTCGAACAGAGTTTATATATTTAATCAAAGCTTTGCATTCAGAAGTCTTCACCATTTATTTATTTAAAAAGATTAATTTTACTTTTTCCCCAGAAAAAACATATGACATCTATTTACTTTGAGATGAACAGAACAATTGTGTTGGATGCATGTACTACACATGCTAATACAATACATGCACCGACAAAACAATTCCATAGACATCTCCATCAGAAAAAAGGAAATAATTGACGAATTCCGTCTCAACAATAAGACGGGATTTATGATCATTTTATAGAAAAATGTAACTACAATGATCTAGCTAGTCTTAAAGTTTGTGGTAATTTTTTTCTCTAAAAGTGGTCACATTTGACTGTGAAATAGCCTCAAAATTCCGTCTTATTTTCCCAGACGACAAAGTCATTAATGTTTGTGGCTGCTACTTACGTGCAAGTGTGATCCTTTTCAAGAACTGAAAAACTGATTGTCAATTTTATGTTATGTTATTGTTGCAAGTCATTCTCTTCACTTTCTCTAAATTATTGCTTTTATTTCGTTCCGAAAAACGAGTTGGTGTAGCTTTGGCGAAACTTCATAACTTTCAAAAAAGAAAAACGAGTTGACACCTACACGACTTATTATCGTAGCCTTGAGTTATGTCATACCTTCTATTCACCGTCCTTTTTATGTAAAGGGAGCTACAAGGGCGATGTTTATGCTGACAAACTCAGATCATGAATACCACCACCGCTCATGACTTTACCAACTAAGCTTAATTTGCAACTGCAACTTCTATTCACCATTTGAGATAACAATGATGATAAATTGATAATACATTATTTAAATGAGAGTATTGATTCTTACAAACAATTACAAGTCAGATCAACAATGGCAGGCGAATTGGCACACACGATTTCCACTGTAATTAGCTTCTATTAACATTATCGGCAATAACTGGGAAGACGATGAAAAACACGCCTTTTTGGACAGTAATGGTATACTGCTGATGTTCAGAGTTGCTGAATGCTGAGTACCTCAAGAGAGCCTAATTCTGATCTCGATTACACATCGACAAATTGGGCAGATTTTGAGAAACCCTCCACAGTCAGAACACGCCTAAAACAAAGATTAACAAGTCAGGAATAATTCATTATCGGAAATGTGGACAGTAGCCGGTTAAAATCTAAGGTTTTAAGACAAGGCAGATACGATGTTACCTGATGGCCGCAGTTAAAAACCATGTCCCTGGGGTTGAAAATACAAACGGGGCAAAGCTGTTTCATATGAAGATTATAAAATTATTTATTAAGTAGAAATGTGCATGACTTTATTTATTCCGCTTTTAATAGGACCAAGACACGCTATTATTCGGTTGTGGAATCTGATGGAATAAAGCAAAATGACTCGCAAGACTCTATACTTCTTGTAGCTTGCTATTACAATTTACGAAGAGCTACCTGACCATTAGAAGCAGACATTAACGTTGACGTAGTAGGTGTAGCTGAAGTAGTCCCGCTCCATGTGTCACGAGCAGGAGCAGAAACACTAGGTTGAAAGTGACTTTTCGGGGTATATGACCTTGAGCGACTAGGTGAAGCAAATTTGTTACAGTGAGGCGGGGGGAGAGAAACCTTCACTTGACAACGGCCTGTTCGGCGACTGCTAGGGCAAAGAAAAACTTAGTTCCGAATATTATTGTCCAAGGGGGGAGAAAACCGAACAAATAGAAAAGCTTTACCCCAGTAAACCGTGCTCAAGAGTGGCTTTGTACTGAGAAGGTATCTCCATCAAGGCGGAAAGAGCGAACTCCGTCTGCTTTTTTGAGATGTCACCCCTTTTTGACATTATTTCAGTGAAATTCACAAACTAGCCACAGAAAATAATTCAAATTAATACTGTAATGAATAAAAGCAGAATCATTTGACAATGGATCAGAAGACTGTAGACCAACTACCACTACATACCTGAAAATTATCAAAAGCACTAGAAGGAACATTGTCGTCGAATTCTTTCATCATATCCCATGGGCCATCTCCTACGCCAACCAGCACTATAGACAAGGGATATCCACTGCAATTTAACAATGACATACAGTTCAGGAACGTAAAAAATGATGATAGAACACAAACTCTCTAGTGTGTCGGTGTATGTGTGCGCGAAAGGGAGGGATTAAGCACAGTACTCCTTCCATCCCTATTACTTATTTACCTTTGATTAAAATACCTCTCACAAAGAGTAAAAAGGGTAAATAAATGATTGGGACGGAGAGAGTATTTATCTGCGGGAGGGGGATCAGGGGTGTTTACCTTGCTTGAACAATTGCCTCAAGTGAATTCTGTTCTTGAGGACTGAGGTGGCCCGGGATTGTATCTACGCTCCTTGTAACCTGATGTGATCGATATATGAGGACTTATTAATGCAATTTCTATGGTTTTATGATGTGCGATTTTTTTAACTTAGAAACTTATTAATGAGACTTATATGCAATTTTTTGTAGTTTATCATAATAGTAACCTAAATTTCTCGAGTAAGCAGATGGTATTGACTGCTTTCTACTATGTCAAAGATGCATATTCCGAATTTTTCCCGAATATGAATTTGAGATTCTGGACACAATACTATGAAGTGCTCTGATCCTTCTTTACCGAGAATGGCAAAAGGAAACGAAAACAAAATAACATGGAAACCTGTCCATCAGCAATAATCAGTAGAACATGATACTGCCCACCACTTTGCTCAACAATAGTCATAGCCATTTCAATAATAGGAGCAAAAGAAGTCGGCCCTGTCAAAGACAATCAAACATATTAAACTATTAGCCTCGTTTCTATAGCTGAAGTCAGAACTCGGAAGTAGAACTGATTACCCGAGAGCTGAATATGGGGAGCGATCTCTCTATAACGAGACAGGACTTCTTCAAATCCCTGGCAGTATCTATCATCATCACAGAAACTGAAGACATCCTGGTCATGTGTGGATGCTGTGGATACGAGTTTTAACAAAAAAAATCAATTCAGAGGATCGGACAATAATATAAGGTCGTTTAATGAAATCTGACCATGCAATAGGACTTACCATCCCCGAATCCATAGCATGGAATCAAGTTGTCCTCATCAAATTTAGACAGAGTCTTTCCGATGATTGATATCGCTTCCTCGTAAGGGTTTGATTTGTCTCCAATGTGATGTAGACTTTTTTTATTGAATGACTTTGCACCTGATTTTAAAAAAAGTTAAGTGAAATGCATTATTAAGCAAAATGAACATATTGAAGATTATAGTGATAAGGTTGAACCTGTCCACTCGTTGCTCTTTGTGAAGTCGATGCCAACGATTAAGTTGGAGGACTCAAGCCCGGCCTGTGCAAGTGCTGCGGTAACCTATACCAAGAACTTTAGTCATTGATAGTGCTGAACATATACTAGAATGTCAATCGACAAGCAAAAGGTTTACCATAAGGATGAATTAATAGAGCTTCGTAATAATCATACATGAGTTCTAAATTTATTATTATAGCTATTTTCTTGGCAGTTTATACCCAAGGGCTAATCTGGTCAATAAGTGAAGATGCTGAAACTTTCAAGGTGAAAATCAATCACATATTTGTATCTAACTGTAAATTTTACGATTTGTCCAAAACATGTTTCTCGGACAATCATTAATAAGCCACGCTTTCATCCATTCGGCAATAGACATGAACGTGTTCTTAGAAAAAAGTGATTCAAGAAAGTCAAACCTCGTCCAAGCTGCGGTAATTATCAGCAATCTTATGATATTTCCCTTGAGACCTTCTACTAGAATTTGCATTATTCTGAGGAGAAGGAGGTGGGTAACCGTAAGGCAATGGTGAATGCGGATAACCCCCTTGCTGCGGAACTCCTGGCTGAAATTGATTTGGAGATGGCGGATATCCTCCAACCCAATAACGTTTGTCATAATTGTTCGGGGGATTTTTGGAACCATTACCTCCCATGATTTCTGACTGGAAAACTCTTCCGGGATACACCAAAGCACTCAAAAACAACAACCAGAAACTTACACAAATCCAACTTTACAAGTTACAACATTTAACTCTCATCTTCATTACCTCTTAAATATCCGCAAATTATCAGAAATCGACAACTTGACCTTATACGACTACGTCTACCTGACTGTTATTAAACAACAGCAATCACCAGGAAAACTTCAACACATACCTTTTCCAAGCCTCTTCCTTCCATAAAAGTATTCTTACCAATCAACAAGCAATAAAAATAATACTCTACCTGGTTAACATAATGCAATCAGAAAATGGCTACAAATTGCATTTAAATACATTTAAATACAAATCTACACTGCTATCATACCCAATAAAGCTATCGGTCAAAATCCAGTCACTGTTAACCTTGTGTCATTATATTACGTTACGTGAATAAATTACGAAATTTGCATTACTCGTTCCTCTTAGCTGAAAATTTTCGACCCCAATGCAAATCCCGACTCTGTCACTGAGCTCCCTTGTTTATGGGTGCTATTTACATACAATAGTCATCCTTTTCAAGAAATGAAAAAACTGATTGTCAGTTGTGTGTTATTGTTGAAAGTCATTTCTTTTCTATATCAATTGAGTCTAATAATTATTCTCTCCATTTGGTCCACTTTCTGTAAAATGGCCAAAGCGGTTTGAAAGTAATATAATGAGAAAAATAATGACGCTTGCTCACAAAGTAATACAGTGATGAAAATTTACAGTACATTATTTGAGAGTATTGAATCTTACAGACAACATAAATGATAAATTTTTGTTTAAGATGGGCATATCTGTCTAAAACAAGAAACGGGTCAAATAGATAGATGAGACAAAATGCAAAATGCCTAGGGAATGGCAAGAATCTTGTCTCACCTATCTCTATGGGGTAATAATTGACCTGCTTTATTCTTAAGACGGATATGAACGTCTTAAGAAAGACCAACTGAACAACACAATTACAAGTCAGATCGACAATGGCAGGAAAATTGACACACATGACTTTCACTGTAATTAGCTCCTTTTTACAATGTAGCATCAATAATTGGGAAGACCGTGGAAAACATGCCTTTTAGGACAATAATGGTATACTGCCTATGTTCAGAGTTGCTTAGTACGTCAACGGAGCTTAATTTTGACTAGGATTGCATGTAAACACATTGGGCAAGCGTTGAGTAACTCTCCACAATCAGAACATGCCTAAAAAAAATCTTAACAAACAAGGAAGTTTATATTGGAAATGTGGACAGTAGCTGATTAAGAATTGCGGTTTAAGACAATGCAGATACGATTTTACCTGACGGCCGCAGCCAAATACCATGTCCTTGGGGTTGGTAGTGCAAAACTGCAAACGGGGCAAAGCTATTTCATTCAAGTAGAAATAATAGAACCAAAGACACGCTAGCACTGGGTTAATACTTGACTAAGGGATAAGGTAGCTTGCTATTACAAAGAGCTACCTGACCATCATAAGCAGAAATTGACACCGTTGACGGAGTAGGTGTAGCTGAAGTAGTCATGCTCCCTGTGTCACAGGCAGGAGTACTATGCTGAGCACCGCTTGACCGGGAATGTGACCTAGAGCCACTGGGTGAAGCAATGTTGCTGCAATGAGGTGGGGGAAGTGGAACCTTCACTTGACAACGTCCTGTTTGGCAACTGCTAGGCACCATGGATTAGAAGATCAATTACTTACCTGAAAATTATCGAAAGACTCCTAGCATGCACACTGTCGCACTCCGACACCAACAAAACCACTTCACTTTCCAATGTCTTCTTCTGTTCTTACTCAATATCCAATTGCATTCTTCCCATAACTACATACTTTGTCACCATACAAAAAAACTTCTTCTTCAGCAAACATACATGTGGCCTACTATTTAGTGGCGGAACTAAAGCGCGCTGATAGGGGCTGTCGGTCATCCTAATCAACGAAAAAAAAAAGCGATTTTTATTAAAATTTCCAATCTTTTAGCTACTTTTACATCATTAATTCACCCCCTTAAAATTTTCAGCCCATATTTTACTCCCAAATTTAATTCCTCGTTCCGCCACTACCTAATGCAATCAAAAACCGTTTAAAATCTCTGAATAATCCTTTTTTCCTTCATTATAAAACTCTAAAATTTACTGTTAACAGACAGTCCTATTTTTGATATATATTCTAATGTCATACAGTGACGGAACTAGGGGGGCTAGTAGGGGCGCTTGCCTAGCTCAAAAATAAAATATAATTAAATGTTTCGAATAATTTTGTAGTTTATCTTATTGTATTACTAGTTCGCCCCCTAAATTTTCTCGTCACGATAAATCCTAATTCCGCTACTGATATCATAACATTAATTACTGTCTCTAATCAAGCAATGCACTATACAGTATACAACAAGATTATACCAAATATTAAAATTGCAGCAAAAAAGAGAAGTAAATTAAAAATGAGAAAATGCAAAGAAAAAGTAGATTACTTGAAGAATTAAATTAATTTAATTTAAATTAAAATAGAGGTGATGACTGATGAGCACCATGAATGCTAGGGTTATTTCTTCTTCTTCTTCTGTTTGGTGGTTGAACTCCATAGACCATAGTTCGGTAATTTGAAGTCTTTTGTCAGCATGGATATTCAGTTGGTATCTCGTTGACGGGTATCCGTTTTAAGTTTAAAACGAGTCAAATCATGTTTCATGATAGTAGAGGTTACTTTTGCACAATAAGGATTATAGTAGAACACAAATTCTCATTTAAGACGGGATATCCGTCTTAAGCTTAAGACGGATACCATATTCTCTCACAAAATACCCATCAAGGGGGGTGGAGAAGCACATGGGGGTGCCCACTTTGTCCCCTCTACCCATTTCCTCTAACAAAATACCCGTCGCAAGATCCGACCCGTCACAAGCAAGACCTACTGATAGTAGAATTACCTCATACCTTTTTATTTTTTGAGTTTACACATATTTTTTTGAGTATATACAATTTGCAAGTTATATAATATTTTTTTGATAGAAAAAATCAAAATTAATTTAATTTTAAGTATAGTTTTTTAGCATTGTAGTATTTTTTTAGTTTAATATTTAATTAAACATGCTCAAAAACTTTATTGTAAAAACTCAAATTCTTTAACATAAAACTCAAAATGTTTTTCATAAAACTCAAAATGTTTTTCATAAAACTTAGAAAATATATAATCATATGTACTGCCTCTGATGTATAATCCATGAATTGATAGATTTGTCAGCACGAATATTCGGTTGATCTCTCGTTGACGGGTATTTGTTTTAAGTTTAAAAACGAGTCAAATCACATTTCATTTTGATAGATGAGGTAAGATACCGGAGTATAGTTGAAGATATTCGTGATAATTTGTCTCATGTGGCTCTTACATATGTTGTTTTTGCCTCATTTGTCCATTTATCGTCTTTTAAGTTTAAACATCTCAGTCATTTTTTAAAATGTGTTCAAAGGACACATATTAATAGAGTAGTTGTTTAGTTACATGATAAATCTTGTCTAAACTCAAACTAATGACCCTAACTAATTGTAAGTGTATAGAAAGAAGGAAGGACATATTAAAATTTGAATTAAATAATGATAGGGTGAGGCTTAACCTATGCGTAAACGACTATTAACATAATAACCACTATTAAATTATTGAATAGAAAATTGATTTGATGTAATTTATTTTGAAGAAGCATGAAGAGAGTTAGAGTCTTAGAGAGCATTAGATTAGGAATTTTTGTGGGCTTAGTACCGAGCGTACCTAAACTCCGGGGAATACCTAAACTCCGGGGGGTTCACTTGGCCTCTAAGTAATACCTTCAACCCCTAGATTTGTGCCCGATTGTCTTTGGTCTTGATTGTTTAAGTTTTTTAACCACTTATAAGTTATACCCCATCATTACCGTTGTTAAAAAGCATATTGGAGTCTTGCTTTTCAAAGTCTACAAATCTCTCAATTCACGCACATCTACCGATCACTAACCTTATACAAACTCTTGTTTATAAAGAATATCTTCATTTTTAAACTAAATGGGTACAATCGGCTAGATAAAACAAAAACAAAATGTTCAAATAGGACCAGCAAAAACTCGCCTCATCTATTAATCTATACAAATAAAATAAAATTATATTTAACCGTCTTAATCTCAACTCGGAGGCTCGGATAC
The DNA here is from genome assembly GCA_022085475.1 of Heliosperma pusillum. Lineage (NCBI taxonomy): Eukaryota > Viridiplantae > Streptophyta > Magnoliopsida > Caryophyllales > Caryophyllaceae > Heliosperma > Heliosperma pusillum. The sequence goes on from JAIUZE010000505.1 coordinate 29,745, forward strand.
GCTAGTCTTAAAAGGATTCAAGTGCCAACCCAATTTAGCAGACCACCGTAGATGACATCAGCATGACAATCATGAACTTTTAGAACAATTTTTTAGATTAGATTTATTTATAATATACAGACAATAATAAAGTCGAAAAATTAGGGTTTCCAATTTATTCCATTTCGATCCCAAAATCAAGAACAAATTCGCATCTATAAACCTCATGAATTCGATCTAACTATTAGGGTTCTTCGTCGGATGATGGAAATGGAGTATTTAAGAGAAATTCCGCATGGTCAGATGGATCGTCGCCCTAGAAAACGCCCTCGAATTACTACCTGGGATGCTCCTCAACAATCCAAGGTAAGCTCACGTTTGATTTGATTGTTTTTGTTTTGAATTTGTGATTAATTTTGTTGTTTTTGTTTGTGATTTTGGTTGTTTGAGGTAAAGTTTTGATTTTTTGGTGTTTTGAGATTTGGGATTGGGAATTAAGGTTTATATGGAAGGGATTTGATGTATATTTTAGCTGTAATTTGATGATTTTGTTTGAGGTTTATGATGGTTATTGCTGTTATTGTTAGTGATTTTGGTTATCTGAGGTAAAGATTTGTTATTTTTGATATTTTGAGATTTGAGATGGGAAATTAGGGTTTATATAAAGAGGATTTGATTACACTTGAGCTGTAGTTTGATCATTTTGTTTCAAATTTATGATGTTTGTTGCCTGTTTTTGTTACTGATTTTGGTTAGTTGAGGTAAAGATTCGATTATTATAGTATTTTGAGATTTGGGATGAGGAATTAGGGTTTTTGTGAAGGGGATTTGATTGAGGTTGTTAAGTGGTTAGATGATTTTTTTTTGTGTACTCTTTAGGTCTAATTTGATGATTTTGTTTCAAGTTTATGATGATTATTGATGGGGAATTAGGGTTTATATGAAGAGGATTTGATGTACGCTATAGCTTCAATTTGATGATTTTGTTTCGAATTTATGATAGTTGTTGCTTGTTTTGCTAGTGTTGTTGGTTCTTCGAGGTAAAAGTTTGATCTTTGTGGTATTATAAGATGAGTGATGGGTAATTAGCGTTTTGTAAAGGGCATTTGATTGAGATTGTTATTAAGTGATTAGATGAATGTTTTGGATGTGCTCTTTAGTGGAAATTTGAAGGGATCGAGAGTTAAGGTTTTTATGAAGAGGATTTGATTAAGGGTATGAAGTGATTCGATTGATGTTTTGATGTACTCTTTAGCTGAAATTTGATGGATTTGGTTGATTGAAGGAAACGAAGTAGACCTATGTTCCCTGTTTTTTTGGTGGTTTAATGTTTAGGAGATTGATTATTATTGGGAAAATTGGTGAGCTGACAGTGTTCTGCTATCTTCGACCCGTAGCAATTATTAGTTAATCTAGATTGATGAAAATGGCTTGATATATTGCAAATTACGAAAAGGGTAGTGATGAAAATGGCTTGATATCTTGTAAGAAAGAAAAAAATTGAAGGAAAGTTTGGACTACCATAGTATCGTCGCCATCTTCTCGTCTAATCTCTATATTTTCATTGTTAGTTGAGCTTGAAAAGATTTGTGATTATAGCTCCCTGTTCTGCCTATCTTTGTGATTTGATCAAGTCTGCCATGACTAATGGCTTCTTATCATGGGTTTAGGTTGTGACAACTGTTTAGGGTTAGATAAAAGAACGTTACGAATTGTTGCCCCCTCTTCTGCTTGTGTATGTTATGGGGTTAAGTATGAGTCAATCGTGTAGCAGTCGTCATTGATATACTTGATAATGTTTTTTTTTCCACTTCATTTTAGCATTTATTTATCTGTTGTTATATATACCTTGTATCTTTTATGCTTCTATTGTTGAAATTTTTGCGGAAATAAGTTCTTTGTTTTAGTTTTCTTCATAAATATGGCTAGAGAGAGGTAAACATCTTTAGCAAAGTGTGAAAACTTAGATTGCTTTCTTTTAGTTGGAAATGAATCAATGGCTGTGTGTAGGCTCAGTCAGGATTATATAGTGGCCAAGAGGTTGGCAATTTCGCAAGCTGGGGACCTTCAAGGGTGCATGTGGAGCATCCTAATAATGTGAAGGGATTGGTTCATAAAGGCTCTCCACCATGGCGTGATGATGACAAAGATGGACATTACATTTTTGAGCTTGGAGAAAATTTAACACCTCGCTGTAATATACCACATTGCTGTTGAGCATATGTTTATTTCTCTCTATTTCTGTGCATATAAAGTTACATCTATGTGATTATAGGAGTATTTTATTTTTATGTCTTCATTTCAACCTTCTATTAGGAAGACCTTTACTATTTCATCACGTTTCAAGTTGACTAAATTCTTTTCTGTTGTTTCTCGACCATCAATCTATCTAAAAGTTCGAAAATAACTCCCACACAGTCTTCAATTGAATTTTTTAAACTGTTTTTTAGATGTAGTAGTTTCGTTCGATGGTGTTGGTCTTACTTTGTTCTGACCTTAATATTTCAACCAATTGAAATTGTTGCTGATAACATTAAGGGAATGATTTCATAAACGGCTGTGTCGTACTGACCAAACATGTTTCTTGTGTATATGTAGATAAGATTCTTCGGAAGATTGGAGAAGGTTTGTTAAGTTTCTGTTTGATTTGAAAGCTTTAATACTGATCAGCCGGTTTTAGAACCTCATTGAATGTGTATCTGATCTCCAGGAACCTTCGGGCAGGTCCTAGAGTGTTGGGATAGGGAAACGAGAGAGGTGGTTGCTGTAAAGATAATTCGTAGCATTAAGAAATATCGCGATGCTGCTATGCTTGAAGTCGATGTGCTTGAGCAGCTTGGGAGGCACAATCGACATAGCAACGGGTATGTGCACCTATTTGTATTCCTCGTGTTGTATCTTTTCAATTCTATTTTTTGTTGTTGTTGTCAGGTTTAGCTTGTTTGAGATGAGTTTGTTTACGCTGGAGTAAAACATTTGTGTGTGCAGTTGTGTTCAAATACGAAACTGGTTCGACTATCGTAATCATATTTGTATTGTAAGTACACAAATGTCCATAATATTGTGATTGCTGACCATAAAAGTTTATGGGGATTAAGACTTAAGGATGGATGATTGGTTCAACAGGTATTTGAGATGCTTGGACCAAGCTTATTTGATTTTCTACGGAAAAACAATTACCGATCCTTTCCAGTTGATCTAGTTCGTGAGATCGGGAGGCAACTCTTGGAGTGTGTAGCATGTCTGTGGTTTTGTCTTTAATCTTCTATTCATTTTCCAAAAGTAATTTAAATAGGGGTATCAAACATTGATAGCTACATTCTCCTCATGAGCTTAATGTCCAATCTTTCAGCTCACCAAGTTCTCTATTTTCCATTGCATGCTATCTTAAATCTTTTGGGTTGCAGAAACTTGGTTTTTTTTCTATGAGAATTGTGATAATACTGGTTCTCAATTCACGTGGTCTATTATTGCAGTCATGCATGATTTGCGCCTTGTCCACACTGATCTGAAGCCAGAAAATATACTCTTTATTTCTTCCGAGTATGTAAAAATCCCAGATAGTAAGGTATGTGGTAATTTCGTTTTGGAAGATACCTGGTTCTTGTTTGACTTCATTATTTTTATAAGCTCTCACTTACAGCTGCTCATATGCTGATTTTAGCTCACCTGAGAATTGTTATTGTTTCCCATTGTAGGGTACATTCAGAGAGGGAAAGAGATTGCCGAAGTCAAGTGCAATAAAGGTTATTGATTTTGGAAGTACAGCTCATGGAACGCAAGTTCACAATTATATTGTTTCGACAAGGCATTATCGGGCACCTGAGGTCATTTTAGGTATGAAATTTCTGGTGTTGTGTGTTTTTGCCATTATTAATCTTTATTTTTAATAATATATAACCCTTTCCACTTTCTATGTCTTCTTATCTCCTTTGAAAGGACTTGGGTGGAGTTATCCGTGTGATTTATGGAGTGTTGGCTGTATTTTGGCAGAGCTCTGCGCGGTATGACATACTACTATTGTTTCTGAGATAACTTAATGTACACAAATTGATTTCTAAATCAGGTTTGCTTGGTTTTCAGGGAGAAGCATTATTCCAGACGCATGAGAATCTTGAGCATTTGGCGATGATGGAGAGGGTTCTGGGGCCCTTACCTGATCCTATGCTTAGAAGAGCAGAGTATGTTCAAATTTTTTAACACATGTGTGAAAGGGACAGTCTTACACTTTCTTTAGACTGCTCCATTTACCGTAGCCACCCTTATCAATTATTATCTGAGTTTGCGTAATGGAAAAATGAGTCTGTCGCATACCTTCGATGTGAGAAAGTGTCTTTTGAGAGACTAATTGTGGAACATCATTACCACTTCATGTATATAATATATATATGTAATGTCGTGAGTTTCTCGTTGATTCGTGAGTTTCTCGTTGATTGATCAAGTCCTAGAATCCCATATCACTGTTACTAGCTGACTGATTTAACCAGAATACGAAAATAACACATTTGATTTGAGTCTTATTGATCTTTTTATTGAACAGTCGACATGCTGAAAAGTATATTCGAAGAGGAAGGCTGAACTGGCCTGAAGGTGCTACGTCCAGGGATAGCATCAAAGCTGTTTTGAAACTACCCCGTCTTCAGGTAACCCATCTGTTTGACTGTTTTTTCCCCTTGTTTGTTCCATCTGTCAGCAAAGAAATGAATATAGTAAACGTCAAGTAAAATTTTGATTCCAGAACATAGTGATGCAACACGTGGATCACTCCGCTGGAGAACTTATTGACCTATTGCAAGCACTTCTTCAATATGATCCTTCCATGAGAATGACAGCTAAAGAAGCTCTAAGGCACCCCTTCTTTGCACGGAGCCGTTTCAGGTTTTAAGGGATGTCACCACCATGGTATTTCATCTTCGTTTGATACAATCTCATAATCAGGGACCTTGGCCTGAGTTTGGCCGTTTCGCCATAAATGCGGCGATACGGCCCCAAAATATGGTTGCAACAACATTCAAGACATCGCATTTTGATGTCGCATCCCAGATTTAATACCATGGTCACCATTGTTGTTCCTTGTACCGTTGTACGGCTTGTTACATCTCTGATTACCATAGAGTATATACATGTTCTTTTCTCCAAATTTCGCTCCAAAGTCCGGGAAAAATTAGATCCTTCTCTATTTGCCATTACATTTTTCCCCGACACGAGTTCTGTAAACAAAGATGTTTGTGAGCAATTCATCTTTAAGCTCTTTTACCCGAATTCATTTCTTTAGCCCTCATGTTGCCTTTTTGGTTTCTGGAGTATCTATTTTTGATTACTGCGATCCGATTTTCCTTGTTGAGATGCTATAGAAGTTCAGGAAAATGTCATATTGCTGCTTTTGCATAATTACCTGCATGTTTGTACACAAGCCATCCAATTAGCACATAGCTGTGACCTGCATATTTGTATGGCCGTACGATTTACCTGCATGTTTGTATAATTGTAAAGCTGGCCGTACGATTTACAGCTATCTGATTTACCTGCATGTTACGGCTCTGACCTATGTAGAAAATAAAGGCATATTGACCTAGACCCGAAGATACAAAGGGTAAGGGCCGTGTCATTGGCCCTTTCGTCTTTGCCATGCTGATTATAGTTACCACATTCAATATGCTCCCTGTGTACTTTACGTCGAGAATTCTTCTTTTATCGTGCCTGGTAAACCTATTCTGTTAGCGTGCAATATTATTATATCATGCCTTGTAAGCCATTAAAATCTCCTTTCAAGACCCACTATGAGTGACCGTGATGAAATGAATTGAAATTGTCAGTAGAAAGGACGTTCTTTGTATGCATGGCACAGGGCTCGGTATAGTCGTCCACCGATGATAACCCACCATGTCGTCAACATTTGTGAATCATCAGGAATTTAAATAATTTCCCATATGTCAAAATGCTGTTTTTCATGTCGTCAACTCAGCATGTATTATTACCCTTCGAATATGAACTTTGGAGGATACAATGGATTGAATCATCAGGAATTTAGATTAACAGCTCCTAAACTGATGACGACTCTTTAGTGCCACATTTGTGCAAGCTTGCTTGCTTATGAGTATTCGCCCAGCAAACTGGGGGCAATTTAGTCGTAAATGAGGGATAGGGATACTACGTATATTTGAACAGGAATTCGAGTTCATGCCAAGTGAATCTCTATAATACACTCTGCAACCACAATGCCCATAGTCGTTTATCGATGTTTCAACTCACTTGAGTCCCTACTGGATGATAAATCTAATCGCCATGATGAAACAAGGAACACACTAAAATTACATAGTTCAAGGGTTCCAGCATTTAAATAGGATGAAGCGAAAACAAACTGAAGAGAGAATTCATTTTTCCGTCTACATAAGCCCCAACTGTACATGTAATTCATGCAAGTCTAAGTTTGGTTACAAAAACAGCCACCCACATGGCACCTGAGTTGGAAACATTAAGTTTCTGCCATAATTTAGAAAACCCGATGCGGCCAAAAAAGGAACGTGAGACCTGCGCAAAAGAGGCTATACAACAATGAAAATCCTCAACAAAGCTGTGTTGAAAAACCGTGATCTAGTTAAAGGTGTCAAAAAAACAAAATGTAACGGCCAGCTTGATAGGCTTCATGCACCATTTTCAGCATTTTGCGCTCTTAATCTAGCCATAGTGGGCCCAATAGCACTGCTTCTTACACTTCTATAAGACCATGGCCGCTTAGCTGCAGGCTCTTTCTTGTTCCAACTATCTTCCTGCATTAGCTGTGCTTTCTTTGCTGAGACCGCCTCACTTATCTCTTCCCACACATCTTTTTTACCGTTTCCTGTGTAAGCAAATAAAATGCAATCAATTTAAATATAATACTCTTTAAGAGTCTGTAACATGGAGAAAAACATGTATATGAACCCCCATCATGGTCCAGAGATTAGAAATATCTTCATGATAGAGCTTTAGCAGTAGCTAAATCTTTCGATTTAACAAGTCATGTTTACGGCAATAGCATTGGCATCATAAGTTCCATTTGTAACATTTTACAAATTCCTTGGGAAATTGCTATGCCGTTAAAAGAATACAGAAAATTGATATTTCTGTTTTTCATATAGTAGTGTTTATCACTACTTTTGTAAGGGCTCCCTTTCAAGACGGTTCTAAAGAGGTTTTCATTATCATCCATCGTCCGCAAGGATCATATATTAGAGGATCAATTTACTTTCATTTTCTGGTAAAAATATACATAGGTGGAAGCCGAGCCATACCAAGACCAGGGGTAGGCGGCTTTTGATTGCTGGAACCTGAAGCAACTTTTTTAGCATCATCTTGTACTTCATTGTCCTTCGATGTTGTTGGAGTAGAACCACCATTTTTGCCTTCTGATTGAGTCCATTCGCCAAGCTTCAGGATACGTACTTCATTCAGCGAATGGAAGTCTGTCTGAAATTGAATGTGCAAGCAACTTAGCATCTCAAATGGAAAAACTATTGCAACCGATCGGTAGATAAAGATATAAACCTAATCTACATAATAAATTCTCAAAAGTACCGTCTTGCAGATTTTTTTCGGAGGACCACTACATTTATGCACGAGTTAATTGCGCATTAATACATTTGATTCAACCGTCAATAATTTGATGTCTCACAGTTTCTATATGTGAGACGGCTCTCAGACGAATAACTACCCAAATTAATAGTTAAGTGGTGAAGAGTTCTTGTATGAAAATGGTAAGAACCAAAGTGTTGTACTAGACAACATACCAACAGTTTCATCAAACATAGATTATTTCGAGCTCTCTTTTTTTCCCTTGGGATGGTAGGGTTAGACAAAAGTCCGAAACTTCAACGGAAACAGTGCTTGAGAATACATCACGAATTAGATAGTTTTTATTTGAGTGGTACCTCTAAGGATCCATCTTCAGCGTAGACTGAAGACCCAAGAGGCGGTTCATCAGCATCATCGTTCTTTGGAAGGTTAAGTGGATACTCCGAGACCGGAACAAGTTTAATCATATTGGACTCTGGTTCATAAGATGTAACTTTCCCTACCTGTAAAGTGTAACAAATTACAGTAGCTAACAAAACATATCAAAACTGCACTATAACCGTCTTATGATCTGATCAACGATATAAGTAAATGAGGTGTACCAAATTTTAATGAGTAATCAGGACGGCCTCATACAAAATTTACCACAAAAGATGTCATGAATAACTGAAGAACAATTATTTCAAGAACAATATGATCGTACCCGGAAAGGAGACAGCTCTGGGCACCAGGATGAAGATAGCTCCAATAAGCGGTAAGCGATAATGTCTCCCGCCTGCCATGTGGAATAAACACAAACCCTCAAAACAATATAAAGCATCAGTGCGCCAGGTGGCTCTGTAAATATTAGCTTTTTCCAATAAAAAAATAGTTCTGAGATTTCTAATCTACCAAACCAATGTCGACATATCAGACTCCGACTCAAAGGACAATGGCCTACACACTAAATATGGAGCCTATACATCGCCTCATAAACACTAAATGAAAGAGACAGTGAGGAATTTGCAATAATACAGAACTACGATATGCGAAGTTTGTGTTTACTTTTGAAAGATGCAGCAGTAAACTAGACATAAAGCATCAAGTTTCTATACAAATGTGGGAACTGCTAGCTAATTTTAACATGGGAACTAGATAATGCAGAGAAACATAAATAACTACATCGAAGAAACAAACCTTTGGCAAGTCAACTAGAGGAAGTAGCTTGTCAAAGTTGATTGACTTAATACTCGAGTGATGCTTTTTCTCAGCCCAAGTATTATTAAATTGACCATTAATTTCCCTCGATTCTTGCCATGAGGAGGTTGACTGGTTTCTATCATCCCATGCACTAGAAGAATGAGTATTGCCGTTTCTTGATTCCTTCCACGTGGAGGTTTGGCCCCATTTCTGACCTTTTCTTTTACTTGTGATTCCGTTCCAGCCATATGCTTCCTGAAACATGTATTCATGCAGTAAAGAGATTTAGATGACGACGCTGGCAGGGTGAAATGATCGCCAAAGCCACATTAACGATTTTCACATTGTAGATAATACTACGTAAGATAACACTACGTAAGGATATACAAACATAAATAATACCTCCTACATTTCCCCTTTTTTCCCCGTATTGCTTTTAGCATAAGGATTAAGACACTGAGAGTAAAAGGGTAGGTATGTAGAAAATGAGGAGCAATCAACGCTTTTTTAAATAAGAACCTTTTACTATCACTAGCATAACCACTATTACCAGTGATAATTCTGATCAAATGACACAACATCCACGCGGAACACTCCAGTGTTTCAAATTTTTTATCGGGTTGTAAGTCTGTAAACATAATCGAAGATCTATGTTTCATTTTCTTGAAGGAGTGAGAGTGTAACAGATTGGCTGAGGGCAGAGGAGAGGTCGGAGAGATGACACATGGTGAAAGGCTAAGGATGGGGGAGATGATAGCGGAATAGGGTGCATAGGAAGTTTGTAGGGAAATGGGAAATGGGAAATGGTACAGTGGTACACAACAAGCAAACTAGAAATTTTGATAAAATAAGTAGCACACCTTTACTATTTGATTATCCGACATATTTTTGGCGCCTGAGTGGTCTTCCCAAGTACCATTCTCGGTTGGGTTAGCATCTAAAGCATTTGCTTCTTGATTTTCTTCAATATCTTTCACTGTAACCCAAAAAAAGTTTAATGAGATAAACAGGCAACATCATTCATCATAACCTTGGCAACAGACCAGAGAGAAAAAAAATCACTTGAACAATTACAAGCATAGGACACATTCAGATTTATAAATGCCAACTCGCAAAACATCTATAGCGAGGATATGAAGAAGCCAGGGGAAATAGATTAGGGGGCACAAGTCCGCTACTTTACGAAAGACAAATCACGGTTTTACAGATATTCATATAACCTCAGATCGCTTATTAAAAGCTCTCGGCTATGTGATCTTTGCCTTTTCCTGTTTCTAAAGGAGGCATAGAATCATATTCCATGCCGTCTAAATTCTAATACAAGACTACTTCAGGTTTCCATTGAAGTAAAGTTGTCGATTGTCATAAATATATTCCTACCTATCTCCACTTGCTATAGGTGACTTGTCACTTCTAAAAACACAAGTACGAGAATTTGTACAAACAGAAATTACTTCTATCATCCTTTACAAGATGCCATATTTCTGAAAAGCAAAGACCAAGCGGTGGCACCTTTTCCAGCAGGTGTAAATCGTATAAGACCAGGTCGAATCACTACTGGGACAAGGTCGCCCCCTGCATCACTATCTTCATCAGATTGCTGTATGATCTCAGCCATCTCTTTCTTAGGACCTCTATCTATAGTCATGTCTTTCACAGGCTGCTGTTTATCACACAGCTGCAGTAGACATAGAAAAGGTCAAGATTAAAATGGAGAATCAGGTTTATATTGCATAAACGAAATTGTATGCCTTGATTTCCCTCCAATTCACTAATAAATTCCATTTTTCCTTGTTTGGTTGATTCATAATACGTTTCATTCTTTCGGGTGAAATTTTTTAGTAGTAAATGGCCTTATTATCATAAATCTAAAGGGTGAATTCGCCCCATTTTTAGTTAACTCGTTGGGTTCAATTCTGCGTAATTGGCCCACGATGTGGCTGAAAGTGGAGGGTATCTGTAAGTAGAAAGAGGAGTACATCGTACATGTTAAATGACCCTTGTAAATTCATACCTCATCCGTTTTAGCTCCATCGCTTGCTGACCTTTTCAGAATCCTCTTTTTCTTCTTGCGCAAAGTAGATCTGCTTACCTGGGAGGAAATGAAACCAAAAATATCGACAAACGAGAAGTTCCACGATCAGAGCCTGTTATGGAATACTAGTTAAGAAACCAAAAGACCGCAGAAATAAAAGTTGGCTTGTGGTTTGACAATGACAGGAAAAGTACAGATAGCGTAACACTTGGAATACAGACACTCACCAACAGGCCAAAGCCAATGCTCTAGTTAACACCATCATGATATTCCCCCCTATTCTCTAGAAACGTTCATTTGTTTTTGGCGCAAATAATTAGAAGAGCAAGTAGGCCATAAGAGGATTTCAGAACCAAAAAATTACGGAGTATCTAACGACTAACATAGAAGTTATGCAAGTTCATTGACTGAGCTGAAAAGGCAATATGGGGCATTTCCTCATAATAGAGGGTAGTAGTGAATTAAAAACCACATATATATGTACTATATATTGACTTGTACATTCGAAAACAAAAAGCAGAAATAAGTCTCCAGGCTAGAAAAACTTGACAGTAATATGCATATGATGTTACGCGGTGAAGTAAACTTAGGGTAATAAATTTTAGCAATCAGCCCATCCCAGCAAATGTCTGTACATTGCAATTACGGAGTACTAAAGTAGCAAACAGAACAGGAAATTGAAATTGTATAATTTGAAAGGAGCCAAAGCCTCATTCAAATCGAAAAACTGAATATAGCTATTAGTTTTAGGCGAGACTACAAAATTTGATTCTTCCTCCACTCCATTTATATCATTCTCATTTGACTTTGGTGGACAAAGAAGTTTGACATTGACCAATATTTTTACACGATATTAAGTGGCCGCAACTTCAAAAAATGATAAGATGAAAATAATTATATTGATCATACGTGACAAATATAACATTGTATCTCTACGTATGTGCGGAGATTAATGGCCAAAGTTCAAATTAGTTGACCTCTGAAGTTAAATAGGACGATAAATTTAGAAATGAATGTAGTACAAGTTTACTACTTGGCGTGTCAGATTGGATATCTGCATCAGAATATAAGACAGGTCTGATTTTCTACCTTCTTTGTTTTATCTGGCATAGTAGATGCTTGAATATTATCTTCCTTGTTCTCATCAAGTTCACTGCATGAAGGAAACAAGACGCAAAGGATTTAAACACTTATAGAATAAATAGGGGATATAGAAGAAAATGGATCAAACTTTGCCACAATACTTGTTACTCCAGAACAGCTAGATGCACATGAAAGTTGAAAGTGTATTATAGCATTGACAACAAAATGTGACCACATTTTTTCAAAAGAAAATCCTAAATATAATGGTACGTTTTGAAGCTTGAAGTAAATAAATTCCGCAAGCTAGAATTTGTTAAACTAGATAACCCGCATCATGGTACCCCTCTTGGAAATTTAAGCGTACATATTTGAAGATCTTTTAACCCTGAAAAGTCCCGTCTAAAATGTGAATCATTTTCTTCAAGGGAATGTAATATTTTTTTTAAAAAGAAGTACGATAACAAGTTAGGATATAAGAAAGAGCATGGAGCTGCAAGGTAAGATATAGACAAAGAGCGCGCACAGATGCACAATCGCACATACAAAACAGAATACACCGCCTAAAATAAAGGATGTAAATAATGTGAAATAGAAATGATAAATTCAACGGAATTTAACCATCAGGCATGCTTTCCATATGACTTCCAGGGTAAAAAATGGAAGGCTAACTCTAAAGAGGCAAGGAGATAAAGACCTTTCGGATTTAGATTCTGGCATCAAATCACTAGCACCCTTTTCCACGACGCCGGGACTACAAGGAGCAGTCTGATTACTCCTATTATCGTGTTTTCTTTTCTTCTTTGGTTTAGTGATATGCTCAGTTTCATGGAGATGCTTCTTCTGGACAGTGTTTGATATTGCCTGGACCTTTCTCTTTTTCCTGCAATGGACAAAGCACAAAATATCACGTCAAGCCGTCAGGAGCTCCCACAAATTGCGGGATAAGGGCGCATGGACTTACACAACCTTACCACTGTGTTGCCAGCTGGATAGACTTCTTTTAAGTGATCTAAATTAGCACACAATCACATATAGTGGAATTGAAAAAGAAAAAAGACTTTGATGGATGTAACCGAAAACAGAAGATGATAACGCATGTGCTACGTACACATCAAGCATCAACTAGCCATAAGAGAATAAAAATTAAACAAATTTCACTACCTATGGACTTCCACAGAAACAGAAAAGAACCAATCAGAATAATATTTTAGGAAAGATTAAAGGGAAACCAAAACATACTTGGCGCTCTCTAATTTGCTGGAAGATTTTCTCTTCTTGGAAGCTAAATCTCCATTGGGGATATTTTGTACAGGCGACGTGCTCTTCACTCCATCGTCTTCATCCTTCTCAGGTTCACTTTCGTAGCCTCCAGTTTCTTTATCAAATTCTTCGTTAGCCAAAAGCTTTAAACCTGAAGGCAATGGCAGCTTCTCCACTATTCCATCTTCAATATAAGCCGTAGTCTCTTGAACAGCCTTACTAGCATTGAGAAATCTCGTTTCTTTCCTCTTGACACTGATTAGAACCAGACATTCAAATATGCTCATACACAATCAACAGAATAGGAACAGGGAACAAGGAAGCCTCTAATAAATTCTTCAGACTATTATACATCTGGAAGATGTAGGAAACAAAGTAATTTTTAGAGTTGACTCACCTAACAAGATCTTTATCATTCAAAATGGAAATTGACTCGAACTCTGGCAGAACGAAATCATCCATCTGCAACATAATGAGATAAGCAAAGAGCAATAACTAGGGTAGCAAAGAAAAGACACATACAGGCATTGTTATATAGACAAGGAGATACCAGTTTATATCAAAATCCCCCAGTGAACAACCAAAATGGATACGATTGTATAAAAAGGCACATAATATATGTTACTCGGACTCTTCATACTACCTCACGTACCTGTGTTAGACCTCGACATTCAACACTCGGATATGGGTACACCAGTTAGGCAATTCATTTTATGCGAAAAACATGAGACTTTTTGATGAAATCACTGAGTTTGACACCTAACACACGATGTCAAACAATGTGTTGAGTTCTCCTATCTAAGTAATATAGCACATAATACAACTACTTCACGACATTGCCTTCAAAGGCCCCTGCCCATGGGAGGTAAAGGCAGTTGCATGTGGGCAACCTGTACCCTATGTTGAACAAAGAGGCATAAATACTTATGACCAGCGAGTACTCCTTGGAAAGGGAGCCAAAAGTTATACCCACCAAGAAATTGGCGTAGATTATGTAGAGATCAATCCCCATTTACATAGTCACAAGTCATCACATCACACCTAATGACCTAAATAACATGGACCCCGAAGAAATGAACTTTATGATCCTGACATACAGTCCAAATATCCTTCACAACTAAGAACTAACTCGAAGAATTTGATAAGCAGCTACGAAAAGAGAGCATGTTTGATCACATTAGCCAGTCACAACTCACTACCAAATTAATTGAGCAGATAAACAAAAACAACAGTAACCACCAGTGACCGAACTAAGGGGGGCTAGCAGGGGAACTAGCCGTCAGTGAACAACGAAAACTTTTAAAGCTTTTGGTAAAATTTTCGACTATTTTCCTACCTAATCTACCTAATTACATTACTAGTTCGCCCCCCACCGGAATATTCCGCCCCTCTTAACTATAAACCCTGATTACACACCTGATAATCACATTTATCACTTACAATCAGGAAAAAATAACAACCCACAACCAAAACATTAGCAGAATTCATAACAAAACAACAAAAGTTCAAAACTTTCTGCATAACTAATCACAATGTCAACCACATTCATCATAAAAATCACATCATACAAACAATAAAACAACAAAAACATCAAAAATTGAAACTTTATTGGTAAAAACGCAAGAAAAAGTGGGAAAATCAAACATGCAAAAATAAAAAACAAAAAAAAGGAAGGAAATTTACAAGGAGAATGATGCCATGAGGGCAAGAGTCATGAAGATCAAAAGAATGAAGGATATATGAAACGACGTCGCAGATAGTTATAAAGTGAGGTTTAAGAAGAACCCATGAACGTTTTAGACCATTTTTTTTCTGGGTTTTGCTTAAGACACCATTGTTGAACACTAGACGGAGTCTTAGCTCTGATGGGTTCATCTCACGCGCCGCCATACACGGCGAGGAGAGAGAAAATGGAGGGTTTTGACTGAGAGTGTTGGGTTTGGTGGATTGGAAAGTAAGGGTATAGTCTGATTTTGTGTTAAACCCTGAAAAGATTGTTCTTTTATGTCAACATCTCTACTTCTCCATCTTGAATTACTTGTGATTTGTGATGAATGTCAAATTATATCGGGAAATTGTCGGGATTTGAACTCAGGTCATTAATACATCTCATAACTTTATTAAATACGCTAATTGACATTTGTCAAAATATTTAGTTATTTACACACGGAGTATTATAGACGAATTGATAAAACATAAATTGTAAGTGAAACTATTGTCTCCTAAAACTAAGACGACTATAACGGGTGAATATCGCTTCTGGATAGTCTATGTTACGGACATGGTCAATTTAATCGTGAGATAAGCTTGATCGAACAATAATTATTGTGTACGATCATTTCAAAATGTGAAACGGATATATCCGTAACTAATTAAAATTGAACATAAGCTTAGCGGAGTTATTTTAACTCGTATTTTGGCTAATCTTTTTTACATGAATCAAATGGTTCTATACCAGTAAGTCTCTCTTGTGACGGATATATCCGTCGCAAGTTTTTAATGGACCGAGTTCTCTCACTTGGTTAGATAAGACAAAGTATAGAGAATTCCAAATGGCTTGTCTTTTCCTACCCAAATGGGTAACACTTGACCCATCAATTTGTGCCTACCCGATCCCCATTTCCCAACTCTCAAGTGTTTGGATTCCATGTAGCTTTGGGCCAAAGAGAAGCTCGGATTTCGAAGCCAATATTGAGCTCATCTAAGCTCGAGTTGAGATCTACTCATTTACACTACGGTACTGTCCTAGATATGCCCTAATACATGACAATAAAACCTTAGTTATTCATGTCGCATTTACCACCAAGGGCGGAAATTTTATTTACTAGTATGGCATTTACCCAAAGGGACGCAAAGTGCACGAAGGCAAGATAGGAGACTAATAAAATCCTCCGCATACAAAAAAATAAGCATCAGCATTATGCTACATCGCTTCGATGTCTAGCTTAATTAAGTTAAAAGTAAAAACAAAATCAAATATGATCAATCTTAAAACTGCGACTATATTCTAAACTGCGACTTGAAACAATTATATAAACTGTTCTTTCGAGGTTGAAAATCCGTGAGACAGATGCAGGCCAATCTTCTCCTTCCAGACGGACTGCTCTCATAGACCCCTGCAAAATTCCAGCATAAGACTATCATCAACCAACACACTCCTTTGATTAGGGAAGCATCAAAAGTAAGCAAACTGAAATTATCGTGATCTACAATTCTACATTCATACTACATACAGATACAACACATGTTTGAAGCTCGTAATCTTCGAATTTTAAAGCAATGAGAATGTAAATCTAGATTTCAGATCCCTATATTTCAGACCTTCAGTTTAGCCCTACAAGAAAAATTTACTATGCCTGATTTGGCGTTAGTTACATTGTTTTTGATATACAAGGTGCTGAGAGAGCACGAAAAAGCTAAGCGGATATCACATACCATCTCATAATAAAAGGCACCTGCCTTCATTCCCTTACTCGACAAAAATTATATGAGAGGTTAGCTAACCAAATTAACGTAAGTGCCAAGCTTCCTAATGTTCAGGTCATCGCATTAAAATAAGATGAGTTACAAAGGCAGCTAATGAGAACACCTGAAAACACAAAGCGCTGATATCCCTAACTTGATTTTTTTAAAAACAGCCAAACGACAAATTTGATTAGTGGCAGAAAGATACTTTTACTTGTAAACTGGCTACCTCTCCTTTGGTAAAACCGTAAAACACATAGTACAACCGCAGAAGAGAATAATCTCAAGCATCTACCTAAACAACCAACATGAGTGCTATTGCTCCAAAATACAAGGAGTGAATCAGTTGTCTTTCTCTATACACCAATTATCCATGAACAAGTCTACACTCAACAAAAGACCTACTCCTTCTATTCCGCTTTTATTGTCCTCTTTTCTCCAAAATGTCTTTCTCTATACTAAAGCTCCGTGGAAGAATTTGAGGCAGAAGAGTGATGGGATCTTTAAAACTTCACACTTAAATTGCACGTGAAGTTCTTATAACTATACTGGTACCAATAAATCAAGCTACAAGCTCTACGAAACAAAATGCACAATCTTTTTATGGTATTGAGGCTACTTTATGACTACTTTGAAAGCAATTGACAATGAGGGAAGGACAAAGAGGGATTTCTCGAGTGCCATTAATGCCCACCAAGGCCCTTTTTAAGTGAAATGCCAATGAAAACAGATGACGGTAAAATGCTAAATTCTACTGGAGGCAGGACATAAGCATCTAAATGGCAACAATGGAAAGATACACGCGCACCTCTCACTTGGGTCTTTTTCAAAAGGATATGTACAATAACTACAATACTAATCGTTTTCCTAGATCAAACAATGTAAGCTTAAACCACAATTTTCACTAAATCAGCTACTTATTAAACAACTAGTAGTAATCAAAATCATCACTCACATCATATCATTTTCCTTAATCAAACAAAGTTAACCTCCAGCAAAATTGAAGTTCTTTCCTCATATCAAACCAAACTCACATATCACAGACTATACACCTTAATAGAGCGAGGAGACTAACAAGGGCATTGCCACTTCCCAACCAACAAAAAACACACCACCAACAAAAACTGCAAATAAACACCAATCCGCAAAAAAGCCAATAAACATGAAACTTTTAGTCAAAAACTTTTCCCAAGTCAACTCTATTACATTCCTAATTAACCCCATCCCCACCTTACTTCAAATCCCCGATTCTGCCACTTATCACAAAAGAGCATCACTACGACCAAAAACCACAAATAAACCCCAATCCATGAAAGCCAAACAAAAGCTAATCCATCAATTAATCACAAACACAATAAACACCAATCCACAAAAACAACCAATAAACACGAAACTCCAAGTTACAATTTTCGAATTTTCCCAAATCAACTCTATTACATGCCTAGTTGACCCCCATCTCCCCCTCCACTTCAAATCCCGACTCCGCCGCTAGTCACACAAACAGTCCAATGAAACACCAATCCACAAGAACAAAACATTCACTAATCCATCAATTAATCACAAACACATAAAAAACAACGCAAATTATAGAATAAGATCATCTTACACAATAATTATCCTAAACTCAGAACATTACCTGACTTTCTTAGTGAGAATAGATATTAAGAGCTTACGAGAAAGATCCTGAGCCTGAACCTTACGCTCAAGAGCCTTACGTAATCACTGGCAGAAAGATGCCGATATCGCTTTATTTGCAGAGAAACGCTATGATATTCATTACAGCTACACTAGAATGTAATCACTGGCAGAAAGATATTGCTTCTCGTAAGCTAGCTACCTCCTTAAGTCAACATTCCTCAACAACATAAGACATCCCCAGAAAAAAAACTAATTCAGGCATCTAAGAAGACAGCTAACTACTGCTACGGCATACAATAAGTGAATCAGTTGTCGTTCTGTAATCGCCAATTTTCAATGAGCAAGTCTACAACAGGCCCTCCTACTACAATAAGAACTATTACTAAACTGTCCATTTCATCATATAAATTATAAACTGACTAATCATTCAGTCTTCTTTCTTCCCAATTTACCTCGTCCCCTCGATTTCTCTCTTGGTCTCTTGACTCTCTTCTCACAGTCGACACTGCTTTGAGCATGACTCTAGTGAAATGTTATCCCAATTGCTTTATCCTCCCACTTCTTTTATCTCTCTTCATACGCCCTCACCAGAGATCATCCCCTCTCCTCCTCTATACCGGTTACTACATGACTTCTTTTGTCTAAAACACAAGACACGTCCAAAAAAGAAAAATTTTAGACATCTATCTAAATCTGAACAAATGTTCTATTCCTTATTAGTTATAATAGCCAGGCTAGTAACCACTTTGTAGGCTCCAATTGATAAATTGTGAAATCCAGAAAGCAATTGAAAATTCACTTATATTCTCATTGGCCATGGCACAATGAGGAAAGAAAAAGGAACACTATTCGAATGCCGCTAATAGCCACCAAGGTCCTTAAAGTTAATAACGCCAATGAATAAACAGGGGTGAGATGCTAAATCCTATTGGATGCACAATATAAGCAACTAAATACTACCAAAAGGAAATATATCCATGTCTCTCTTATTTGCATCATTTCCAAATATACGTACGGTAACTACAACACTAACTTGTCTCTACGTCTCACTCCACTTTGAACTTAATCTAATTATGCGCCGTCTCATTTAAAACCCCCTTGCTACAAACACTCAGATTATATAACTTCCTAGATCAAAAAACACATATGCTCAGGAGCATGAGGGCCATGACTCCTTATGTCCCTGGCAACCTCACTATGCTACCTCGATGTTGTAACTATCCTTATTGTTGAACTAGCAAAGGTATGGATAGAGGTCAAATGCACACAAACCACAATTCCCACATAATCAACCTAGCTAAATAAAATATGGACTAACACAACCCAATTAATTTGTACTCGTAGTAATCAACACTCAACAATCACATCATATCATTTTCCTTCCTCAAACAAAACAAACACAACACCACAGCATAACTCCCCAACAAATTGAAATGCTTCACTCGAATCAAACCAAACCCAAACAAACACATAGGCACACACATTAGTAGAGCGAGGAGGCTTGTAGGGGCTGTCGTCACCCCCCTAAACAATGAAAAAATCAAAACTTTTAGTCAAAATTTTTACAATACGTGTTTGACTTATGTCAAACCAAAAGCAAGGTTACTAGAGGCCATCGCCACCCCTTTTACAACGGAAAATACTCATTCTTTAGTTAACTTTTCTACTTTTTTTTAATAATCAACTCTATTACATATACTTATTAACCCCCATTCCCCTTCTAACTTCAAATCCCGTCTCCGCCACTAATCACAAAAAACAATCACTACCACCAAAAACCCACAAATAAACACCATTCCACCACAAAGCATCAATCAATCAATCACAAAAACATTTAAAACAACACAACCTATAAAATGGCACCGTCATTTAACCAATAAAAGGACCGTCTCACAAATAATCATCGTAAACTCAAAACATTACCTAACTTCTCTATCACATTCCTAAATCATTAAGTTTTGCTTAAGACGTGCACTATCTGCCTTAAGCGTAAGACATGCCAAATACTAACACATATGGCCATATGGTAATAAAGACAAAACTTTTGGTATATTCTAGGTATTTGACCCGGACAGATAGCGCTCGTCTTAAATGAGAATTTGTGTTCCTAAATAACCCTCGTAACTTCAAATCCCAACTCCGCCACTAATTCACAAACAGTCTAATCAAACACCAATCCACAAAAACAAAAACAGCGACTAATCCATCAATCAAATACAATAAAAACAACGACAAATTATAGAATAAGACGGTCTTATCGAAAAAGTACCTGACTTTCTTGGTAAGAATAGATTTAAGCTTACGAGAAAGATCCTGAGCTTGAATCTTACGCTCAAGAGACTTACGTGCAAGCACGCGTTTCTCAGAATTCTTAATATGACGAGTTTCATGGTTTTTAAGTAATCGTTCCATACCACTCGTTTGCATTTTTCTCTGCATTATTTGAAGCGCTTGATCTAGTTTTCCGTTTAGAACCTTGACTCGGATTCCTCGCCATTGTTGTAGTGAAGATGCAAGCACCGAGTTGAGGGTTTGAAGACTCGGTTGTTTGAAGAGACTCGCCATTGGAATCGTTGCTTTATGGGTTGTGACTCGGTTTTGGGGGGATTGTTGGGGTTTGTTTTGAGGTTTTGGGTCAGTTCAACATTTTGAGAGTCGATGGCTATGTTGGGCTTGGAGTGAATAGATCGGGTTGTATCGGGTTTGTATCCGTGTTCTAAGGAAATTTTAAACAAACATGATCCTCCAACCTAATATTCAACGAAGGTGAATTAAGTGTTGGATTTGTACTGACCCAATTACATGAGTTCTTAAGCCAGATTTCGTTGGTTTTATGTTGTGCTTTTTCGGGTTTGTTGGTTTTGATATTTCGAGTTTTGGATTCAGTTGACAGGGTGAGAGTTGTGGTAATGTGATTAAAATAAGTATAAAAGTTTACTAAAAAAAGGAAAGGGGAAGCTATTGTGAATAGACGAAAATAGAAAGGGGAACATTGCTCAGAATAGGAGGGAGTATGACAGTAGTATGCCTTAAGACCTGAGTTAACCCAACTGCATTATGGTATGCTAGACTTACAACCTAGGTAGCACGGACACTCCTCCTATTTAGCCGTCCCGTGTCGGACACCGTGTCGGACACCTACAAAAAATGAAGGAGAGGTTGAAAGATTAAAAGAGATTGATTAGAAGATGATTTTGGGTGAAAAATGAGATTAAATTATCGTTAAAGTCAAATTTTACCTTCAATTATTTACATTTAATATCAAATACTAATACAAATATAAAATCGTAAGTTATTTATAACTATAAAATATATATTTTATTAAATTTAAATGCCGTGTCCCGTGTCCTAAATTTCACGAGATGCCGTATCACGTGTCCGTGTCGTGTCCGTGTCCGTTTTGGTGCTAACTAGCTTACAACTTGAGAAGAAATGAGCCGATTATAAACCATCATACATTCATACTCAATATAAAAAAAGACCGACCTAAGATAACCCGGTCCTTCCATATAACCCATCTTGTTTAAAGAGTTATTACAAAACTATAATTCATAATCGATACTCATTTAACTTGATCGGATTGAATTGAACTGAACTATATCGAACCTAACTGAACTGTATCGAACCGAACCGAAACGAATCCATGCTTGAAAATTGACACCATCAAACTCACTAGTCACTAGTCACTAGTCACTAGTCACTCAGTCACTACCAAGGTAGACAACAATGTCCGCAGATCTTCGAGAACTCCGACATTCAAACTCCATTGGAAGTCGAACTTCATCTCCACGTAAACAACCTCAACACTACCACCTGCAACAACATCAAAACGACAACGTTTCACCTCTCCTTTCCTCCGACCACAAACCCTCCTCAGACGACATCCCTCACGTGCGATACCCACGTGATCACCGCCCTTTTCGGTGGTCCCACCTCTTCTTCGAAGATTCTAGAACTTCATCATCTTCTTCTTCTCCTACAAAGCTATGCCTTTTCTTGATCATTGCTCTTGTTTTCCTTGGATTTGTTACTGTTTCTTCAATTATTAGCCACCTGGTAATTAAAAATCGTTTTTTTTAAGTTTTTGTTGTTATTTTAAGGTTTGATTTTGATGGGTTTTATGTAATTTAGCTCAAATGTTGATTTTGATTGATGGATTTGCGAGATTTTGGCTTTTGGGGGTTTGATTTTGATTAGTTTTAGGTAATGTAGCTGAAGTTTAGATTTTGATTGATTGGTTTGCGAGATTTTCGCTTTCTGGGGTTTAAATTTGATGGTTTTTAGGTAATGTAGCGAAAGTTTTGATTTTGATTGATGGGTTTTTGAGATTTTGGCTTTTAGGTGTTTAATTTTGATGGGTTTTAGGTAATGTAGCTAAAGTTTTGATTTTGATTGACGGGTTGCGCGATTTTTCCCATTTTGGTTGTGGGGTAGCTTTGTATGATGTGAGGAATGGTTGCGAAAATCTCGGTTTTCTTAGGTTGTGGGATCAATGTATGGTTTTGAATGTTGCTAAGTTAGGCATAAGTTTAGATTCTGATTAGTGAGTAGTAAATTTTTTGGATTCTAGTCGGTAAATCAGTTTAAAATGGTGAGCTTTTTTATGAGTATTTGAAATACAATGACGACATTACCCCAATGCCTTAGAGTGATCCCGCAAATTGTGGGGTAGGGGGTCAAATGTACTCATGTACGCAGTTTAAACCATGTGCTAGCAACACAAATAGACTGTTCTAAACTGCATCAATGATCGCGACCTTAAAGAGCGCAACTAGTTCAGTGAGCTGTTCTACTTTATTCCACCATAATTTAGAACCAAAGAATACGAATCTTTGCTTCACTGGTGCTGGAAAGAAAAATGAGTGCTTGGAAAATGAATCTTCTATCATTCAAATGTTTGAGGATATAAGTTTGATGTTATGTTTTGATTGTTTGTATGTCAGAATGCACCTTACTTGTGCAAGAAGGATGGAATCACTCTACAATGTCCACTGGTAAGCTCGTGTGAGCTCTCAATACAGGTTTATTATGCCTTTGCTTTGTCGTCCTTCAAACTGTAAAATGCAATTTCTGTTTATTAACAGGTCGAGGAGACGTCGCCTCTTTGGGAGAATCCATATGAAGCCACAACATCTTGGAAACCTTGTGCTGAACGCCGTAGTAATGGCATATCAGGTTATGATTAATCTCTTTGCTGGACGTAATATTCTTCCAACTTCATTTTCTATCCAAGCTAACACTTTTTTGTTGCTCTCAGATATTCCCGGTGAGAATGAAACAAATGGATATATATTTATCCATGCTGAAGGTGGTCTAAATCAGCAAAGAATTGCTGTATGATTCTTCCTTCTCTTTAATGTCTTGTAATGACGTACTCCGTATCTGTATTGTACTTTTGAGCGGAGGATAGACAAGTACATGTATCAGTTTAACAATAACATCATCCTAGTGCCTAAGACACCTACTTACGGCACCTACAAATGGTGGGAAACGGGGGATTAGATGTACACAATCTTGCTCCTCAAAGGGGGTGCTTTTGATGCCCCGTAGTGAAAATTGAATTGCGAGTTGCATGAATGACAGCTACTTCACTAGAAAAAGATACACAACAAGTTTAGTAAGTCATGTTATTCCATCATAATCGAGAACCAAAGAAAAACTATCAGCTAGGATATATTAGTTCTGAAGCCATACGAGTGGATGTCTTTACTTAGCTTTTGTAGAAAGCCTTGCTGTTACATTAATCCTGTATCTCAACCTGTAGCTTCACTGTATATTCACGATAATGTCGATGTCTTAGAATATCTGCATTTGGCACTCTCATGCTATCGAGGAATTGAGCAATGTAGTTTGGTTTATATGCAGATATGCAATGCCGTTGCTGTGGCCAAAATTCTGGGTGCAACACTTATATTGCCTGTACTAAAGCAAGACCAAATCTGGAAAGATCAAACGTGAGAATTTTTACTAATCCTCAATGATCATTGATATCTATACATCTACTTGCTGTTAAGGTGCTTAGTATATTATCAACATTAGCTTTTAATCAGTAGAATATGTCGTCACAGTTGTTCCTTACCTGTTTTGAGTGGCATTTATTCAACAGTAGAATATTGAATATGCACTACCTCACTATCTCAAGAATGCGTCTTTGGCTGGGTAGGGGGTCGGGTGTTACTAACCTTATTCTCGTGTTAAAGAGAAATATGCAGTTTGTGGACCATTAATGTGTTTAGTAAGAACCACTAAAATGCACCTTCTGTATTGCAGGCTCGTAGAGTTATCGTTGCTCTGTTTGTTACTCCATATTAAACATTGCTCGATTCAACAACTACAATAACAATGTCCGTAAACGATTTGGGTTGGCTAATAGAAGCCATCATATGACTCATATCTCTTATGTAACGGTTATTATGTACTTGAAAACCCAAAAACAATATAGAAAGGGAAATAGAGAGAGTACACACAGAATTGGGAAAAGTGGAGGCGACAGATGTAAGAAACGTTAGGGAAAAAAGAGAGAGGGGAGATGTAAAGTGGAAACATAAATGTCCAGATATAAGCAATAAAATTTGAGAAAACCGTATGGGATAGGAGTATAGGAGTGATTGCGAAGCCAAGCCGTATTTTGCTTGATGAGTGTTCATTTACCCAACAATAGGCGGGAGACCCTAAGGCACTGGAAAAATGTTGTTCTTGGCTTGTTGCTGTTAAATAATCCATTTATTCCCTAGGAAGAAAAGTAAACCATAAACTCTGCTATTTTATGTTTTGCAGGAAATTTGAAGACATATTTGATGTTGATCATTTCATTGACTATTTGAAGGATGATGTGCCGATTGTCCGTGATATCCCAGAGTGGTTTTCAGACAAAACAGAATTGTTCTCGAGTATAAGGTGATGATCATTTTGGCTTTTTTGTTTTCATTAGTACAATATTTGATCATCAAAAGCAGTTCTTGAACTTTGGTGAATCAGTAGAGTGAAATCCCAAAATTATGGTAGTTTCATTATGTGTCAAAAGGGGCAAACGATACGGAGTACTAAATTACTCTCCACCAAGGAGTTTGAGCTTTTAAAAATGTACCAAGTTAGGGGGACTTCCCCAACATAAATAATAACTCTAGAATAAGTTTCTGATGTTATCATTTCGTTGGTGTTGATAATGCATGGAGTGAATCTGTGCATGCTGAAATAGTACACGCCAGGCTTCACAGAGTTTGGTTGGAGCAACCTGTAAAACATTTAATGTTGAAGTTGTCAGCTCTTGATGCACAACATGATGGCATTGGTCAAAATAGCGGAATCTATTTGCTTTCTGTAGCATATAATATTGCTTTTTTGTTTTTCTGCTCAGTGGATTTTGTTATTATGTGATAGACGGACTGTAAAGAACATTCCAAAGTATGCTTCTGCCGAGTTTTACATTGATAATGTTCTTCCTCGAGTCAAGGAGAAGAAAATAATGGCCCTGAAACCTTTTGTGGATAGACTTGGGTAAGTTTCAGCCGATAAACGTTTATTTTCCCCTCTGACAAACTTATCTATCACTTGATTTGTAATATTTTTAGCCTTCCTCTTTCAGCTATGATAATGTTCCTGCAGAAATCAACATGCTAAGATGTAGGGTGAACTATCATGCTCTCAAGTTCCTACCTCATATTGAGCAGATGTCAGATCTCCTGGCATCTAGAATGAGAAACCGCACGACAACTTCAAATCCGTATATGTATGTGGATATAATGCTTCAATTCTAAATTGTTACAGTTGGTCCCAAAATTCATATGATGTCTTACTTAGTGTGAGTTTTACATGAGACGGTCTCACATCAACCCGAATTCTTATGTGATCCCCACTTTATTATTGGGTTAATAGGTTGTTCTCGCTTGTAAGACCATCTCTTAAAAGTCTATGTGAAGTTTGTGTACTTGCTATCCTACAACTTCATATTTCTTTTTTCTACAGGGCTCTTCATCTTCGGTTTGAGAAAGGGATGGTGGGCTTATCTTTCTGTGATTTTGTTGGAACCAGAGATGAAAAAGCTAAAATGGCAGAATACAGGAAAAAGGAATGGCCAAGACGTTACAAGGCATGTTCGACCTAAAACTTTATATTTTCTTGTTTTTCAGGTGTTCTTAGTTGTATCTTTAGATTTTAGAATTGCAGTTCTATGGTTAAGCCGTTTTGTTCTCATATTATAAGAACGTGAGTTTATAGGTAACTTGGGTTTCTATCGGACTGTATTAACATGTGAATGTCTTTCAAGAATCAAGAGACTAATTATTGCTTTTGATGATATTCAATGCAGAATGGTTCCCATTTGTGGGAACTAGCTTTGCAAAAGAGGAAAGAGGGACGCTGCCCTCTTGAACCCGGTGAAGTGGCCGTGATACTACGTGCTATGGGATACCCAAAAGAAACCCAAATTTATGTTGCTTCCGGTCAAGTCTATGGGGGCAAAAATCGGATGGCACCTCTCAAGAACATGTTCCCTAATCTGGCAAGTATTTATGTCATTATCTTAAGACAGTTTTTCCTTTCTTTGGTAAAATTATCAAGTTATGTGATTTTTTACTTCCTTCATTCTACGAAAATGGCCATTTTCTCTTTTTGGCCTATTCATTAAAATCACCTCCATTTCTATATCCGACAAATTTCACTAAAACATGGTTAAAGTATCACACTGAAAGACCGTGCAGAGAGATTACGAATAAGAAAGAGTTTCAGTTTTACGGTTTTACCTACATCTTTGCTGAATTTGCTGTTCGACTTGTACAACAGGTAACGAAAGAGGAGTTGGCAAGTAAAGAGGAGTTGGATGAGTTCAGAAAACATGTGACTAGCCTGGCAGCTCTAGACTTCTTGGTTTGTTTGAAGTCGGATGTATTTGTGATGACCCATGGAGGCAACTTTGCTAAGCTAATCATCGGCCATCGTAGATACATGGGTCATCGGCAGAAGTCTATAAAACCTGACAAAGGCCTCATGTCCAAATCATTCGGTGACCCTTACATGGGCTGGGCTTCCTTTATCGAGGATGTTGTAGTGACACACCAAACAAGGACGGGATTACCAGAGGAGACATTCCCGAACTACGATCTCTGGGAAAACCCTTTAACACCTTGCATGTGTCAGTCATAAAACTGCACGTCTGCACCTATGCTTCGCCGCTTCAGGTAGATTTCTTGCATTTCGGAGTACGTATATTCTTGTATTACTGTCTGACAATAAGGTTAGACTCGGTTCTGGCATCTTGTCATGTTTCTTATATAAAAGCCGGTGTTCTGACCATTTCGGAAATTGATTACTAGTATCTTCCATCCATCACAAGCTTCTTAAATTGGGATTTATTCTTGTACTATTAGTTATAGATGGTTGTAAGTTGTAATTTATGGATTAACATGATTTAATGTTGTAACTTGGCTATGTTCTTTCTTAGGTCAGTATTTTGTGTACTGTAGTCTGTAGAGTTTCTGTAGTACTGCTAGCTTATTGTATCCAAGAATAATTTTTTAGCTTATTGTATTCAATACAATTGTTGACAAATATTTCTTTGGTTGTCTCAAATCAAGTATTCACCTTGTCGTTTATTTTATACGGAGTACTTATTACTCTATTATCCGACTCAAATGGCCTCATTTTTAAACAAGTTCTCGCAAAAATAACAAAAGAGGAAACGAGTGAAAAAGGCCGAGCTTTCAATTTTAAAAGATTACTTGAGTAGATCAATTGGTTGAGGTGGGGTGATCCGAGTTCTCGAACTCTTTAAACCTTGATTGTACAAGGTAATGATTTGTTATATCTCCTTTCTTACTATACTCAATTACTTAAAATCAATCTTAAAGAATCACTTATTTGAAAGGGTTAGTAAAAAAAATATTTCCGGACATACATAAGCAAAAATACAAAATCAATCAGATACCTTATCATATCATCTAACAAACATCATATGAAAGCGATTTCATTTAATATTGAGATGCACAAAAATTCACAGAAACAACTAACATCTCAATACACAAAAACTGGTGTAAGACGGTTTTACATTATAACCGCCTCTCACTTTACATAGATACCCTTATATGGGTAATTTACTAAGTATTTTCGTTCATCTGTTATAATACCGTAGTAAATAAAAATACGATTTTACAATAAATTATCCAAAGTGGTCGTACAAGACACAATTTTCCCAAAATTATCCTCACCATTGTGTAGATTCAATTATTCAGTTAATGCTGCCAAAAAAAAGAATTTATTCAGTTAAAGTATCCCCACTTATTCTGTTACAACAGAATCAAAACTATAACAACCTGAATCAATCACAACCATTCGATTAATCGCTTACGTGGAAGATCCAACGACGGAAAAGTCACGCCACTTAAAAGAAAAAAGAAAAAGAAAAAGAATTACTTTATATAAATTCAAAACGCGCGCCTAAAAAAAAATTCAACATCATTTCAATTCATCTTCTTTCAACAAACCTTCAAAACAAAAAGCTTCACAACAATGGCGGACAAAAAATATCTCAACAAATTCTCACTTTTCCTCTTTCTCCTCATACTCTCTCTCCTCATTACTCTCACAAGCTCCACAACAATGGCGTACGAAGAAGAAGAAGAAGACAACATCTCAAACCGCGACCTCAATGCAGCAATCTTCGCACTTCGCTCCAACGGTTACAACCTCTTCGCTAACGCAATCGCCGTAACTGATCTCTCCTTCCAAATGCTCACCGTCTCCTCCACTTCACACAGCGGCGATCACGGCGGATATCACGGAGGCGGAAGCCATGGATATACCTTACTAGCACCGCCGAATTCCGCTTTGTTTTCACTCGATATGTCGACCGATGCTTTCACTTACATTCACTCGCTTCGATTCCACGTCATTCCTCGTCGGTTATCGTACGCCGATCTCCGTAACATTTCTCTCTCTTCCGATCCGTACATCGAAACTCTCGCCGCCGGACACGTCATCTCCGTCGCGTCATCCGCCGGAAACGTCATCGCCGTCGACGGAGTTCTTGTTTCGTTTCCTGATATTCATTTACGGCCGAAAATCGCGGTACACGGTCTTGACGGAATTCTCGTCTCCTCTGCTTCTCGTGTCGATGACCTGGGGTTTGTCGCCGCTCCTCAGCCTTTCGCCGGCGCTTTTTCTCCAGAAATCGGAGAAATTCCGACTCCAAAAACCGCTTCCTCTCCGAAAATCGAAGTTCCGTCACCTCCTCCTTCCTTCGCTCCGTTCACAATCGGAAATGACTTCGACAGCTTCAATTCGATTTCAATTCCGCCTAGCGGAGTTTTCTCGGCTGAAAATGTCAAAACACCGACATTATCGCCGTTTTCTCCATCGCCTTCGTGTACAGCGTGGTACGATTGTGAGTTAGAGTATCTCGCTCCTTACAATTGGTCGCCGATGTCGTCGCCGTCGCCGTATTATTCTCCGTCATCGATGAGTAGTACTGAACAAGGATCTACAGAAGGTGAAGATACAGAGAATGGAGGTGATTATGATGATCATGTTAATTTCGTCAATTATAATCTTGATCATGTTCTTCCTCCTTTAGAAAATTGGTGATTAATTTTGCATTAGAGTAATCTTTTGAGCATTTTGTGTTATCTTTGAACTTGATTAGAGTAATTCCAGTGATAAGTGTGATTTGCATAGGGTAAATTTGTTGAACTTAGAAATTAATTTGCTTGTTAGGATTATTAAAGTGTAATCTTGAGTGCTTGGAATGATTTTGAATGCGGGTGGTTCAAAAGTCGGATTTTTTTAAGGAAAATGAGATAACGCTACCAGCTAAAACTTCTCTAGAATATAAAGTTTTACAAGAAACACATTCCTTTGCATGACGTATTGTCGTATTTCAGTAAAAGGAAGACATCATCTCGCATTGAGCGTTTATGTTCTGGTGTGTGTTGATTGAAACACGCGTCTCCTTCCTACACACCCTCCATTATATATTATTTCCACCAAAAAAGAACATATTTACATTCTACTATAGAGTATAGCTTTATGGCTCTATAGAATACAAAGGACGCATAAATTATAAAGTAAACTCTCTCCATTCAACTCCACGCACATTTTTATTTTGAATACTATTTACAACCAAGAAGAATCTTTCAATTTTTGTCTAATACATAAGAGAACATATATTTATGTGGGATCTTGTTTGATTCGTCTTTAGGAGTACATTAAAAATATTTAACTCGTATAATTTTTGCAAATACATAGCGACATATATTTACGATGCAAAACACGTGTTGAAACGTGAAAAAGCAAATGTGTAGTTTGAAGTTGAATGGAGAGAGTATACTCTACCAGTCTACGGTACTATGTAGAGTTGGTAAATTTGACAGGTTGACTCATTTTGGATGACCTTATCCAAATAACTTGACAATTGACATGTATCGATCAATAAAGGATGGCTTAATAAGGTCCAACCTGAAATGTTAAATATTGCATAATATATAACTTTATAATAATAGACTCAAAAATGAGTTGAATCTAAATAAATCCACCAGAATTGTTATAAATCGAAATGACTCAGTCTAAACTAAATAGACCTGAATTTGACTTGAGTAACCCTTTTATTAAATCTATTACTCTTATTACATATTTTTAAAGTAAGGTCGTGTTCTTTTCAGCTTAACTAAATTGAATGAAGTTGATACTGAATTGAACTAAATTAACTACCTACCCCTCTCGAGTATAGGTAGCCTCCAGGGTCGATAAAGAGTCTCACTCCCATAGATAACCCCTACACGAGTCCAAGGAATTTTAGGTCAACATTTAGCTCCCAACTAGGGTCTTTCTCACTCCCGCGGATGAAATCCCCTAACCAAAAGGTAGAGTCTCTTTGAGTGTGTCACACTCCCGCGAATGACCCACTTATAGTCGATCCGCAAATCTACCCGAGCCCACTACCGTAAGCCCAACTCCCGTTAATAGTTTAAGTTTCCCCTAAGTCGGCCCAACTCCCATTGATAGCCTCTAAGGGTTGGACAAGAGTCAAATAAGGAATCAATGCAAATCACTCAACCTAAAACAATCACCCACAACTTGCTAATTTAACCAATCACCAATTAAAACCCATTATTAGACTTAATCGGACCATAAAAAGGGTGACTACTCACTACTCATGGTTACTAAGCACACAAAAGCAGTAAAGGTTGAATCTTTAATGTTAAACATGATAAAGATGAGAATTTTACTTAGAAGCATGCAATTACTAATTAGATGGTGAAGATTAATTATTTAGGCTAAGATTAACTAAACAACAAACTCAAAGATAGAATATTTAACTACAAGTAATCTAAATATTCAAACTTGGAAGAACATAAAATATAAACAAGAACAACAATAAAAGTAAGAAAACGAAATTGTTACCAACAATAAGGAAATAAGAAATGAATAAGAAATATAATTAGATTAAGACTTGAATCTTTATTACAATGCAAAAGATTGAATCTTTGAGTTAAATTAATCTACTCCAATATTATACTAATGGAGTATTTTTGAGAGAAAATAATCTACTTTATATTAGGATTATTTAATAAAAATACTCCAAAGTATAAGGGTAGTTCTCAAAATACTCCAAACTATATTTTAACTACTATTAGACTCAAGTATTACATCATTTCTTTTGTGACAAAACTGGCCCTTTATTAACCTTAATCTTTACAACTTAAACTTCATCTTCTACCTCCTCCATTACACATTTACACCTTTAATCTGCAACTTTCACTATTCTACTCCTGCAATTTTTTACAGTTTTTTCCTCAATCTCTCCTTTCTTCAACTTCACTATCTCTCCTTATAAATCTCCTTATAAATCTATCCTCCATTACAGTTTTTTCCTCCTCCATTACAGCTACGTAAATGGCAAATTTATCCTCTTGCATCTTTATTCATGTCTCCTTATAAATCTCCTCCATTATTATCTTCATATAACTAACCAATCAAATTCTAAAACTTTCAATACATACCCATCTGCCACTCCAATGTAAACAACAACAAACAATACAAACAAAATCCTTCAAAAACTTAATTAAATTGTGAAAGACTAAGTCTTTCCCGCATCACAAACATATCCAATTTGGCCAATATTTATAAAAAAAACAATAAAATTAATGAAACGGGTGAAAATTTAGAATAAAAAATCTAGGAAAGTGGGGATCAAAGGAGATGAAGAACAAAGGGAGAAGAATGAACAAGAAAATGGTTGTTAAGAGAAGGTATATTGTAGAAATCGATTACCAAGAACAATAGAGTAATGGAATGATTTGCTGATTTGCTCATGGAATGATCAATAGGGGTATCCATAAGTTGGGTTTATTATGAGTTAAAGTATAGTGTAGAGTATTTTGAGAAGACCCCCTATAATTTGGAGTATTTATATCAAATAATCCTTTATATTAAAGCTAAAACATTTAGCTTACTTCTATTGGCTCCTTAAATTTAGGAGAAAAAAAAAAGACTTTTCAAAAGTTGATCCCAATGGAAAACGTGGGTTTACAAGGGAATTTATTTTGTATTTTTTCACCTCATTTGCAATCAATACATATATACACCAATTAATACAACACATACAATAATCAATACACTTATATACAACATATGTTAAAAAATAGAGTTGTGAGTATCAAAAAATTGGAAAATCTCTCAAAAAAAAAACATGATTTAAGAACTACAAAATAAAAGTTCTAAATAATTACAATAATTATACTACAATACGGAGCCCAACATAACAAATATAAAAAATAAAAAATAAAAAATACCTTAATATTTATTTTAAAATATAACCAATATATTATATATTTGAAAATTTTCGTAAAAGGAAAATTATTTAATACGAGATAATTTGAAATCGAAAAAAATATCAACTTTATAATAAATTCCAGCAAATAAAATAAAACCCAAATATAAGTTTTCGATCATACTTACATGAAGTTCTTATGAATATTTATTCTGTTTAAATAACTTCAATATTGAAGTTAAGTGCATCAATTTGTATATAGTAGGGGTATTATCAAAAAGTTGATTTTGATAAAAGTTGTACAAGAGGGAGAGTGATGAATTAAAAATTAATTGATGGCATGAATTGAGATGAGAGTCATAGAGTGAAAATGATTGAGGTCAATAAATATAAGGTTTAACAATAGTAGGTTGAGATAACATATCGGTAGAATTTGGGACTTTAGGGTCTATGTCATATGATGTTGTTACGGCAGTAAAAATGTTGGTCTATATTTTAATTTAGAGTCACAAAGTTTGTTTAGGACTTCGGGCTCAATGTCTATTTTTTTGTTCGATAGTTATCATATACAACGCTTTTTTCCTATGTATTTTTGCAAAATGTGATCACATTTTTGTCAATAGTGGTCACTTTTGGATAAATAATGACCACTTTGGAAACAAATGAACATCTTTCAGCCATAAAAAGTTGTCGATGTTTACGGTTAAATACATTATTCCCGTACGAGTTAAATTTGTAACAATGTTATTTATTTTCGTGCAATTATATTTGTACATGCTAAATTTGTAACAATGTTATTATTATACAACGTATTATGCTATTAGTACTTGAAAATATTATGCCTAACTATATTCATATTATAACATAATTTGAATATTACTCTGTATTATGTGAAGAATAATCCGTGCAATTTTACACGGGATAAAACTAGTACTAGAGAAGCTAAATATGAAAATTATGGAGGCTCCCTCTTATAATTTGAGGTTTACATTATTTATATGAAGAGTAACTAATGGCAATGTTGTAATTTTGGGTTCATCAAATAAGACAAAAGACAAATTGATCTTTGAACCAGCAAAAGAACAACTCAACAACACGTATACACCAAAAAAAAAAGACAAACCAAGCCCCACTTGAAATTTCTTTATAAATTATATCCTACTCCCAAGAGTATGATATAATATACTCTCATAACTAATTCATATAACTTCCATGATTAGTTATTGAAAAAATAAATGGAATTAATATTAAAATCCTTTAAAACTTAAATTTAATAAATCTAAAAAATTTAATATACCATCATTTATAATTTTTGTTTCTCTATAAGTAAAGATCACATTTGTTATATTTTGGTCATTATTTTTATTTTTTATTTTTTTTTATGACGAGGGGGTTGAATCCCCCCGAGCCCATGCATTCCCGCACCACCACATGGACTGTAAGCCACCCCCTTCGGGGGCTGCAGTGGCCAAGTGATCATCGCTCCAGCTGGTAGTCGAACCCAGGACCTCTCAACTCCTGCATTTCTGCAAGCTTCAAAGTTTAACCTGACTACCACTAGACTAACACCACTTACCATTATATTCACATCACATAATTGATATATTCATTAACAATCTATTCACATCGCATAATTGACATATTTACGAGATGCTCACATTATACAATTAGCATACTCACGTAAGTTGAAAATTATATATATATATATTCACAAAGTAAAACCTACACACTTACAAAAAGGTAATGTAGATATACATCCTAATGTAATAAAAATATTCACAAAATATGTATTGATAAGAATAATATATACGAATTCCGGAGTATATTTATTTATTGAGTTACTTATAAATTTTCATGTAATAGAATACACATACTCACACAATTATGTGTGTGTGTTTAGATATTCATAAAATAGAAATTTTACATTCGCAAAATATAATTGCATATTCACACATATACAGAATTAAACCTCATATACACATTAAATAATCGAGATATTCACGTAAATTAAAATCAGATTCTCACAATAAAGCTTGCATATTATCACACTATGAATATAATCTTCACACAATATGACAAACATATTCACAAATTGCTTATATGTAAGAATAAAAAACGTAATTTATTGAGCTAATCGTAGATATTCATTTAATAGAATATACATATTCACACAAAGTAACGAGTGAATATGTCAATTATATGTTGTGAATATGCGCGAAAAATTAAAATAGACACCAAAATATATCAAATGTGATCTCTAATTGTAGAGAAATAAAAATTACGAATAATGATATAATTTTTATAATTTTTCAAATTATAAAATCAAAGTTTTAATTTTTTTTAAAAAAACTAATAAAAATGGGAGTATAATGTACCATACACCCAAGAATTGAAATTTCTTCACGTGACCAAGCAAATAATGGTCAAAATAAGACCATTCATCAAACAATTGATCTTGCTTCAGACGGAGCATTTTGGTCTGAAATAATAAGACGGGATTTTGTAACCATATTACAGTTAGATGTAACCACTATTGAAATCAAGTTGATATAAGCTGTGATTACATTTTATCAAAAAGTGAGAACATAATCCCATCTTATTTTTCAGACGGAAATTGCAGCAGGAGCTGGGGCACAGGGCAGGGCAGAATTCAACACTAGGGACAGGGGGCAGGCCAAGGGGGATCAAGGGGTGAGCATTGGCAACCAAGGGGAGGTCTACATGGGTATCCAAGGGTCAATCTGGGGGCAAGGGATGGGTAACAAAAGGGGAAGCTGCAAGCTGAGCAATGTTGGCCAGGACACGAGCCAGGACACGAGCCAAGACACGAGCCAAGCAAGCCAAAGACAAGCCCACCAACACCCCACCACAATATCACAAAAACAGCCTACACCAGTCACTTGGGGAAGGCATAACTACCACCACACTCTGAACCACCAGCTACCACCAAGCCCAGCTAAAACCTTACCCACCTAGGTCCAAAAAAGTCCTAGGGAACCAGTTCCAAAACACAACACAACTACCCTAAAAATCCAAATCAAAACAGCCTACCCAAAGCATAAAGCATAAAGCAGTCTTTCCATTTCTAGCTAAAAACTGAAAGACTATCTCCAAAAGTCTTTCCTTGTCTTCCCTACTATTAGAACTACTGCAGAAGAAGGTCAAGGAGCATTGATGAGCCTCGTCCACAAGTTCCAAGCCAACACCAAGCAACAAAGCACAACCTGGAGCATGTCATTGTCAAATGTCTGCATTTTGTCTGTTTTATTGTTTTTCTTTTGCATTAGCAGTCTGTATTTCTAGCCAGTATTTTGTCATCTTTTAATAGTTAATCTTGGCCCTTAGATGATACTCTAGGGTTGTAATCACATCAAGCATTGAGGCCTATATAAGGACCCATGCTCTTTTGTACAAGGCAGTTGATTATTGAATGAAAAAAACTGAGCATTGTTCTCATTTCTAAAATCTTTCCAACTTATGCATTGTCTTGGTTGAAAGTCAGGCCAGATAACTTCCTGTGCTAGGCTGTGGTTGTTGATCTAAGTCTGTGGCAAGTTAAGATATCCCTGTGCATAGACTGTGGGGTGTTTTGCTTGTTGTTTAGTTCAAGTCTGCTTACCTGTGCTTGGCTGTGGTAAGGAGCCTTAACTAGTCTAGTTTGTTGTTTGATTCCCTGTGTTGAGCTGTGGGAGTTGAGTAACATCCATATCCAGTGCTAGATAGGAGTCTAGGGTCCAATTCCTAACACACCCCTATAATATCACTGCAATTCTGGCATCAGAGCTTTGGTTGTGAGGCCATTGTTATCCTAACTACAACAAAAACACAAAAAATAACCCAATGAGTGAAGAGAGGCTTGCAGGTATTGAAGGCAAGGTGGATCAGCTAGCAGGCACTGTCAATGTAGTGCTGGCTGCCTTGAACACTGTCATGGAGAACATTGCTCCTCCACTGAGGGGAAGACCACCCCCTAGAGGCAGAGGCAGAGGTCGTGGCCACATGGGCATGGGAAGAGGACATCCCCTGCAGGAGGAAGAAGGGTCAGACTCAGGAGAAAGCAACAGAACTTATGAGGAGATTCCAGAGCACACTGACAAGCATCTCAAGGTAGAAATTCCTGAATTCTCTGGTAGTTTAAACCCTGATGATCTATTAGAATGGATTAGGGATGTTGAGAAGGTATTTGAATACAAAAGTTACTCTGATATTAAGTCTTTTAAAGTTGCTGTGCTAAGATTGAAAGGGTATGCATCCCTATGGTTTGACAACTTAAAGCACCAAAGGATTAAGGAGGGTAAGGAACCTCTTAGGTCTTGGTCAAAACTGAAAAAGAAGATGCTAAACAAATTTGTCACTAAAGACTACACCCAAGATCTGTTCATTAAACTATCCAAACTGAAACAAGAAGAGAGGTCTGTAGAGGCATACCTAAGGGACTTTGAGCAATTGACTCTCCAGTGTGAGGTCAATGAGAAACCTGAGCAAAGGATTGCCAGATTCTTAGAGGGTCTAGATAGGAGCATTGCTGCTAGAGTAAGGATGCAACCTTTGTGGTCCTATGATGATGTTGTCAACCTAGCTTTAAGGGTTGAAAAAATGGGGAAAACCAAGCCAACTCTACCTAAGCCTGTTACTAGACCTGCATACAAACCTTACAGTGGTATTAGGATGGGAGAGACCCCTAAAACAACCAGCCAGTCAACCACAGACAAAGGAAAGGGAGTTGTGAACTCTAAACCCAACCCCACCCCAACTGAGAACAAAATCAGATGTTTCCAATGCCAAGGTTATGGTCACTTTAGGAAGGACTGTCCTTCTAAGAGAACCATGACACTTATGGAGGTAGAAGAGTGGGAGAAGGAGGGATTAGTTGAGTATGAGGTTGATGACAGCATGGTGTTAGAGGTAGTGACAGCTGAGGAGGAACCAATGCAGGACTTGGTCATGGCTCATCCTGACACAGGCCATAACTTGGTCCTATGGAGGGTCATGCACTCTCAACATACTCCATTGGAGGATGACCAGAGGTCCTTGATATTCAGAAGCAGGTGCACCATTCAAGAGAGGGTATGCAACTTGATCATTGATGGGGGGAGTTGTACCAATGTGGCTTCCATCACCCTAGTAAACAAACTAAGT
Source organism: Heliosperma pusillum (assembly GCA_022085475.1). Lineage (NCBI taxonomy): Eukaryota > Viridiplantae > Streptophyta > Magnoliopsida > Caryophyllales > Caryophyllaceae > Heliosperma > Heliosperma pusillum. The sequence continues at coordinate 67,838 of JAIUZE010000505.1, forward strand.
CTGATTACTCAAGAGCATCCACACCCCTACAAACTGAGATGGCTTAACAAGGGGGCTGAGGTGAGGGTTGATAGGCAATGCCTGGTGCCATTCTCTATTGGGAAGGTATACCAAGATGAGGTATTGTGTGATGTAGTACCAATGGATGCCTGTCACCTACTACTAGGGAGGCCTTGGGAGTTTGATAGAAACACCACTCATCAGGGTAGGGATAACACCTATAGCTTCAGGCATGGGGGAAAGAAGGTAACTTTGACACCTCTACCACCCAACCAGAGGAATTATGGGAGTCCCAATGTGCCAGAGGAGGTCAATGGGGTGTTGTTTTTATCAGAGGCAGCTATGATCAAGGAGATGAAGCAAGAACAACCTGTGATCATCTTGCTATCTAAGGAAGTAACAGAAGGGGAAGGTTCCAAGTTGCCAGCAGAGGTTGAACCTTTGATCTTGAGATACAAGGAGGTCTTTCCAAGAGAATTACCAGATGGACTACCACCCCTAAGAGGGATTGAGCACCACATTGATTTGGTCCCAGGTTCTGTTCTACCAAATAGGCCAGCCTACAGAAGTGACCCAACTGCCACCAAGGAGTTGCAGAAGCAGATTGAGGAGCTTATGAGCAAAGGGTTTGTGAGGGAGTCCCTAAGCCCTTGTGCTGTACCTGCTCTACTAGTGCCTAAGAAGGATGGCACCTGGAGGATGTGCACTGACAGCAGGGCAATCAACAACATTACAGTCAAGTATAGGTTCCCCATTCCAAGGCTAGATGACATGCTTGATGAGCTAAGTGGAGCTCAGGTCTTTTCTAAGATTGATCTAAGGCAGGGTTACCATCAGGTGAGGCTCAGAGAGGGGGATGAATGGAAGACTGCATTCAAGACAAAACATGGTCTGTATGAATGGCTTGTCATGCCATTTGGACTATCCAATGCACCAAGCACCTTCATGAGACTTATGACAGAAGTGTTGAGGCCTTGTTTGGGCAGGTTTGCTGTGGTTTACTTTGATGACATCCTAGTGTATAGTAGCAGCAGAGGGGAACATCTCAGGCACCTTGAAACAATCTTTGGGATCTTAAAGGAGCAGAAGCTGTATGGGAAGCTAGAGAAGTGTACCTTCATGGTTGAGGAGGTAGCATTTCTAGGGTACATTGTGTCAGGAAGAGGAATCTCAGTTGATCAGGAGAAGGTTGCAGCCATTCAAACATGGCCTACACCTAAAACCATCACTGAGGTAAGGGGGTTCCATGGGTTGGCTTCATTCTATAGGAGGTTCATCAAGAACTTCAGTTCAGTTGTAGCACCCATCACTGAGTGCTTGAAGAAAGGGGAGTTTCAGTGGACTGAGGAGGCCCAACAATCCTTTGAGAGGATCAAGAGGTTGATGTGTGAGACTCCAATCCTTAAACTACCTGACTTTGATCAGCTGTTTGAGGTAGAATGTGATGCTAGTGGGGTTGGCATTGGGGCAGTGTTGATACAAGGGCAAAAGCCAGTTGCTTATTTCAGTGAGAAACTGAATGGTGCCAAGCTCAAGTACTCCACTTATGATAAGGAATTCTATGCCATCATCAGAGCAGTCATGCATTGGGGGCACTACTTGAAGCCAAAGCCTTTTGTTCTGCACTCAGATCATGAGGCATTGAAGTATATCAGTGGCCAACACAAGCTGAATCACAGGCATGCCAAGTGGGTAGAGTTTCTACAATCCTTTACATTCTCTAGTAAGTATAAGGAGGGGAAACAGAATGTTGTGGCAGATGCACTGTCAAGGAGGCATTCTTTGTTAGCAGTCATGGAGCAAAGGGTGTTGGGGTTTGAATTTCTGAAAGAATTGTACAAGGAGGACCCTGACTTTGCTGAGGAATGGATCACACAAACTGGAGGAGGAAGGACTCAAGGGGGGAAGTACATGCTGCAGGAGGGGTTCTTGTTCCAAGGAAACAAGCTATGCATTCCAAGGGGTTCTTACAGGGATCTACTCATCAGGGAAGTACACTCAGGAGGACTAGGGGGACACTTTGGGGTTCAAAAGACACTTGAAATACTGCAGGATCAATTCTACTGGCCCAGGATGATAGGGGATGTTCAGGTTGTCCTCAGGAGGTGCTCCACATGTCAACAAGCCAAGAGTTCTTTCCAGACTGGACCTTACACTCCACTACCAGTACCAAACAAACCTTGGGAGGATGTGAGCATGGACTTTATTGTTGCACTACCTAGGACACAAAGAGGTAAGGATTCTGTAATGGTTGTTGTTGACAGGTTTAGCAAGATGGCTCACTTTGTGGCTTGCAAGAAGACTGAGGATGCTGCAAGTGTTGCTGAGCTATACTTGAAGGAGATTGTGAGACTACATGGGGTTCCTAAGTCAATAGTCTCAGACAGGGATGTTAAGTTCATGAGTTACTTCTGGAAAACACTATGGAGGCTCTTGAAGACCAGGCTTTTGTTCAGCACCTCTCACCACCCTCAGACTGATGGCCAAACTGAGGTCACAAACAAGACTCTAGGGAGGATCTTGAGGTGTCTGGTAAGCAAGTCATTGAAGGATTGGGACTTGAAGCTAGCTCATGCTGAGTTTGCTTTCAACAGAGCACCCTCATCTGCCACAGGTCACAGTCCATTTGAGGTTGTCTATGGGATTAATCCACTTATGCCACTGGAATTAGCTAACATACCAAGGGAAGAAGTGAACTTTGATGCAAAGAGGAGGGTTGAGCAGATGGTGAAGCTTCATGAGTCAGTCAGAAAGCAAATAGAAAGGGCAAATGAGAGGTACAAGAAACAGTCCAAGGTTCCTAGGTCCAAGAAGGAGTTTGTGCCAGGGGATTTAGTGTGGCTCCACTTGAGGAAGGAGAGGTTCCCAGCTAGGAGGAAGAACAAACTCATGCCTAGAGCTGATGGTCCATTTGAAATCATAGAAAGTGTTGGTCCTAATGCATACAAGGTTGATCTACCAGGAGACTATGGGGTTCATGGCACTTTCAATGTAGGGGATCTCAGTCCATACTATGGGGATTCTGGAGATGAGGAGGCTACAGGCTTGAGGACAAGCCCAATTCAACCAGGGGAGGATGCAGCAGGAGCTGGGGCACAGGGCAGGGCAGAATTCAACACTAGGGACAGGGGGCAGGCCAAGGGGGATCAAGGGGTGAGCATTGGCAACCAAGGGGAGGTCTACATGGGTATCCAAGGGTCAATCTGGGGGCAAGGGATGGGTAACAAAAGGGGAAGCTGCAAGCTGAGCAATGTTGGCCAGGACACGAGCCAGGACACGAGCCAAGACACGAGCCAAGCAAGCCAAAGACAAGCCCACCAACACCCCACCACAATATCACAAAAACAGCCTACACCAGTCACTTGGGGAAGGCATAACTACCACCACACTCTGAACCACCAGCTACCACCAAGCCCAGCTAAAACCTTACCCACCTAGGTCCAAAAAAGTCCTAGGGAACCAGTTCCAAAACACAACACAACTACCCTAAAAATCCAAATCAAAACAGCCTACCCAAAGCATAAAGCATAAAGCAGTCTTTCCATTTCTAGCTAAAAACTGAAAGACTATCTCCAAAAGTCTTTCCTTGTCTTCCCTACTATTAGAACTACTGCAGAAGAAGGTCAAGGAGCATTGATGAGCCTCGTCCACAAGTTCCAAGCCAACACCAAGCAACAAGCACAACCTGGAGCATGTCATTGTCAAATGTCTGCATTTTGTCTGTTTTATTGTTTTTCTTTTAGCATTAGCAGTCTGTATTTCTAGCCAGTATTTTGTCATCTTTTAATAGTTAATCTTGGCCCTTAGATGATACTCTAGGGTTGTAATCACATCCAGCATTGAGGCCTATATAAGGACCCATGCTCTTTTGTACAAGGCAGTTGATTATTGAATGAAAAAAAACTGAGCATTGTTCTCATTTCTAAAATCTTTCCAACTTATGCATTGTCTTGGTTGAAAGTCAGGCCAGATAACTTCCTGTGCTAGGCTGTGGTTGTTGATCTAAGTCTGTGGCAAGTTAAGATATCCCTGTGCATAGACTGTGGGGTGTTTTGCTTGTTGTTTAGTTCAAGTCTGCTTACCTGTGCTTGGCTGTGGTAAGGAGCCTTAACTAGTCTAGTTTGTTGTTTGATTCCCTGTGTTGAGCTGTGGGAGTTGAGTAACATCCATATCCAGTGCTAGATAGGAGTCTAGGGTCCAATTCCTAACACACCCCTATAATATCACTGCAGAAATGGTCCGTCTAAAATAAGAATTTGCATTCGCCCAGTCAGTTTCGCACGGCCTATGCTTCACTGATGTAGATACGCACGGTGGTATTGGGATGCGCACGGTCGGTTGTGTTTGAGTCCCATAACTTGGTTTACAAGGCGGGTCTTCAAGGAGATGCTGGGCTAGCTTAAGCTCGGTTTCGGTGCATAGACGAATAGGAGCTATGATGACTGATAAATGAGAATTATGTAGGAATTTGAGGAACTATGGTGACTAATAAATGAGTGACAACTAAACCGATTCATGATACAAATCTAACAAATTCATTTATCAAAGTTGAGTCCAAAAGAATAGTGTCTCGGTGATATAATATGTTGAAATAGGGTGATATTTTACTGTATTTGTGCTATAAATTACTAACTTACAACGTGTAATATAATTACTTTCAATAATATACAATTCTCAAAATATGCTACTCGGTAGAAATAAAATGCTATATTACGTTATATAAATTCACTAAGTCTTGTTTGTGATGGGGCGACCTGTCGCAAGCTTACGACGTGTCAAATCCCTCTCACAAAGAGCTAGTGACAAGGCAAGTGGGGAGCTCCATTTACCCCCATTTCACATAGACTGTTTCGGTTTTGGTTTGTTGTGAGGCTTATTGAAAAGATATGTTTTATTGAGAAATTGCATAATAATAATTGAAATACAAAATGTCTATTTATACTAATAATAAAGTTTTATGTTTCCTAATCTAGTTAAGGAAATACAATATTATAATAATAGTAGTTTTACTAAATAATATAAGAAACATAATTATGAAGTGTAGTATCTAGGAAAGTCTAGCAAGGCTAGGTAATATCTCCAATAAGGCTAACATGTATTTCCCTTTCTAAAACACTGTCATTAAAATTGGAGGGTTTTTCCTGTTTTCCTTATTATTTTAATTTTATAAGGTAAAAATTACACACATAATCTTACATGCTACGGAGTAATATACAACTTTAGACTTGGTAAACCTGACGATTGATCCATTTCGAATGACCTTATTTGAATAACCAGACCTATACCGATTCGACTTCTAGACAAAAGACCCAAGATTAACCCGTAATCCATATTAATCCAACTTAATATGAATGATCTGAACTTTTAATGTTGCATACTTGTCAATATATAAAAATCACAAATTTCATTTGTGACGGACACTTTTCGTCACAAGTTTGTGAGGGAGCAAATGTGTCTATTTTTATGGAAAATGTAACCACTATATGACTGGTAACATTTTATGGATGATTATTTTTTATTATAAAATGGTCACATTTAGTCCATCACAAGCTTGTGACCGTCACAAGAGAGATCAACCGTATAAAAATAACTTGATAATACTAACAAACTCGAAAATCACTTGTACCACAAATAAGTGGACCCTGTCAATGTTTTGGATACAAAATTGCTATATCCCGCCCCTATATTACTCATCCCGCCCCCTAATTTCATTTCACTTTACAATTTTGCCCTTCTCACTAAAACATCTTTCTAAAATTTATTTTTTCCGTTAATTCGAAAATGAGTGACGGTAATGAATTTTTCGATTATCTTTATAATTCGTACAATAATTATGATAACGAACCTCGATTTGCAAGCGATTGGAACGCGCAACGGGATAACATTTCGATTTACGAATTTCCGTCACATCATTCCCAATTCGTTTCTTTTTTCGAGTTTGCCCTTATCTCTATATCGTCTTTCTAAATTTATTTTTTATCGGTAAATCGAAAATGAGTGACGGTGATATATTTTACAATTTTTTTTTTTAATTCGTACAATAGTAAACGACACCAATTTCAAACAATTAGAATGTCGGACAAGTGGACAACATTACCGTTTTAACGTTAGCTTTTATATATATTATTTAACGATAATTAATTTCAACAATTAGCAATCATTTAAATTTTTACAAAAAAATGCCGATTAAAAACTGGAAAACTTCAATTGGCCATAACTTTGCGCTCGGGTGTCCGTTTTCGATGAATTTTTTTTTCAAATCGCTTATCTCGACGAGGCGAACGCAATGGTAAAAAAAAAATTGTTTTCAATGGCCCATTCGTGTGAAACACACGAATTGGCCTGGGCCGATTCATGTGGTTTACACGAATGGGCCTAGGCCAGTTCGTGCAACTCACACGAGCTAGCCTAGGCCCATTCGTGTAAACCACATGAATCGGCCCAGGCCAATTCGTGTCTTCTACATGAATGGGCCATTGAAAACAATTTTTTTTTTTTACCATTGCATTCGTCTCGTTGAGATAGGCGATTTGAAAAAAAAATTCATTGAAAACGGAAACCCCCGAACGCAAAGTTATGGCTGTTTGAAGTTTTTCCGTATTTAATCTGTATTTTTTTGATAAAAAGTCAAATGATTGTTATTAGTTAGCGTTTTTTATATTAATTATCGTTAAATAATATACAAAAATTAATGTTAAAACGATAATGTTGTTCGTTAACACGTTAATGTTGTTTAATATTTCAATTGTTTTGAAATTAACGTTAAACAGTTTTATTTTTGAATCGATTTTAAAATACGAATTTTAATTTAAAATAATAAGGGGAAAGAACAAAAGTTGTTGGCTCAAATAACAAAGGGTAAGAAAGTAATTTTAGGGGGCGGGATGAGTAAAATGGGGGGCGGGATATAGCAAACCCCTTTGGATATTTCTTTGTGAATAATGCATTTTGTTGAAGACTATTCCTTGAGGATTACAGCGCGCAATAGCTGGACCGGGCCCACTCTCTTAACCGTATTGGCCATTGGGTTCTCCACGCATCACATCAAAGTCTCCCAAACTCGTGAACCACGTTTATTTTTGATTCATTTATGTGTACTGTTGGGCGTTGGCAATGATGAGTAAATGAAATTCTGTTCCAAAAAACTTTATGGCTTTTTGGGTTGTAAAAAGTTTTTTACTAACGACGGCGATAATATCATCGCTAAAGGGTGCGTTTGCATTGGAGGATTCTTTATTAAGAACTCTAAACTCAAAACAGTTTTCGGCCATTTTTAATTTCGGAGATTCATATTCGGATACGGGTTCATATTCGGCTACGTTTGACAGTGTGCCTTACCCGTGTGGCATGACTTTTTTTGGTAAACCGTCTGGGAGATTATGCGATGGTCGGCTCATCATTGATTTCATTGGTAAGTTGTCACCTATTTCAAATTCACAAATTCTTATTTAAGACGGAGGTATCCGTCTTAAGCTTAAGACGGATACCATATTCTCTCACAAAATACCCATTAAGGGTGAGTGGAGAGCACATGGGGGGTGCCCACCTTGTCCCCTCTACCCATTTCCTCTCACAAAATACCCGTTGAAGCAAGACCTACTGTTTCAAATTATCTTACACTAGGCTTTTATAGTTTTATTATTATTATTATCATTGTATTCTAGTTTACCTTACTTTGGCGTGGTTCTTTTAGATTTAAAGTTTTCCATTTTTAGTTCAGTTAAGATTTTATAAATTCTATAAAAAATGGCTAGATTCTATAAGTTTATATCAGAAAAGTTCATCTCATATATTTGGTTAATAATGATTATTAATTGGTGCTAAAAATATGGTTGTATATCCATTTTTTGCTTGCAACGATCTTATGAGTGATTGTGAAAACGGTGACTAGTTAGCCTTAGAGGTCTTATAAGTTACAACACAACTCAGATCAGTGAAAATCTCTTAGTCTAGTGGTTAAAGTGGAGTTTTTAGTCTCGAGTTTAAAACCGCTTTCTAAATCGATGATAAAACATTTTGTGCTTTTTTTATGCAGCTGAGAAGCTAGGATTGCCATATTTAAGTGCATATTTAGATGCCATGGCGGACGAGTTTAAGCACGGAGCAAATTTTGCTGTGAGCTCGTCTACAATTAAGCCAGTTGATGGTGAACTCTATGCACAATTGGCTAATCCTCTTTCATTTAATATACAACTCTTGCAGTTTCAACAATTTAAACAACGGGTTGATGAGCTATATAAACAAGGTTAGTTTCTACTGTTGGACGAGGTTACTCGAGTTGAGTTCGGGTTGGAGATTTTATTATGCACTTCTAGTTTTGATCAAGATGTTTTACTATTGACATGAATCTGATTTTGGCTCTTGGTTTTCAGATGGAACATCCATGCTCAAAAATCGCTTCCCAAAACCGAAAGTCTTCTCAAATGCGCTATACACAATCGACATGGGTTCATACGACGTTATGCTGCCGAGTGCATTCTCAAGATCAGACCAAGCTCATGAAGCATTACCTGAACTGGTTAACTACATTTCACAGGCTATAGAGGTACAGTCAGTAGCAGGACGATATCAGGGACAATTACCCTTCGAAATTTTTGATATTTGTTTGTGACTGAATGCAATAACATCTGATATTTGATTCGTTTTTCGTTATGTCAGGAACTTCACCGACTAGGAGGTCGAAGCTTTTTGATACACAACATAGCCACATAGGTCCTCTTGGATGCTTACCAAGTATTATAGAATCGTTTAATTCTTACCCTGATCAAAAACGGGATGAAATTGGTTGCTTAAAGTTTTACAACGAAATGTCTCAAGAGTTTAACCAAATACTAAAGGAGAAGGTGTCTGAACTACGAACCAGACTTCAAGATTCATCTCTTTTCTACGTCGATATGTATTCAGCAAAATACTCTCTTATTAGGGATGCAAATCAATACGGTAAAAATCTCTATTTTTAATAAATTTTCGTCCTGTTTTTCCATTATAAATCCCAGCTTAGGAAGAATTTTGGACTTAAAAGTCTTATTAAGTCGATATGTATGCAGTATGCCTATACTATATTATCCTGGAAGTCTAATGTACGCTATTTTACCCTTGTGTTGGAAACAATCCGTGATTGGCTATTTAACGTCTTGCTTTATCGTGACAGGGTTTACTGATCCTTTCGGGTACTGCTGCAAGGACTTCAAGAAGTATGCAGTTCCCTTATGGAAGAAGCATATATCAAACGCGACTGCCATTTATAAACCTTGTAACGATCCATCTAAATACATAAGCTGGGATGGTACACATTTTACCGAGGCTGCAAATCGTTGGCTTGCTAATCGAATTTATGATAGCTCTTCCCATGCCATGGCTTAGGAAATCCGTCACTATACTATGTATACACTATACTTTTACTTGAGTGCCGTTAATAATTTTGATATGTGATTCAAATCCGTTTTATTTTAGAAACAAATCAGGTTTTTATAATGAGATTTAAAAGTAAAAAGGTAAATAAAAAAAGTGTCGAATGAAACTGGCTCAGAGAGTTAAGTTCAAAAGAAACATACCACTTTGCGTGGCCTGTATCGGAATAAAAAGGAACATGCCATTTCACATGGATTGTTTCGGTTTTGGTATGTTGTGAGGCTAACATGCGTTTTCCTTTCTAAAACACGTCACTGAAATTGGAGGGTTTTTCTGTTTCCTTTTTTTTTTTATGTAAAAATTACACACATATTGTTACATGCTAATATACTTCCTCCCTTCAACTCCACTCTACTATATAAGACGGGTTTTACACGCTAAATATCTTTGAATACGTATTTGCAAAAATTATAAAAGTTAGATATTATTAATATACTCGTAAAGACGAATCAAACAAGATCACACATGAATATATTTTCACTTATATATTGAGAGAAAATTGCAATTAGATGCCGACTCATGAATAGTGTACAAAAGTGAAAGTGGTAGAGTTGAATTGAAGAGAAGAAGTACAACTTTAGACTTAGTAAACCTGAACGATTGATCCATTTCGAATGACCTTATTTGAATAACCAGACCTATACCGATTCGACTTCTAGACAAAAGACCCAAGATTGACCCGTAATCCATATTAATCCAACCTAATATGACTGATCTGAACGTTTAATGTTGCATACTTGTCAATATTTAAAAATAACTTGATAATACTAACAAACTCGAAAATCCCTCGAACCAGAAATAACTCGACCCGGCCGACGTTCGGATATTTCTGGGTGAATAATGCATTTTGTCAAAGACCATTCCCTCAGCATTACAGCAATAGCTGGACCGGACCACTCTCTTAACCGTATTGGCCTTTGTTTTCTCCAAACATCACATCAAAATCTCCCAAACTGATCGTGAACCACTTCTTTATTTTTATTTTAACGGTTCTTATTTCGGGGCGACCCATCTTGTTGCTTTAGATAAGGTCAAGTTCCTCACAAAAGAGCAAGTGGGAGGATTATTCATTATTCCCCACTCGCTCTTTTGTGAAAGGGCTTGACCTATCTGAGTCAATAAGACGAATCGCTCCGTTTGAAACAAGAATTTTTGTCTTTTTAAACGTTAACGTCAAATGGAGTCCGTATCATTAAGACATACATAATCTGTCTTTAGCTGAAAACCCTCTCATATTGAGCACTTGGGAGTGTAAGTGGGAGACACACCCTCTCTCCTACCGTCCTACTCGCCCTTCACTCGTTTTTTGTGAGATGTTTTTAGTTAAAGACGAATTATGCCCATCTTCAACGAGATTTTGTGCCCCAAATAATGAATTTTTTTTAATCTACGTCATTTTTAAATTTTTATTGATTTGAATATTTCTACTACGTACTTCAAAACTGATTTGATCACATCCAGAAAGAACTCTGCACATCTACCTAAAGAATTAAAAAAGAAAAGTTTGAATAATCCATGGCCACGAGTTCGGAATGCGACGTACTGACATTTTCGATTTGGAAAAAAAATATAGCCATTTTATGAACTAATAGCAAGATTCATAGTCGGTCAAACGGTTTTAACAAAATATACCTTGACTTACTGTATCTCATGGTACGGGTTCATAATGTAACGAATTTGTTTTTTTTTTCTCCAAATTGATCGTCTTGACGAGATATTTAGTGCGAAACAAAATTTGTCATCTTCAAAGTTCGAAGCTATGAATTATAACAGGTAAAAAATTTTGAGCTTAAAAAGAGCAGGACACTATAAAATATGGAAAAACATGGTGTACTATATAAAATATCCCAAAAAACAAGTTTATCGGGTACCAAAATTCTCAAATAAAATGGAATTCCAAAAATGTTATTGTAAAATCAAGTTCTATTTTGCTTAACACTAATTCTCATTTTAGACGGAAATATCCGTCTTAAGGCTTAAGACGAGTCAAGTAAGTAATAATCCATTTGATATGCACGTCTTCAATGACAATACATCCCACCTTATTTCAAATGAAATGTTCATTTTGTAGACAATATAAAAAGTAAATCTCCCATAAATATAGCTTTACAAAATTTTTTGTAAAATCAACTAGTAAAGATCACAATTTTAATTGTTTACAACCGTTATAAATCATAATAATTTATAACGAGAGTGTAAAACATCCAGACCAACACTTTCTCTGGAGAAAAAAGATTATACATCGGAGGTACTACCTCAGAGTCATATGATTTTGAGTTTTTGTGCATTTTTTTTGAGCTTTTTAAAGTTTATAAATTACATTTTATATCTTATATATGATGTTTTTTGAGTTTTATTGTATTCAAATTAATAAACTCAAAAACTTTATAATATAACTCATAATTTTTAATATTATACTAAAAAACTTTATTGTAAAGCTCAAAAGTTACATTATATGTTTTTTTTTAGTACAATCAAAGAGAGGGAAATGCCGATACTAAGTAACCACTAAACGGGGCAAAGCCACCCCAAAGATGTCTTCACGGATGATGGATCTCAATTCCGCCGGCGGGTGCACAAGGATGGTCGTAGAAGTACTAGCATATACCCCTTGATTGGCTAACCAATCGCTAGCTCTATTAGCCTCTCGATAAACATGATTAATTTTTACTTCCCAATCCGTACTGCCAATAAGCTCTTTGCACCTACGGACCACAAACTTGAGATTATTGCTTGTTAATTGATCTTCCGAAACTAGACGAACACAAGATTGATTATCCATATGAATCAAAAGCCTTGTAAACCCGTGCTCATATTAATCAAGATTGATTATCACAAACTTGAGATTATTGCTTGTTAATTGATCCATATGAATCAAGATTGATTGATTACATTATATGTGGTAGTACATTAGAGGTATAATCCACTTACATGAGGGTGTTACAACTCTTCATTATATTTACCATGTTTATAAGCAAGACTAATTGAATAAAGATAATGATATATTCTTCTCAATAATGGTAAGGGTAAGGTTTTTCTAGTAATAATATTTAAAATAAACAATAAGTCTCTCTTAATACGGATATATTCTCTTAACTTAAAACCGATCAAGTAATATCCCATGGTATGATTCCAAAAATGTCGTAAAAATCAATTTAGTATATTGAATAAATTGACCTTTACTTCCTAACGTGTATGCATTATGCAAAAGGTGTTCTAAAAGTATACGTACGTACAATTTTGTTCTTGAAAAATATATAAGGATTTCTTTCTCCTTAGACCATTGTTTCTTTTACGTGTTTGCAAAGATGAATAAACGTAAATTTGTTCAAAAAAAATTAAAGGCTTTTTCGGGTGTAAGAAATTTCTTACTAACGATGGTTATAGTAGTGTCGTTCAAGGGTGTGTCTGCATTGGTGGATCCTTTATTTGGAAGTCTGAATTCGAAACGGTTTTCTGCCATTTTTAATTTTGGAGACTCGTATTCGGATACAGGTTCGGCTTCGGCTACGTTTGATCGTATTCCTTACCCGTGTGGGATGACTTTTTTTGGTAAACCTTCTGGTAGGCTTTGTGATGGACGTCTCGTTATTGATTTCCTTGGTAAGTTTCTTTTTATTTTTTTTTATTATTTTTTTTCTTTTTAGGAAAGTTAGTTCGTTACCATGCCCACCAAGTCACCAAGGTATAGTTATTGTTGACTTGTGGTTGTTAACTTGATTTCCTTGGTAATTCATGTTATGTTGACTTTTTGTTTGTAAAAAATATGTTATATATGTTGACCCGAATTGATATGATCCGACATTTTGACATGCGCCTATGTCCAACAAGACATCGCATCGAGCTGGGTTTGGGCTGGGATGGAGGCGGGGCCGAGCTTTCCTCAGCAGGCCCGAGCCAAGCCAGTGGAATAGGCTGGGCTGGGCTGCCTAAGGAGTGACGCGAGCTCGACTCAAGGCAGACCGGGCCTCACATACTTTTTTTTTCCTAAAATGGACGGGTCAAGACGGGCCAAGCCAACACATTGAACCGAGTTTTACCCAACAGTTTTGTTTTTGGCACAAAGGAGTCTCATAAGTAGTTTGATGCAAAATGAATTTTCAAATCAACCTTGAGGCCTTATAAGACCTCGTTATAGTGGCACGTAGACCTTGTAGAACTTAACTGATTCGAATAAACATATCCGTACTTGACTCGACACCCGAGCTGACAACCCGGGCTTAACTTGTAATTCGAATTGTCATGAAACAATATGTCCACACACGGAAATTTATTGCTACAAACTGACCAATATCCATGAAGAACTTGATAAAATGAGCAAAAGTCGAAATGACCGGGCCGATCCGACCTAACCCGAATAATTGAAAATCCGAACAATGCTGATCCAACCTATCCCGTCCCGGTTGACCCGTTTTCTGTGTCTAGTGAGACGTAACAAAACTTGCTATGATGTTCTAGTTAATTAGCCAAGTAGTTAAGGTAGACTTATTGCAACAGTAAGTCTCATGTTCGAATTGAAGGATCGATATGCGCAGCGGAAATAATAATTATACGATCCTTTAATAGACCTATTGCATTCAAACTGATGTAAATAAAAATGATTAATTACATACCTGGAATTAAGACGGATTAGCAATTAACTCCGAAAGTACGAAGTCTCTAGTGTATCCACACCGGGTACGAATTACACTCTCAATCTTTGAGACGACTCGGAAATATGAGAACCCTTGAGAAAAACCCTTTTTCTCTCTCTTCTATATTTTGGATGGAAAACTAACTCAATGAATTGTGTTTTTTTCCAAATACCAACTCCAAGTATTTATAGGAAAGAATAAAACAAACTCCTTATTTTATTTCCTTATTTTAATACTATGGAATACTTTCTCCTTTTATTATTATATCTTTTGTGTTAGCAATTAATATAATAATATGTCATCTAGATACTTTAATTATTATCATATAATAATATAAAGTCATTTTAAGTGTAAACGTTAACCCGTAAGTGTGTGACCATCTAGGTTCAACATTAAGCCAGTAGTAATTAACGTTACCGATATGATTGGGTCTGGGGCATAATTCCAACAATCTCCCACTTGACCCAGAGTCAATCGTCTTAATTACTAATCGAGGTTGGCGTCTAACAACACTCCTCGACGACTGGATAATGTGAATATCAACATCCGATGAAGACAAACCTGGTTAAGGGTAATGTATCATTTCCTTCCATCTTTCCAACTCCGGATCATTCTAGGGTATGGTTAAAAACTGTCAAACCCTATTAGATAACCACTATGTTCCATGTCAATCACTATGGTTGGCGAATCGACTTCACGAAACTCATTTATTGAAACATTCATTTGCCTTGGCCAAGGTCTTGATACAACCAATAAGATTTATGACAACATAGAGTTCAAACTCGTTACCTCGAGTTGATGGATTCCATCCGACTCACCACTAACTTCATAGGTACTCAATTAAACCCAATAACCGTTCAACTAGTATTTTTACACACTAGTTGTCGGGCATCAAAGTATAACAAGTATTCTATTAATTACAATGGTGAACTCAGGTCAAAGGAAAAAGAATTACATTCACTCCTTATGGAAATTTCCACATTGACAGTTAATAGGAAAAACAACCACTGGGAAACCTCCTTTCGGTCAGTTCAATGATCATATCTCCATATGGTCACCTATACATTCAACGTAATGAATGAGATCCATTATATTCATCCAATGAATAAAGTTGTACATATATTAGTCCATCTGGATCATCAAAGCCCCTTTTGATAACCCTTGGACCAAGAACTTTTTTTGATCAAACCCTCTAATGCTTGACTCTCATTATTATAATCTTCATTATAATGTCAAGCATACAGTTAAATCAAGGACTTATCACATATGGTTCTCAAACACAATATGATAAAAAAAAATAATGCCATTTTATTAATATCAATTAATAATAAATAAAAACAATATGAAATGTGTTCAAAATATGTTACATAACGATTGGGTCTAGAGCATAAGTTCAAAAATCATCTCCCACTTGACCTAGAGCCAATCACTCATGAACTTTAATCCAATACTCCACTTATGCTTGTCAAAATCTTTTGATCCAAGCGCCTTCGTGAAGGGATCTGCGGGATTTTCTTTTCCTTCTACCTTTTGTACTTGAACATCTCCACGTTCAATAATTTCTCTAATCAGATGAAACTTTCGCAGAACATGCTTAGATCGCTGGTGTGACCTTGGCTCTTTAGCCTGTGCAATAGCCCCGGTATTGTCACACATTTAAGGAACAACTTCCTTCACTGAAGGAACTATTTTAGTCTAGTGGTTAAAGTGGAGTTTTTAGTCTCGAGTTTAAAACCGCTTTCTAAATCGATGATAAAACATTTTGTGCTTTTTTTATGCAGCTGAGAAGCTAGGATTGCCATATTTAAGTGCATATTTAGATGCCATGGCGGCCGAGTTTAAGCACGGAGCAAATTTTGCTGTGAGCTCATCTACAATTAAGCCAGTTGATGGTGAACTCTATGCACAATTGGCTAATCCTCTTTCACTTAATATACAACTCTTGCAGTTTCAACAATTTAAACAACGGGTTGATGAGCTATATAAACAAGGTTAGTTTCTACTGTTGGACGAGGTTACTTGAGTTGAGTTCGGGTTGGAGATTTTATTATGCACTTCTAGTTTTGATCAAGATGTTTTACTATTGACATGAATCTGATTTTGGCTCTTGGTTTTCAGATGGAACATCCATGCTCAAAAATCGCCTCCCAAAACCGAAAGTCTTCTCAAATGCGCTATACACAATCGACATGGGTTCAAACGACGTTATGCTGCTGCGTGCATTCTCAAGATCAGACCAAGCTCATGAAGCATTACCTGAACTGGTTAACTACATTTCACAGGCTATAGAGGTACAGTCAGTAGCAGGACGATATCAGGGACAATTACCCTTCGAAATTTTTGATATTTGTTTGTGACTGTATGCAATAACATCTGATATTTGATTCGTTTTTCGTTATGTCAGGAACTTCACCGACTAGGAGGTCGAAGCTTTTTGATACACAACATAGGTCCTCTTGGATGCTTACCAAGTATTATAGAATCGTTTAATTCTTACCCTGAAAAACTGGATGAAATTGGTTGCGTAAAGTTTTACAACGAAATGTCTCAAGAGTTTAACCAAATACTAAAGGAGAAGGTGTCTGAACTACGAACCAGACTTCAAGATTCATCTATTTTCTACGTCGATATGTATTCAGCAAAATACTCTCTTAACAGGGATGCAAATCAATATGGTAAATCTCTATTTTTAATAACTTTTCGTCGTGTTTTTCCATTATAAATTCCAGCTTAGGAAGAATTTTGGACTTAAAGTCTTATTAAGTCGATATATATGCAGTATGCCTATACTATATTATCCTGGAAGTCTAATGTACGTTATTTTACCCTTGTGTTGGAAACAATCCGTGATTGGCTATTTAACGTCTTGCTTTATCGTGACAGGGTTTACTGATCCTCTCGGGTACTGCTGCAAGGACTTCAAGAAGTATGCAGTTCCCTTATGGAAGAAGCATATATCAAACGCGACTGCCATTTATAAACCTTGTAATGATCCATCTAAATACATAAGCTGGGATGGTACACATTTTACCGAGGCTGCAAATCGTTGGCTTGCTAATCGAATTTATGATAGCTCTTCCCATGCCATGGCTTAGGAAATCCGTCACTATACTATGTAAATACTATGCTTTTACTTGAGTGCCGGAAATGATTTTGATATGTGATTCAAATCCGTTTTGTTTTAGAAACAAATCAGGTTTTTATAATGGGATTTAAAAATAAAAAGGTAAATAAAATAGTGTCGAATGAAACTGGCTCAGAGAGTTAAGTTCAAAAGAAACATACCACTTTGCGTGGTCTGTATCGGGAATAAAAAGGAACATGCCATTTCACATGGATTGTTTCGGTTTTGGTGTGTTGTGACGCTAACATGCGTTTTCCTTTCTAAAATACGTCACTGGAATTGGAGTGTTTTTCCTGTTTTCCTTATTATTTTATTTTTATAAGTTAAAAATTACACACATACTGTTACATGCTAATATACAACTTTAGACTTGGTAAACCTGAACGATTGATCCATTTCGAATGACCTTATTTGAATAACCAAACCTATACCAATTCGACTTCTAGACAAAAAAACCCAAGATTGACCCGTAATCCATATTAATCAAACCTAATATGACTAATCTGAACATTTAATGTTGCATACTTGTCAATATTAACAAATCGGAGTAACTTGCTAATACTAAATCACTAACAAACTCAAAAATCACTCGTACCAAAAATAACTCGACCCGACAAACCAAAATGACTCTTGTCCAAACAAACTAGTTCCAAATCCGAACAGATTAACCCATTTTTGGTCTAATACGCTATTACTACGTACTTCATTTAGATGCCATGCCGACGTTGTGGACATTTCTTGGTGAATAATGCATTTTGTCGAAGACAATTCCTTCAGGATTACAGCAATAGCTTGACCGGGCCCACTCTCTTAACCGTATCTGGTTCTCTAAACATCACATCAAAAGCTCCCAAACTCTCGAACCACTCTTTTATTTTTTTTAACGGTTGATGTCGTTTCAAACGGGTCAAATTACTTCACAAAAGAGCAGGTGAAGCAAGTAGGGGATGTTTGCGAGAGGTTTGACCCGTCTGAAACAATAAGAAGCGTTGCCGCGTTTGAAATAAGAATTTGTTTTTTTATAACATTAATGGCGCGCAAATAGAATCCGTCTCATTAAGACGGACATAATTTTTATTCAGCTGAAAACCTCTCGGAGAGTACTTGGGAGTGTAAGTGGGAGGCACATGTAAACATAAATTATAAGATCTTGATTAAAGTAATAATTACTGAGAGATTATTCTCTAATTCACTTTTTTTATGTGTGTTTTTACAATATATTTAACCGTTATTAATTAAGGTAACTGACATCGGTAATTAGGTCCACATAACAGAGAATTAAATAATAATTCTTACAACACACCCTCTCTCTTACTTGCCCTCCACTTATTTTTTGTTTGATTTTCAGCTAAATACGGACTACGCCGTATTCAATGAAATTTTGTGCCCCAAATAATGATTTTTTTTTAATTGGCATCATTTTTTAATTTTATTGATTTGAATATTTCTACTACGTACTTTAAACCTGATTTGATCACATCCAGAAAGAACTCTGCACATCTA
Organism: Heliosperma pusillum; assembly: GCA_022085475.1. NCBI lineage: Eukaryota > Viridiplantae > Streptophyta > Magnoliopsida > Caryophyllales > Caryophyllaceae > Heliosperma > Heliosperma pusillum. The sequence continues at coordinate 86,510 of JAIUZE010000505.1, forward strand.
GCTAAAGAATTAAAAAAGAAAAGTTTGAATAATTTATGGCCAAGGATAAAGTTTTTCTTAGTAGCAATATTTAAATAAACAATAAATCACTCTTAAAACGGATATGTTCTCTTAACTTAAAACCGATCAAGTAATATTCCACGGTATAATTCCAAAAATGTGTGCCACGTAAAAATGAATTTAGCATATATTGAATAAATTGACCTTTACTTCCTAACGTGTATGCATTATGCAAAAGGTGTTCTAAAAGTATACGTACGTACAATTTTGTTCTTGAATAATATCTAAGGCTTTCTTTCTCGTTAGACCATTGTTTCTTTTACGTGTTTGCAAAGATGAATAAACGTAAATCTGTTCAAAAAAAATTAATGGCTTTTTCGGGTGTAAGAAAGCTCTTACTAACGATGGTTATAGTAGTGTCGTTGAAGGGTGCGTCTGCATTGGTGGATCCTTTATTTGGAAGTCTGAATTCGAAACGGTTTTCGGCCATTTTTAATTTTGGAGACTCGTATTCAGATACGGGTTCAGCTTCGGCTACGTTTGATCGTATTCCTTACCCGTGTGGGATGACTTTTTTTGGTAAACCTTCTGGTAGGCTTTGTGATGGACGTCTCGTTATTGATTTCCTTGGTAAGTTTATTTAATTTTTTTTATTTTTTTTTTCTTTTTGGGAAAGTTAGTTCGTTACCATGCTCACCAAGTCACCAATGTATAGTTATTGTTGACTTGTGGTTGTTAACTTGATTTCCTCGGTAATTTATGTTATGTTGACTTTTTGTTTGTAAAAAATAAGTTATATACGTTGACCCAAATTGATATGATCTGACATTTTGACATGCGCCTATGTCCAACTAGACATCGCATCAGGATGGGTTTGGGCTGGGCTGGAGGCGGGCTGCCCGAGCCAAGCCAGTGGAATAGGCTGGGTTGGGCTGCCTAAGGATTGACGCGGGCTCGACTCGAGGCGGACCGGGCCTCACATATTTTTTTCCTAAAATGGACGGGTCAATACGGGCCAAGCCAACACATTGAACCGAGTTTGACCCAACAGTTTTATTTTTGGCACAAAGGAGTCTCATAAGTAGTTTGATGCAAAATGAATTTTCAAATCAACCTCAAGGCCTTATAAGTTATAAGACCTCGTTATGGTGGCAAGTAGACCTTGTAGAATTCAACTGATTCGAATCAACATATCCGTACTTGACTCGACCCCCGAGCTGAGAACCCAGGCTTAACTTGTAATTCGAATTGTCATGAAACAATATGACCACACACGGAAGTTTATTGCTACAAACTGACCAATATCCATGAAGAACTTGATAAAATGAGCAAAAGTCGAAATGACCGGCCTCAGTGGCGGAGCCAGGATTTGAATTTAGGGGGAGCGAAAAATTTTAGGGGGGGCGCACGACTTATTTCCTAAGGTACTTTTAAAAAATTTCGAAAAATTTCGCTAAAAACTTCAAAAATTTCAACCGCCAGGGGGTGCGACCGCCCCTGCTAGCCCCCCCTAGCTCCACCACTGACCGGCCTTATCCGACCTGACCCGAATTATTGAAAATCCGAACAATGCTGATCCAACCTATCCCGTCCCGGTTGACCCGTTTTCTTTGTCTAGTGGGACGTAACAAAACTTGTTGTTCTAATTAATTAGCTAAGTGGTTAAGGTAGAGTTATTGTGAACAATAAGTCTCATGTTCGAATTCCCTTTCTAAGCTGACGATTCAACATTTTGTGTTTTTTTTTATCTATGCAGCCGAGAAGCTAGGATTACCATATTTAAGTTCATATTTAGATGCAATGGAGGCCGAGTTTAAATATGGAGCAAACTTTGCTGTGAGTGGGTCTACAATTAAGCCAGTTGATGGGGAGCTCTATGCACAAGCAGCTAATCCTCTTTCACTTGATATACAACTCTTGCAATTTCGACAATTCAAACAACGGGTCGACGAGCTATATAAACAAGGTTATTTTCTACTGCTAGATGATTTTTCACCTAGACGTATATCTCGTAAACTGGCCGGTTATTCGAGTTTACTTCTTATTGGGTCGTAAAGTTTTTGTAATTTGTTGACATTTCAGGTGGTTTTAGATCGAGTTAGATTATCTGAACGGGTCGTTTTAGGTTTGGTCAAATCATTCGGGTTGGGCCAGTTTTGCTCAACATAGACCTTACATCATTTTCTTAATGTGCATATGATTTTGCTTGTCTCTTGGTTTTCAGATGGTACCTCCATGCTTAAAAGTCGCGTCCCAAAACCGAAAGTTTTCTCCAAGGCGCTATATACAATCGACATTGGTTCAAACGACATTATTCTGTTAAACGATAACTCACAGGATCAAGCTTATAACTTATTACCTGAATTGGTTAACTACATTTCACAAGCTATAGAGGTAACTTTAATTAATTTATTTATTTCTCATATATACAACGACATTCAAAATGTTTTTTTTGGAAGACGAGGGAATTTGCAGCTTCTACCTTTGTTACGTACTGTGTAAACCCCTAAGTAGGTTGATTATTCATTTGTCATTATGTCAGAAACTTCACCAACTCGGAGCTCGAAGTTTCTTAATACACAACATAGGTCCTCTTGGATGCTTACCAAATAGTATAGAAAATTCTAATTCCTACCCTGAAAAGTTGGATGAAAGTGGTTGCGTAAAATTTTACAACGAAATGTCACAAGAGTTCAACCGGTTACTAAAGGAGAAGGTGTCTGAACTACGAATCAAATTTCAAGATTCATCTCTTTTCTACGTCGATATGTTTTCAGCAAAGTATACTCTTATTAGGGATGCAAATCAATATGGTAAATCCTCGTTCTATAATTTTCTAAATCTGATGTGCGTAATCTAACCCTGTGCTGGAAACAATCCGTGATTAGCTACTTAACGTCTTACTTTATCGTGCCAGGCTTTACTGATCCTCTCGGGTACTGCTGCAAGGACTGCAAGAAGTATTACATTCCCTTATGGATGAAGCATATATCAAACACGACTGCCAATTATAAAGCTTGTAACGGTCCATCTAAATACGTAAGCTGGGATGGTTTACATTTTACCGAGGCTGCAAATCATTGGCTTGCTAACCGAATTTTTGATACCTCTCCTCAAGCCACGCTTTAGAAAATCCGTCACTATTTGACATATTGTGTATGCTCAACGAACATTACTGCAATGATTACAGTATCATTCATTCTATTTCACCGCGTTCCTTACACTTTTCTTGTCGGATTGTTTAATTTTATTGGGTTCTACAGAGTTCGGCTTTTGCCCATTTATTGAGTGTAACAAGGATTCTTTTTTCCGTCCTGTGCTGGTTCTGCAGAGTTCGGGTTTTGCCATCTTATTTACTGTAACAATGTCTCTTTTTCCGGCCTGTGGTCCACGCTTGCAGCTAATCAGTTATCGAAAAGGCGAAAAGGTTTAGATGTGTTTTTGTATCATGCTCTATAAGACTATAACAACCATGTCAATCACACCTCATTTGATTTGTATGTTTTTTCCACACCAATCAGTGTTAAAACTCGTGAGGAAGAGCCTTTCCTCCATAGTTCATACATGTCGTCCTACATGGCTCGAATCTGGACTAAACCGGATGTCATACCGGATGAAAAATATTTGCCTTTCAAAATAACACGGTAAACTGAAGTACGTAAAAGCGAGATTTTCGTTCTTATAGTCATTTTTTTTTTGGCTGTAAAGCAAAGCAATAAACGAGAAAATGCAAAAGGCAGAGTATTGTAACTTGTAAGGCTTGATATGTAAAGGAGTTATTTATAAACCAATGCAACAAAAACAAACTAACAATTACTGTCAAAAAAAAAAAAAAAAAACTAACATTGCCTACTTCTTAAACTATATGACTTTAATACCACAAATAGAATTATACCTCCTATGATATAGTAATATCGTACAAACATCTCAAAAATAATTAAGCTAACGTGTATTTTACGACTTTTCTGAGTTTTTTTAAAGCTTATAAGTTAAATTTTAGTTTTTTTTTTATGCTAAACATTAAAACTCAAATTTTTAGAATTTAATGTTTAGTGAATAAACTCAGAAATTTTATGCTGAAATTAATAATCTTCAAAAGAAAACTCAATTTTTTTTATTATGATAGAAAAACCATTATTTTATGAAGCGGAGAATCTATAGAAAACAAGGAGACGATAATGGATAGTTTCCTACTTTCCTAAGTTATAGGATATGATTGGTTTAGGATCATTCTTACCAACAAACGCAAGTACATCAATACAGACATCACAACAAAATCCCCCAAACTCTTGAAGTATTAATTTTCAATAAGTCTTGCATATAACGGGGTGATCCATCGCAAGCTTGCGACGGGTCAAATCTCCCTCACAAAGAACAAGTGGCAAGGCAAGTGGGGACTCCATTTTCTGTTTCCTTTTTTTCTATAAGGTAAAAATTACACACATACTGTTACATGCTAATATATAACTTTAAACTTGGTAAACCTGAACGATTGATCCATTTCGAATGACCTTATTTGAATAACCAGACCTATACCTATTCGACATCTAGACAAAAGACCCAACAAGATTGACCCGTAATCCATATTAATCCAACCTAATATAACTGATATGAACGTTTAATGTTGCATACTTGTCAATATTAACAAATCGAAGTAACTTGCTAATACTAAATCACTAACAAACTCGAAAATCACTCGTACCAGAAATAACTCGACCCACAAACCAAAATGACTCCTGTCCATACAAAGTAGTTCCATATACGAACAGACTATTCCTTCAGGATTACAGCAGTAGCTGGACCGGGTCCACTCTCTTAACCGTATTGGCCATTTGGTTATCCAAACATCACATCAAAATCTCCCAAACTTGTCAACCACTCTTTTATTTGTATATTTTTCTTTATTTGTATTATACTCCCTCCGTTTTTATTAATGATGTTCCCATTTAGTGAATATATGTAAGGTATATTTAAATAAAGTGGGAACATCATAAAAAAACAGAGGGAGTAGCTTACATAGTGTACGTACAAATTTGTTCTTAATAAACTTCTAAGGCTTTCTTTTTCGTTGGACATTCCAAAAAATTTAATGGCTTTTTGGGTGAAATAATTTGTTTATTAACGATGGCTATAGACCTATAGTAGCATCGCTAAAGGGTGCGTCTGCATTGGAGGATCCTTTATTCAGAACTCTAAGCTCGAGGCGGTTTTCGGCCATTTTCAATTTTGGAGATTCATATTCGGATACGGGTTCGTCTTCGGCTACGTTTGATCGTGTCCCTTACTCGTGTAACATGACTTTTTTTGGTAAACCTTCTGGGAGGCTTTGTGATGGACGTCTCGTCATTGATTTCCTTGGTAAGTTAGTCACCTACTTCTAAGTTCTAACAAGGGTCTCCGGATTCGCTCGAATACCCTACAAATCGCGAATCGTTAAGAACAAATTATATCTCGCCGCTTATTGAAAATACACATAAGTGATGTCACTCTATAAGAGTGAATCAAGAATCGATAATGGCGTATCCATAGCGAATCTGGTAAGTGGTAACCATGTTAAAAACATCTCCTATTCTAAGGGGTCGTTTGGTTTAAACATTCGGAATGGATTTGAATGGATTCTAACTCCAAAGAGGTATAGAGTTAGAATCTCATACATGTTTATAGTTGTTTGGTTTAATCTTGGAATGAGAAATAATAGTGTGTTGGGTGGAATGGATTTAGAAACTTTGGGGGGAGAAGTGGGTATGAGATTACAAGGGGTTGGAATGAAGTTATAATCCATTAAGTATCCAACTTCATTCCAAAATGCTCCAACCAAACATTGGAATGTATTCAATACATTCCAATCCATTTCAAAAGTTCCAACCAAACACCCCCTAAATTTTTCATTCTACTAGTCCGATAGATTAGTACATTGGGACGCTTTGAGACAAAGAGAACAACTCTTCCATAAGATCGTCTTATGATATACTTCCTCCTTTCAACTCCACTCTACCACTTTCTTTTTTGTACACTATTCACACTATTCACAAGATCATATAATTGCAATTTTCTCTCATTATATAAGTAAAAAATATATTCATGTGTGATCTTGTTTGATTCGTCTTTACGAGTACATTATTAATATCTAACTTTTATAATTTTTGCAAACACGTAGCTAACGATATTTACCGTGTAAAACACGTCTCGGCAAATGTGAAAAAGTTTTTTTGGTAGAGTGGAGTTGAAGGGAGGAAGTATGACGGTTGGGAAAAGAAACTAAAATTAAAACCATAGATAAATCATCATGGCACGTTTCACGTTTAACACAACTTAATTATTATTGAACAATTGCTCTATTTCTTTGATTCGAAACTTTTTTTTTTTTACAGACGGAGAATTATAGTTTACGATATCCCAACAAGTACGAAGTAAGCTATATATTCGACCCAACTAGGTACGATCGAAACTTAATGATGCAACATTTTGTGCTTTTGGTATGCAGCTGAGAAGCTAGGATTACCATATTTAAGTGCATATTTAGATGCAATGGCACCAGAGTTTAAGCATGGAGCCAATTTTGCTGTAAGTGGATCTACAATTAAGCCAGTTGATGGGGAGCTCTATGCACATGCGGCTAATCCTCTTTCACTTAATATACAACTCTTGCAATTTCGACAATTCAAACAACGGGTTGACGAGTTATATAAAAAAGGTTGGTTTTTATTGTTGGATGAGGTCATTCGAGTTGAGTTCGGGTTGGAGATATTACTATGCGGTTGTAGGTTTGATCAAGATGTCGTCTTACTATCGGTTCATCTCAGAACGGGTCGTTTTTGGGTCAGGGAGTTTTTGTTATTGTTCTTAGACAATAAAGTCGGTTGTAATTTGAAAGTAATACGTTTAAGAACATATCGTTTGGTTTTAAATCGAATGACATTCGGGAAGTTATAGGTCGTATATGCATGCCATCCAAGAAAACTTGACAAAACCAACCCGAATAACCCGACCTGGACCCGAATTGAGGACAGCTCTACCCAATTGTTTATTTTCGTATACTGATTGTATCCCAAAATAACTTGATAATAATTCATCTGAAAATGATCTGGACCTGAAATGACCGACCGATTGACTTGTTTGCTAGGTATACGTACATTCAAGGCTTCGGGGTCGTGTCTCGCTGTCATTCATTGCATGTAGCGCCGGTTTTTCCGTATCTATGTGAAAATTCGGACCTTACCATTTCTTAACACGCTTATAATTTTCGCTCTTGGTTTTCAGATGGAAACTCCATGCTTAAAAATCGGCTCCCAAAGCCAAAAGTCTTCTCAAATGCGCTATACACAATCGACATGGGTTCAAACGACATTAATCAGTTGAGTGCTTTCTCAAGAGACCAAGCTAATGAATCATTACCTCAACTTGCTAAGTACATTTCACAGGCTATAGAGGTAATTAAACTAACTACTTATTCCGAGTTATGATACAATAATCAATGGCGGGACAAGGGAGGTGAGTTAGACATTTGCTTTGTGAGTTTGATCCCGGAACATCAAATCCTGGTTCCGTGACTGAATACAGTAACACTTGATCGATATTTGATTTGTTTTATCGTGATGTCAGGAACTTCACGGACTAGGAGGCCGAAGCTTTTTGATACACAACGTAGGTCCTATTGGATGCTTACCGAATAATATAGAAAATTATAATTCCGACCCTAAAAATTTGGATGAAATTGGTTGCGTAAAGTTTGTCAACGAAATGTCTCAAGAATTCAACGAGCTACTAAAGGAGAAGGTGTCTGAACTACGAACCAAACTTCAAAATTCATCTCTTTTCTACGTCGATATGTATTCAGCAAAATACTCACTTATTAGGGACGCAAATCGAAATGGTAATTCCTCATTTTTAATAATTTTCGAAATATGTTGTACGTAATCTTACCCTTGGAAACAATTCGTGATTACTTAACGTCTTGTTTTATCGTGCCAGGGTTTACTGATCGTCGTGGGTACTGCTGCAAGGACTGCAAGATGTATCTCATTCCGTTATGGATGAAGCATATATCGTCAAACGAGACTGCCGGTTATAAAGCTTGTAACGGTCCATCAAAATACATAAGCTGGGACGGTGTACATTTTACAGAGGCCGCAAATCGTTGGCTTGCTGATCGAATTTTTGGTAGCTCTCCCTATGCTATGTACTAGGAAATCTGCCACTATACTTGTATACTTGCCAAAAAAAATCACTGTCGATTTAATTTCGTTTGCTATTCGTATTCAATTGTCTTTGAATCACATCAACGAAAGTTTTCTTGTCGATTTATTTTTTGTTGGTTCCATTCCGATGTTTTTTGTAACATTTTAAGACGAGGATAAAATCGAGTTTTGCCACTCGCATTGAGAAGGTAAACATAGATAAAAGCGAGTTTTGTCGTTCTTATAGTCTTAACGTAACACTGTATATTATAAACAAAAAATGCAAAAACATCATTTTAATTATTAGTATTGAAAGGGACAAGTTATTATATAGATTAAAATATTAGAAACTTATAATTAATCTAATTCTTACAACTTTTAGATCAAGATCTTGCAATGCTCCAACTAAAGCACATCAAAGCATAATTAATCTCTAAAATCTTGATCTTAAATGACAGTAAATGATGAATTAAGATCTCATTAATAACCTTAAGGTATACTTTTTCCCAATATATAATATGCACTTAATTAATGTAAATTCCTTCTATTTTTATTAATATTTGATGAAATTGTGAAGTACTCTGTTGTTTTTAGCTGAAGTACTAAAATGGGTAGTGCTTTGTTTAAATTTTTCTGTTGTAGGAGCTGTTAGAAGAACCCTTTCAATGGTGGATAATGTATGATCTTCAAGTTGAGCATAAGGTGTTTGATGAAATTCCTCACTGAAAAAGGAATTTCATTTGATGATGAATTTGATGAATTTGATGAATTTTGGGAGTGTTAGTAGATCATTGAAGGCTGCTTGGGGAGCTAGAAGCCGTCTTCAAGTGGCGGTGATCGCGGTTGTTTTGGTTGTTGGGTTGACAGTGTTTATCTCTGTGGGTGCAAGAAGTAGGGAGGCATTTGGTTCAGTAAAACAATGTCAAATTCCTGCAATTTACAACTTTGGTGACTCTAATTCGGATACTGGTTCAGTTTCGGCTGCATTTGGTCGCGTCCCTTTTCCGAATGGTTTTTCTTTCTTTGGTAAACCATCAGGGAGGTACTGTGATGGGAGACTGATCATTGATTTTATCGGTGAGCTGACGATGAAATTCTCAGATTTTGATTAAATGTGAATCTGTGATACATGATGAACATTATGCTTTTTTTCGTTTTTTTTGGTGTTAGAGAATTGAAACTTGAAAGGGTTAGTTTTGATGTTTACTGGTGTTGAACCGAGGTATAACTGTATAAGTATCACTCTTTAATGACTTCGGCTGCTACACTGACTGCATTGCATAGCAGCGTAGAAAGCTCCATTTTTATGATGAAAACATGATAATTGATTTGTAACCATTTTCTTGTGTTGAATGTTTGTTCACATTGTAATGTTGGAGAATGTGAGTTAAGTATTGGAATCTATTCCGACCACTCGGTCTGACTACTAATTTCACATGTTTGATTACCTCGGTGGATTCCATGACGGTGACAATCATGAAGTGGTGATTATAGTCATTGTGATTGTTCATTTAAAAATAATAACTACTTAGATAGTCCCAGTCTCACAGAGCCGCAGTAATGTCGTATGTACTCTTCTTGTCTATGTAATCTAGACTACAACTACTCCTGTGTAAGACAGCCCTAGGCTCGGATAAGGTGATTTTTTCAATACTTAGGAGTGGATTTTTAACTTGTAACTTCAAAGCCTCATACAAAACCTGAAGCCTGGCCTCGTCTTATCGTATGACTGTTTTATGCAGTATCTGCCCCGATCATAATATTTGATTTGTTTAACGTCTTTGATTGTATAGCAACACTGACAGTAATTTCTTGCAGCTGAGAAGCTGAGATTGCCATATTTAAGTGCATATCTAGATTCAATTGGAGCCAACTTCAAACACGGTGCAGATTTTGCTGCCAGTGGGACTACAATTCAGCATGTTGACGGGAACCTATATGGAAGCGGTCTTAATCCTCTTTCTCTTGATGTTCAACTACTACAATTCGAAACGTTAAAAGAGCGTGCCAGCGAGCTATATGGCAAAGGTTTGCACTTCTATATAATCTTTCTTCTGTAAACAAACTACATGGAACTTCATATGTGACTGTATTTTGTACCTGGTTTGTGGCTCTCAGGTAATTCTATGGTAAATAGCCAGTTGCCAAGACCCGACGAATTTTCAAAGGCGCTTTATGTATTTGATATCGGGCAAAATGACATTCATCATGCTTTAACCTCTACGACACTGGATAAAGCCCGTAAATCCATTCCTGAGCTCGTTAATGTGCTTGCTTTGGCCATAGAGGTAATTTTCATATCATCATACATTTTGGCTTTCGCTTCTCATTTTTTTTCCGTATAAATCCATTACTACTATGCGTTTTCAGTTCTATTTGCTTAAAACTCCGTATATTGTGGAAGCCAATTGGATGCCCTAAACAGTTTCACATGATGATTCATGTCAGCCGACCCAAAATCATTTTGGGACTAAGGCTATGATGTTGTCTCTTCATTTTTATGTCTATAGCCTTATTTAGGTAAAATTAACTGTCATAAAACCAATTTTGTTTTCACGGAGTATAATTCTCTCAGACGCTCTACCGAGGAGGAGCAAGGGTATTTTGGGTACACAATACTGGGCCTATAGGCTGTTTACCATATCTTCTGGTGAAAAATCCACCTGCTGCAGGAAGTACCGATGAAGCTGGTTGCATCAAGTCCTACAATGAGGTAGCTCAGGAGTTTAACAGTCAACTAAAGACTCGAATCTCTAATCTACGGCTCCATCTTAATGATTCCCTTCTTGTATACGTGGACACTTACTCGGCTAAATACAATCTCATTAGTGAAGCCAACACATATGGTACGAGACCCTAAGTTTCTTCTCTTTTTTTTTACAGTTTTGATCCCGATGGATTTACTTGTGACTTCATTCAAATGGTTTCTTATTGCATATTCAAAAAGTTCGAGGAGGCTAAACCATTGTGAGCCAATGAGATTTTAAAGCTTAATGGGTGACTTTTCAGCTTAGAAATGCTCCGAGAGCCTCATACCGATGCCTTGAAAATGCACCCCATTTCTACCACAGAACTGTCTTTCTTCCTGCAGCTAGTCTCCCTTAGGACGGCCTGACCTTAAGACGAGAAAATTGCCAGCATTTTATAAGGTTAAAGTTATACCTAAAATTGTCAACGATAAACTGACAACTTTTTTTCGGGAAATGTTCACATTTTCTCTGTTTTAATTTCAGACGGATTCATCCTTCTGAAATGAGAATCTGTCGTCTTTCTAAGTTTGTAGGAACACTTGCATCTTCACGTGAACTTTTGCATATTTGCAGGTTTTATCGATCCGCTAGGATACTGTTGCAAACATTCTGAGAATACAAGTCTCCATTGTTGGAGCAAAGCAACAATCAACGGAATTGTAGTACATGCAACAGCTTGCAGTAATCCAACCCAATACATCAGTTGGGACAGCATACATTACACTGAAGCTGCTAACAAATGGGTTGCAGACCGTATTGTCGACGGCTCCCTTTCCGATCCTCCTCTCTCCCTTCCTAACTTAATCCAGAAAACCTGTTAATATCAACTGTTCCAAACTTTTTGCTCCTAACATTTACTGTAGGTTTTGGTTGTAATTTATAAGCCCAATTCCAAAAACTGTAAAGTACCATTCCTTCCAAGTTTTGTTTCAATCTGGAGTTCGCTTTTACTTTTTTCGGTTCATTGGGAACGTCGAGGATGTATAAATTTTTTTCCCGTAAGTCTCCCGAGAGACGGTCGCACGGTACGTGCATGTAGACATGTATCCAAACTTGGTACGTGGCTGATCAAAAATTAAAAAAAAATAAACATATTACGACTCCGCTGGGGATCGAACCCAGAATCTCTGGTTTCGTAGACCAGCGCCTTATCCATTGGGCCACGGAGTCATTGTTGAAAGTTACCATGCGTTGACAATTTTAAAGCAAATATTTACGAGATTAAGTAGATTCCAAAACATTTTTTGTCCCGAAACAAAAATGTCCATAAATAACACATGCAATTTCTAGAGGCAGATAATGCGGTCACATAATTTTTGAGGTGCAACAGGGGACATTGGAGGGTGTGTAAGTACGCAAAAACCCAGCCTCAGGGGAAAATAAGTTAATTGGAAAAAATGGATAAATACTTGCGATTTAAGGCTGAAATCGAATAAGTTGAATCCTGAAGCAACCATGGACACGTGATAGAAAAATCGGGCAAAAAATAAACATGACCATATTTGTCCTCCCAAACAGCTCAAATTAAAGTATATAATACACGGTTTTCGGGATTACAAGTCCCGACCCGAAAATGTCCTTAAATTAGACGGCCGCTTTCTCAGGTAAGATAATGCAGTTACACAAATTTTGAGGTGCAACAAAGGACGTTATTTGATGGGGGTGAATGCTAATGTGCGAAAAACAACTCTTAGGCAAAAATCGGTTAATTAGGAAAAATGGATTAATACTTGTTATTTGAGGCTGAAATCGAATAAAGTAAATCTTGAAGCGACCATGCACACGTGGTATTAAAATCGGGAGAAAAACAAACCTAACCATATTTGTCTTCCCGAACGGCTCAAATTAAAGTGTGTAATACACGGTTTTCGGCATTTCTGGAACCCGGGAAAAAAATGTCCGTAAATTACATGGGCGATCTCTTGTTTTAGATTATGCGCCCACACAAGTTTTGAGGTGAAACAGGGGACATTGGAGGGTGCGAGTAAGATAAAAACCATTATCGGGAGAAAATCGGTTAATTGAGAAAAATGGATTAATACTTGTTATTTGAGTCTGAAATCGAATAGGGTGAATCCTGAAGCGACCATGGACACGTGGTAGAAAATTTGGGTGAAAAATAAACCTGACTATATTTTTCCTCCCGAACGGCTCAAATTTAAGTATATAATACACGATTCTCGGGATTTTAGGTTTCTGAAACAAAAATGTCCTTAAATAACACGAGTAGTTTCTCGAGTCAGATAATGCTGCTACACTAAATTTGAGGTGCAACATAGGATATTAGAGGGTGCCAGTATGCGAAAAACTAGTTTCGGACGAAAATCGGTTTATCGGGAAAAAAAAAGGACCAATACTTGTTTTTTTAGACTAAAATCGAATAGAATAACTCCTAAATCGACCCTAGACACGTTGTAGAAAAATCGGGAGAAAAATAAGCGTGACCATATTTGACCTTCAGAACTGGTCAAACTCAGGTGTATAATACACGGTTTTAGTGATTTCAGGATCCTGGAACAAATATGCTCGTAAATAACACAGGCGATTTATCTAGTCCGATAATATGGTCACATAAATTTTGAGGTGCAAAAGAGAACATTGGACGGTGCCAGTATGCGAAAACTAGTCGGAGGGAAAAATCGATTAATTGGGAAAAATGGATTAATACTTGTTATTTGAAGCTAAAATCGAATAAAGTAAGTCTTGAAGAGACCCTACACATGTGGTTAAAATCGGTAGAAAAACAAACCTAACCATATATGTCCTCTTGAAAGGCTCAAATTAAAGTGTGTAATAAACGATTCTTTGAATTTCTGGAACCCATAACAAAAATGTCCATAAACTACACATGCGAATTCTCGGGTCAGATTATGCGGCCACACAAATTTTGACGTCCAACAGATTATATTAGAGGGTGCTAGTTTGCGAATTATGCGGCCACAAAAATCTTGAGGAATAAGTTTGCAGAACCCTTTTAGGGTTACACGCTATATATCGCAGCAAAATTCATTTGCCGTCCATTTTCCCTTCCACTCGCATACTGTGAGAGGGACACTATTCGTCTTTAGCTTGTGACGGATAGTGTATGTCTGCAATCAGACGAGTTGTGGACTAGAGTAGTAGTTAGACAAGTTATGCTTTAGGCTAGGAGTAATTGTCATCCTCACCTCGCTATCTTCTCGTAAGTCTTGCTTAAAACGAACACTATTCGTTTTAAGGTTAAGACAACTTAATCTTAAGACAGGTAAAATACTACATTTGGTGATAATAAAGATGAAATTTTTGGTATTCTTTAGGCAACAAGTGAGTTGAGTTGGTAAATATTTGATTTATAGCGCCTATCTTAAATGAGAATTTGTGATTAATATTATAGGTCTATGAGATCGTTTTAAGAAGTCACTTGTCTAAAGCCGTTATTAGTGATATTTTCCAAGAATTTTAAACTTTCTTGTTCATAACTTAGGGAACAAGGTTAATTTGTTGCAGCCTTGCAAGTACGTTTATTTTATCTATATCAGCCATTAAAAAAAAAATTAGTCTCTCCTTCACTGAAGTAAATAAGTCCTGGTATTTAGTCCCCTATATGTGATTTTGTGTAAAAGATGGAAAAAGTAGTTTAGAAAAAAAAAAACATAAATTCATACATTCTGTACCAAGTACATCCAGCAGCTATACCATAATCAAGGGTTTGTATCTTAGATTCTTCACAAATTCTTGTTTCCGACGGCCACTTTTCGTCTGAAATTTCAAACGGGGCATATGTGACCATTTTATTGTAAAATGTAACCACATTGTTACAGCTTATGGTACTTGTTTTTCAATAGTGGTCACAATGGCTGTAAAATGGTTACAAAATCTCGTCTTATTGCATCAAACCAAAATGGCCGTACGAAGCAAGACAAAAGATTCTTAGAGATATATATGGTTTATTTAATTTCTCCTAAGAATTACCAAATAAGTCTTATAAATGCATACGGTTGTTCCTAAAAGCCAGTGGTAAGGGATAAAAATGTATACACACCATCTTTTATGATGGTTTTCCTTTCTTTTTTTCAAAATAAGATCCATTTATCAGCAAAAATCAAATTCAGCTACAAACATTTCAAGAGGCATAAAAAACCGAACATATAAATGGCTCGATAGGTATCATCCAGAGACGAGCTTAACAACAATGGTGATGATGTTCAACATAACCAAGGGTATCCTCATATATTGTGCCGCATAAATAAGGCCTACGAGCTGCTGCTTAAGTGACTGTCCTCTGCCAGCAGAGGCCTCGGTAAAACTCAATCCCTTGGGAGCAAGGAACCGGTCCTCGTTCAGTATCGCTAATGCATTGGCAAACAGCAGGAACCCTTCTAGAAGAGTCCACAACCCCATTCACTGCAAAACCAGACAACCTCGATTTCATCATTCTCAATGATTTTATTTCACTAACGATAATGCTAGAAGTACAAAGCTACCTAGTGAGATATCAATCTCTTATGTAAGACTAACCCAAATCCTTGTGTGTTTCTCGTATAGTTTACAGGACTAATGTGCTAGGCTCACGTGAAAAACCCTCAGATACAAGGTTTCTGTGAGTGAGATATATTCAACTCGCTACTGGTTCATCTGACATAGGAATCTCATTTGCTCACTCCAAAGTGAACTTCCTAGACTACTTAACGGATGAGTGATGAGGGCGTAGTTGGTTCCCGAGTTCTGAAACCATGAGCTGACAGATAATGTCACAATCATTGCAAGGCAAGGGACCTAAGTCCCACATTATATAACTGATGTGTGATTTATATATAGAAACTGGTTTTTGAGCAGTGCACGTGACAACATGGTTAGAGTACAACTTTCAATTCGATTTCTCTATACAATCTTGTAACTACAACTTTCTATAATAAGTCGATTCAACTTATCCGCTGAAGCAGAAAACCTCTAGCCTAGAGGTCCACAAGCCCATTTACAACAAAAACTCAAGCATATAACTCTGTCACTACAGAGTAATGATATCACCACGCAGCACGAGCATATAATATGATATCCAACAGTAGACCACCAGATGTTAATGGATCGAAGAAACAATAGACTCCACCAAAATCTATAAAGGGAATGTGCTAGTTGGTTTGCAAAACCGTCAGCGATTAACACAACTATCTTTGTTCGTTCCAACCACGTCAGACAAATGAGGTGCGCTTCCTCGATTGATACACTGAGGAGTGAATAAGTTTTAAAAAGCGTGCCTTTCGTGCGCCTTACGCACTAGGCAAAACGCCTCGGTGCATTTTAGGTGCGCCTTTTAGACAAGGCTCACCTAACAAGGCTAACTAGTACGCACTTTCCATATCTTTTAGACAAGGCTCACCATTTATTTTCCTCATTATGCCTAATTTTACTCCTTTACATAATAGCGAACTATAAAACTCCGAAAAAGCGTATTGTTGCCCAAAATTCTATTTGGAAATTACAAATTTGTTATCAAAAATACGGCGCCTCGCATCTAAAAGGCGCGCGCCTTCGCCTTCGCCTTGCGCAATTTCAAACTAAGTGATGACTGACAAGACCACATACCCGATAAATCGGGTGATCAATTATAGGACCAGAATTGGTTCATGAATCTATGAATCGTAAGCTAAAAATGAGAGGTAGCTGGATAGATCAAATAGATTATATCGTCAACTTATTGATAAAATTAATCGAAGACGAATTAGATTAAAACCTAAACAATCAAACAACCAAAACGAAACAATCGAAAACATGAACAACCAAAAATCAAACGAAAAATGCGGATTAAAATTAGACAACAAACCTGGATAGAGTGAGTATTTGTGCGATAGATCTGAATTAGGTTGTTTAATAGATTGTTCGAAAGGAAAAGGAATTGGGGATCGAAAGAATTAGGGTTCTTCAGTTTTGTGTTTGTTGTATTCTTGTAATCTTATGCGAATAATGCAGTGTGAGTTTAATGTCGTGTGATTTTTTTTTTTTCGGAAAATTCACATGATACCCCTGAGTTTTGCCATTTTGCACGAAATACCCAAAATTTTGATTTGGAAAACTATAAGAGGTCATAACTCGTGTTTACGAGATCATAAAGTAACGGTTTTTTTTTTTCAAATCGATCATCATTCCGAGAACTACGATTTGAAAAAAAATTTTATTGTATTTGGATCCCGTAGCTAGGAGTTATTGCATGTCAAAGTTTTTTTGACCGAACAAACTTTGAGCGAGCATATCTCTTGGTTACGAATTCCGAACTCGACAATTTTTTTTTTCAAATCGTAGTACTTGGAAAGACGATCGATTTGAAAAAAAAATCGTCACTTTCTGATCTTGTAAACACGAGTTATGACCTCTTAAAGTTTTATAGATCAAAATTTTGGGTATTTCGTGCAAAATGGCAAACCTTGAGGGTACCATGTGAATTTTCCGTTTTTTTTTAACCGGGTCAAAACCGTAGATCCGGTTTTCATTTTCGCTGATTCGGATACGAATCATTTTTGGAAAACCGTTTCTTGTATACGGATTTATGTATGGTGTCGTATATATGTGTATACATACAAGAATTAGGATAATGTGAGTCTACCATATCTTTTTGAGTCCGTGAGTCCAGGAAACAATATCACAAGTTATACTAAATATCACTGGCTATACTATATAATATCATACCAATGAATCACTTTTTCGCGTACTATTACTAACTTTTTTTTCTCATACTTTTTTTTCATACCAATTGATTCCAATACCGAAGCTCCAACAAACACCATAATTTTCTCGCCCTTTCATGCCGGAAAGTCAATATTATCGGTGTTTCACCGAATTTTATTGTATATAACTTCTTTTATCATATTTCCTCTCTACTAAGCATCTTTGCCTCAGGGATTTTTCCTCATAACCGACGACGAGACTCCTAATTAACGATGACATATTGGATAAAAGATTTTTCCTAATTAACGATTAACGAGACTCCAAATATTTGTCATCATCCTACCTTACACAAATTAACAACTTGTGAGTTGTGACAGATATATATATCCGTCACAAGCTTATGACAGACGAATAAAAGTAACATTAGTAGTTATGACAATTGACAAGTCATTTGTGACTTTCTAGGTACTCTGATTTTTGTCTTATCTACCTATGTGGGTGATACTTAACCCGTCACAAGCTTGTGACGAATATATCCGTCACATGGAGACTTATTATTTGCTTTATTATTTCAAATTTAAAGTCGGAATGTAGGATAATGTTGAATCCTACTATTTACGATTATAGTATGTTAAATCATTGATATTTATTCTTATAAATGTTGCTCCGTATAATTATTATATATCTTTGATTTTTATAGAAATTGTATCTCATCAATTTCGACATATAATTATCAAAATCCAAGGATTAATGGATAATACTTCCAACTAAAAACACGAGCACAAATTCTCATTTATGACGAATATATCCGTTGCAAGTTTGTGACGAATATACCCGTCACAAGTCGACCTACCATTTACCAACTTCCAATTTGGTACTACTAGTACTATATAAGTAATATAACACTACTTGACCCACTCAATTCCTTCACGTCTTCACCCTACACAATAAATCAAACTTTATATCATCCTCTTTTTCTATCACTTCTAAATTATGAATAATAATACATTTGATAAAATAATACTATTAATACTACTAATAACATTTGCTATTCATCACGTACCTAGTAACGCAATACTAGCAAATGATGAATGCAAATTTCCAGCTATATTTAACTTTGGTGACTCCAATTCGGACACGGGTGGTTTATCGGCCGCCTTCGGACAAGCCGGTTTCCCAGCCGGTGAGACTTTCTTTCACTCCCCGGCTGGCCGATACTGCGACGGCCGCCTCGTCATTGATTTTATTGGTAACTTATCTTATCTCCCTCATTTGCTTACACATTTTTTTTAAAATGAACTACTTCCTAATAAGCTACGCACATAGTAATAAATAAATAAATAATGTATGATTGTATGTATGATAATGTCATTGATTTTGTTGCGTGCTTATAATTAACTTAATTTGTCTTAGCATTATATTATCCGTTTTTAATTACCTCACTGATTTTTTTCCATAATTTCAAGTATTTTGTACACGTGGGATTATTAACCATTCTTTTTTTTAAACGTCTTAATTACATGATTTGTTAATTATGTACTCCGTAGAATAATGTTAATTGAATATTATATATTATAATTATTCTTTCGAAATTGAGATAGCGCCACGTAATGTTACCGAGTTTAGTATCACCTTAATCAATTAATCATGTTACCGACTTCAGTATCACCATAATTATGTTAGATTATTCTATTATTATCCCGTAGAGTTTTATTTATTTGTACATACTAATAATAAAGCTAATAAAAAGTTTAATATATTTATTATTGTATGTTTATTTTCTTAATATCATCGACATGTTTATGCGTGACAATGTTGGTGGATCTCGTCCTTTTGCATTATACTATTATGGCTCATTAGGTCCACATTTTGGAATAACCCGTGGCTTCAATAATCAAATACAAACACACATGACATACGTCTCTTTTTTTATTCCTTGTTGTGTGAAAAAGTATTGTTGTTACATGTAATCAAATCAAACACTATAATATTTGCCGCTTATTAACTGGTAAAATTATGAGAGACGACCCATAAATAACTTCGTGGTACTTATAATCAGAGTTCACTTCCGTCAACTTCATATTTTTTCCCCTCTTTCCGCCATTAAAATGTTAGTAGTTGCAATAAATTAAATAAGGAAGACAAACAATAGAGTTAATTTTACTTAAAACCCGTCTTACATAAATTATATTATCAATTTTATGGTGCTTTCGCTATCAAATTACCAAGTTATTCCATAATCCATACCATGAGTCCATGATGATCAATAAGTAGTCTATATATTACTATAAAACGATTTTATACAAATATTGTAAAACGTGTTCAACCACCGAAAATCATGACCTACTAAAAAAGTAGTTATCAAATTAACCCGTTTTACGATACACTTATGTAATAATTTTGTAATTTTAATTGTGATTTGTAATATATAGCTCAAAGTTTGGGACTACCTTACTTGAATGCATTCCTTGATGCGGTGGGATCCAACTTTAGCCATGGAGCCAACTTTGCAACAGCCGGTTCAACCATTAGACCCCAAAACACCACTCGCCAACAAAGTGGTTTTAGCCCTATTTCCTTGAACGTTCAATTTCATGAATTCAATGATTTTCATCGACGATCCCAAATTTTCCGACAACAAGGTCAGTTGTTCTTCCTGTCGTTCTTTTTATCGATTAGTTTTCTGTAAGGCGGTTTTAGGTATGTTAGACAAACGAGGGTCTTCAAAGTAACACGTTACACTACTGACATGAGTAATAGATTGTTCGATGACAAATCTAAATATTTAAGCTGTATGACTTAGTATTTTTTATTTTTAAGGTCAAATTTAATAAATTTGACCTCAAAAAGTTAAATGGTAAGAACAAATATGTATTTAAGAACGAACTATCGATGAAATAAACTCAAATCACAATTTTAATTGGAAATTTATTATTTGTGAAACAGGACAAGTTTTCAAGGAATTATTACCAAAGGGAGAGTATTTTTCCAAGGCCTTGTATACATTTGATATAGGTCAAAATGACTTAACTGCTGGCCTTTTTCTCAATATGTCTACTGATCAAGTTAAAGATAACATTCCCGACGTATTAAATCAATTATCTACCGTCATTAAGGTATACTAGTCAATACATACATGCTTCCTACGTCTCAATCATTTATTTACTTTTATTTTTTTTCGTAGAAGAACTATCATACGTCAGTATCAAAGTCACACTAGTAAAGATTTCGGCCTAATTATACAAGTATACAACATGTCATTATAATTCTTGAAACATAAATTGTTACCTAAGACAGTTTTATGTATAAGACCACTCAACAACGATGAGCTCAATTAAAATAATTAAAAAATATATTAAGTAAATATTTATTTTAATAATCTAATATATTTTATATTAATAATTGACATATTAGTAGTAGTAATAATATAGTAGTTGCAAACTTGCAATAGCAATAATATAGAATAGTCTATAATAATTTATTTGTTTGACTAGAGCAAGTTTTCTATTTGTATATAATCCAAACGAAAAATGTTTAAAAATACCATTATCGCCACGTTCTTTATTATTACGCATTTGATGTATTACATCAGACCTTTTAGCAGCTGAACTTGCATGTATTTTTTCAAAGCTTTTCAAGTTTATAAGTTACATTTTAATTTTTTGACCTCAATTAACTGAATTTATATGTGTAGCTTTTGGGCTTTGTAATTTTTCAGCTTTATATTTAAGTGAATAACGAAAACTTTATAACAAAGCTCATAATCTTTAAAACAAAACGCAATTTTTTTATCATAAAACTCAGAAATCACACAACCAATTGCACTATTAGAAATAATACTTCAGATGTACAATCTACTTTAATGGGCCGGGTTTTATGCTATAGAACTGCCCTATAAAAACTGTACTATTCTCGGCAATGTAACGACTATGTTTTCGCACATGAAATATCGCACATGAAATATAATATTTTGCTATCCCGATCTTACCACTAGACCAAAACATCTTCGATTTTACGACCTATTTTTGTGTATATTGGCAGAATATATATGATCAAGGAGGAAAATACTTTTGGATCCACAATACTGGACCAATAGGATGCTTACCATATGTGATGGAGAGACTACCAATAAAAACAAGCCAAGTGGATAAAGTAGGATGTGCAAGCCCATTCAATGAATTGGCCCAATACTTTAACAAAAAGTTAAAGGAAATTGTGGTCCTTTTAAGAAAAGAGTTACCACATGCAACTTTCACTTATGTTGATGTTTACTCGGTTAAATATGACCTTCTTAGTCATGCTACAAAATATGGTATGTTTGTCTTGTCTCTTTCAATAACTCTTTATCATTTGGATCATATATTCATATGTGAGCTTTTAGGTAGCTAATGTAATTAGGGGGTACATAAAGTGATAGATCGAGAAATCGGACCGATCATTTTGATATGGTTAGGAACAGATATATTTCAGTCTGTGCCAAACTTGGATAAAAAAAAACCTTAGATGAACTTTTACAGTTGAACCGATTCGGTCCAAACCTGGAAAAAAACAGATGAAGGGTTTCGGGATGAGTTTCCTTCGATCTGATTCAATCTACGAATTTGAGGCACGAGATTGTAAGGTTTCTGAGTTTTCTGAACCTGTTGAGCATCCTTAATATGTAATTCCTTCATTATAATCAGTGACTTATGATTACTTTTGATCATAAAAATTACAGCAGTAAGTGTCAAATACACGAAGATAAGATGGTTACCGCGTGGTGTAGTTATACCATTTTCTTAAACAATCAATCAAATTTGTAAATTACCTACAAATAAAATCTTTAAAACAATATATTTTTGAATTGTCACATGTCGCGTATTTTACGTGTAACCTCATTTGTTCCTTTTTCAGTTTTTCACGTATAATATTTCACGTCCTTATCTAAAAATTCAATATGTCTCGTGTATAAACATGTATTCACATTTTTCATTTAATGATCATCTCATAATTTTTTTAGCTTCTAATTGTAATTTGTATTCACATTTGATGAAGGTTTTGGGTACTCACTAAGGGCATGTTGTGGGCACGGAGGAAAGTACAATTATAATAGGAATATTGGTTGTGGAGGGAAGATCACAGTGAAGGGTAAACAAGTGTTAATAGGAAAGTCATGTAAAGACCCTTCAATAGCCATCAATTGGGATGGAGTTCACTACACCGAGGCCGCGAATAAATGGATCTTCGATCGGATTGTTAACGGGTCATATTCGGATCCTCCTCTATCCTTGAAGATGGCTTGCTATAATAACATTGATTAGTATTATTGATTGTATTGAAAACTTGCTTTTGTTGGTTGTTCCTTGTTAGTTATATATCGCATATGACATATTGAGTTTTCACTCGTAATGTGGCCTAATTCAATAATTCAATCTATAATATTGTTATGTATGTATAGTTTGAATATCCGTGAAATGAGGAAATAATTTTTGGATTTTAATTATGCTAAGATCCAAGATAAAATCGATGTAAAAGCGCTTATTTTAATCTTTTATTTATTTTTGTGTGAGCGAAAATGTTACAAATAGACATTGTCAACAACACGGATCGTATAGCCCATCACTGTTGTCAGGTCACCTTTTTGCCGGCTTGCCATGACCGGTAAAATTAAGCCCGACCCACCAAGCCCGTTAAAAAACAAAAAAAAAGATAAAAAAAAATATGCTTCTTAGGTCGGGTTTGGGTTTACATATCTCAATACCCAACCCGACATGCAACCGACCTCCCAAAAGGGTCAGGCACGTCCCGAAAAATCCATCCCACCTAGAGCTGGCCTAACTGGATCATAACCCAAGCCCATAACAAACTCTAGTTACGACAACCCAACTACTTAATATTTTCACAGATCATTCAAATTGGCTAACCATTAAACAAGAATCAACACGAACCCAACCTGATAATTCAACTCAAAACCCGCATTTAATCGCCTCGATTTTTCACAATTAACCAACTTATTATGAGTCAACTTTGAATATATCGATTAGTCAATTAGTCAACGGTATAATATAGTCTCACCATTTCACCAACACTCTCAACGTTTATCTTCCTCTCTCGAGTATAACACTAAACTTACTAAAATAGTGCAAAATGAAATTCAGTTACTTTCCGCGATCAGCCAAATTAACGACACTTCTACTTATCGTAACTGTCAATCTATGTTTCCGACGCACAACATCGCAAAGCGTCGATAATAAAGCAAAGCAATGCGATTTTCCAGCTATCTTCAACTTTGGCGACTCAAATTCCGACACTGGCGGTCTGACCGCTCTTTACGGTCAGGCTCACCCTCCTAATGGTGAAACTTTCTTTGGCGGTTCGGCCGGCCGGTTCTGTGATGGCCGTCTTATTATTGATTTTCTTGGTAATTTTTTATTTCTTCCAATTAATTGATTGATACTCCATTGATAATTGATTTATCACCTTCATACTACCGTTGACTAAATAAAAAAGTCGTATGTCTTTTAGTGTAGTCTTTATAATAGCTTATGCACGTGACGTTATTTATCACGTACTCGGTATTATAGTCAATAATTTACGTCTACTTTATTTTACAGTTGTCTCATCATCGTTCAGCTAAGTCCGAAGTCGTTATTGCGTTACTGGTTAGTTATAGGAATCGACGAATGTAATTAAATCAATTTAACTCGATTAGTTAACTAACTTTAATTTTAGCTTATACGGAGTATTATTTGATAAAATGATACTCCGTATTTGATGGTGATCGACTGATCAATTTAACGTCTTTAGAATGAGTGTATAAAAATCGTTCCTTGAAAACAAATGCGACAAATGTTACATTGTAACTCGATCAATATATTTGTCGAAAATCGAAATGAATTGTTAATTTGACATTGTTCTGTCACAAAGTAAATATGAACAATATGTTCATAAACTTTCATCAATTCACTACATTATTAAAATTATGTCGCGATTTTTGAATCGTATAGTAAAAATGGCCTTAGCAAATACGGAGTATGATTTAAGGCGGAAAAATGAATATTTGAAGTAGGTTACTATTGACAAAAAAGTGTAATTTTTTTGGGATTTTGCAGCTGGAAGCTTAGGATTACCGTATCTAAATGCATACCTAAGTTCAGTTGGATCAAACTTCAGTCACGGAGTCAATTTCGCGACAGCAGGTTCTACAGTCCGACCTCAAAACACCACCAGAACTCAAAGCGGATATAGCCCTATTTCTCTCGATGTACAGTTTGCTGAATTCTCTGAATTTCGTACAATATCTCAAGTAGTCCGCAATAAAGGTATATTAACAAAAAAGCGAATTTTAGATAATGTACTAATGTTGCTGTATATTCTTCGAGTTTTTGAAGAAGTTGATTGTCGTATGAATGTATGATGTAGGAGGAGTTTTCGAGGGTCTGCTACCAAAGGAAGATTACTTTGCGAGTGCTCTATACACCTTTGACATCGGCCAAAATGACCTTACTGCTGGTTACAAACTTAACATGACCACGGAACAGGTTAAGGCCTATGTTCCTGATGTTGTCACGCAGTTGGCCAAAGTCATACGGGTATGATCATCAAAACCTTTTTTTCGCAATACATTAAGTTTCACAAATAACATTGATCATCAACAGACTTTGACAGCTCACACGTATACAATATTAGGGACTTTTTTTTCTGGTATAAGGGCAGTTTTAACACCGACGGGGTTGAACCCGAACCATGAGTATCGCACCTTGTTGACTTCAACAGCGGCAATATTACTACTATAGGCTCACCTGGATCATTTCAGACAAGCCTTTTTCATTTGAAATTAAGGCTGAGAAAATGTTGCCGTTTTGTAATACAAAGTGACTGTTTGATGACAAAATGTTGCAGCAATAATTGTTCGGATAATTTTTGAAATGGTTACATTTTCTTCGTCTTAATCTCAGACAGAAAAATCCCGTCGTAAGGGAGACTTGCTGAATGAATTAGCCATTTCCTACTGATTAAACTGCATGATGTTGCTGTGTTGCAGGGTGTGTATGCACAAGGTGGAAGGACATTCTGGATTCATAACACAGGACCCGTCGGATGCCTTGCGTATATGTTAGACGTCTATCCTCTCACCGCTGCACAAATAAACAAGTTTGGGTGCGCGATCCCATTTAATGAGGCAGCGCAATACTATAATGCTAAGCTCAAGGAAATTGTAGATCAGCTCAGAAAGGATCTTCCTCTGGCTGCATTCACCTATGTAGATGTTTACTCTATCAAGTATACACTCATCACTCATGCCAAAGAACTTGGTAAGCCTTATGCTTTCTAAGTCGGAAATTTAGATATCATATTGATAAATTATATGACGATAACTTTAGACGAAAACAGAATTGAAGTAAGATCATAATTCATAAGTTATACTCTGTACAATCCCTTAGGGGACATCTGATAAGTTGTACTCCGAACAGCCAAAATGTTACGGTCAAGGTTGCCATAGTGAGCAATGTTTTAAGTTTTAACTCGTGGTAGATCTTAGTTGTTCCGATCTAGGAGTACAGGGTGATCTAAAACTACAGCAATTAACATAATCGGGTTAAAAAACACGTTAGTCTACCCCTTCTAGGTTGGTAAACTGTGCATCGAGGCCTGTATCATTCTTTTATACAATTACAGTAAGGATGAATGATGAATTGCCAATTTTGACCTGCCCCGAATAACCCCGAACTTGACCTGACCCAATATGACTTTACCCGAATGTTTAATGTTGCACAGTGTTCTTAAAAAACTTGATAATGACTGACCCGAGACTGACCCGACCCACCTGAATTATTTTAAACTCAAAACTGACCTGACTCTGATTAACCCGACCTGGTTGACCAGTTGCCCGGTCTAATCGCCATCGTGGATGAATATTGCTTACAATTTGACAACAAAATCAAAATTTGCAGGATTCGAGGAACCTCTAGTAGCATGTTGCGGTCATGGAGGGAAATACAACTTCAACAATGCAATGAGATGTGGAAGCACAAAGATTGTACATGGCAAAGACATTGTGATTGCAAAGTCATGCAAAAATCCATCAGTTAAAGTGATTTGGGATGGGATTCATTACACTGAAGCCGCTAATAAATGGATATTTGATCAGATTGTAAACAATGTGTCTTACTTAGACCCTCCCGTTTCTTTTAAACGGGCTTGTCATATATTCGGTCACCTTTGAAAACTCGTCGCTCCTCACACTGTCACACACACACACGAGTGTTAATGGCTCGGGTCATATTGTAATGAATTTGTTAATTGTAGTAAGCCTTTGACCCTTGTGAACAACTATAGTTTTTATTTTTTAAAAAATAAGAGTGATGATCACCATTTATTAATTTACCAATTAAATTAGCTGACATCTGCACAACTAACTATAATCACTAATAAGCTTTGCATAATGGCGATCAATGACTAATTATGTTAAAAGCATATTTAGAGTACCTTTTATATGCATTAAATGCATATAACATTAATCAAAGATAAACAAATAACTATAGTCTATAACAGAAAAAGTAAATCAATAGACGAACAAAATGGGTAAATCATGCAAAGAATGCAATCTTATTATTTCGATATTACATTATATATTATTATTTCAATATTACATTATTATATATTATATGATCATAATTTTATATTTGGGTTTGCCATACAAACTTTGCATGAAAATTTTTATCGTCAACACTAAAATATACACCATCGGATTTAACCTTCCAATAATAATCCGAACTTTCTTCAAGTCGATCATGTTTAACAATGTCACTTTGATGACCATGAAACATATCATAAATTCGAACTTTTTTACTTTCCCATTTTATTAAACACGAGTAACTTGTAAATCCTGAGGCAAAGTATTTGAATGTCCAAACGTGCCCTTTATCTTTGTCGATCGATTTTTCACCTTTATCACCGTTTGCGGTGTCGCAACTCACCTTTAACGGGTTCGCTTCGTCGTCTAAGCGGTTAAGCACATGAATGTTCACTGGGTTAGCGGAGATTTCATGAATGCATGAGAACGTAATTAGTAGGGCAAACACAAGGTAAATAGTTGCCATGAAGTTAAGATATACTTATTTAATTTCTTTTTATTTGTGTTGTGATAAATGTAAGAGTTGTAGGTACGTATATATAGTATGATAACTACCTTTTTTATATTTAAAATAAATGTATACCATTTTATGATTTTGTTTTTAGGAGAATCTATATTAGCAAGGTTTCATGATCTTCCTAAATTCAAAAGACTATGTCCAAGTTTAGGTGATATTTATTAAATGGGTAAATATAAAATTCGGAGTATATTTCTAAAACCTTTATTTATCCAGTAGGTCTTGCTTGTGACGGGTCGGATCTTGCGACGGGTATTTTGTGAGAGAAAATGGGTAGAGGGGACAAGGTGGGCACCCCCATGTGCTTCTCCACTCACTCTTGATGGGTATTTTGTGAAAGAATATGATATCCGTCTTAAGCTTAAAACGGATACCCCCGTCTTAAATGAGAATTTGTGTTATTTATCAGATAGAAAACCCAAAATAATACGGTACTACATATAATCAATATGGATAATATTGTAGAAAGTGTATAAGTTTCAACTTGTAATATTGATTGAATGAACTAGTATTTATACATTGTACAAGTATATGATAGCTAGGAAACCTAATATGCTAGAATATTCTAAATATTGTACAATCTTAGCTAATAGGAAACATACAAGGAATACAAAGATATTATAGTAACAAGAATCGTAATCAAAGATTACGGTGTATCTTCAATATGCTCCCGCAAGATGGACGTTCCGAAGGAAAGACCAATCTTGTGTAAAAGAGGATACAAGCTGGGACGAGCAAGGGGTTTGGTGAGAGCATCGGCTAGTTGATCATTAGCCGAGATATGTTGCACACGCAAGAGACCTTTGTTGACCTGTTCACGGACAAAATGAAAGGCGAGAGCAACATGCTTCAACCGAGAATGAAAAATAGGATTGGCGGAATAGTGTGTCGCACCCAAATTGTCACAGTAGATAACTGGGGGAGACAGAGCGCGGAAGTCTAACTCAGAAAGCAAGGCACGAAGCCATAGGACTTCAGAGGTAGCAGCAGCAATGGCACGAAACTCGGCCTCAGTTGAAGAAAGAGCGAGGGCCCTCTGTTTTCTGGAGGCCCAAGAGATCGGGTTGC
>JAIUZE010000505.1:116341-335893 GCA_022085475.1 Heliosperma pusillum
TTAATTAATAAAAAAATGTCACATTTTAAGTGATGGTACCATACATATAACAATATCTCAACTATTTAAACTGATAAGCAATAGCATGTATGATCCTCAACTTGTCTATTTCCCCTATAACAAAATATAATCCAAAGTGTGCAAAATGAAATCGAGTCGATTATTAAAATCGATCAAACTCGGGATTATTACTTTAACGACATTTTTATTTTTAATAACTCCTAACTTATGTTTGGAACGTTCAACATCACAAAGTAGTGTCAATGATCAACTTCAAGAATGTGAGTTCCCTGCAATCTTCAACTTTGGTGACTCAAACTCCGACACCGGCGGCTTGACCGCTCTTTACGGCCCGGCTCACCCTCCTAATGGAATAACTTTCTTTGGCGGTTCGGCTGGCCGGTTTTGCGATGGCCGCCTTGTCATTGATTTTCTAGGTTAACATTTTTCTCTTCTTTGTTCATATTACTAAAAAAATTTAGCTAATTGGTTTTCTTTATTAATTTAAGGGAATGTGATGGAAAGAAAATGCAGATAATATATTTAGCACAAATACTTATACAAGGCGCATATTAATAATGCAAACCAGTATAGATATGCGCAATGCATGCATGGTATTTATAGAGTTTACTTATTTATGTACTCTGTATTATTTAGAGATTTTAAATTGACATCTCATTACATTTTCATATTACATCCTATTGTAATATTGTATTATGATAATAATTGAATTGTGCAAGAGATCGAAATGAATAAAGCTATGACATGTAGATTCTAATGAAAATACTTTTAATTTAACCACAATTCCACAAATAATGATTATATTGTATAAATGTTATCAAAAAATTTAATGTTTTCTTTTTACAAAGCTAATAATATTATTTTGCAGCTGGAAGCTTGGGATTGCCATATCTAAATGCATACCTAAACTCAATTGGTTCAAACTTTAGCCATGGAGCCATATTTGCATCGGCGGGTGCTACGGTCCGACCTCAGACCACCATCTATTTTCCGAAAGATTATAGCCCTATTTCTCTAAACGTACAGTCTGCGGAATTCTCTACATTTTACACAAGATCTCAAGTAGTCCGCAATGAAGGTAACAAGCTTTAATGTCGCGTCTAACTTTATGTTGATCGTACTAGTAACACTAGCTGCAAGAGTCGGAGTCAAGTTATGTCGGTATAAAATTATTGATTGAGGGTCGATCAATAATCATATACCAGGTTTTGGTTGAGACCTGATAAAAGATGGAGATAATGCATAATGTCACTACTGAAAGGAATAATGTCACTTATAATTGGGGACGGTGAATATAATGTACTCATATATTTAACTTGTATTTAAGTGACATTAAAGAAAAGTGTAGTAGCGTTTACATTTTTCTAAATGATCTTATACCTTAACAAAAAAATACTGAAATGATGTCTGATCATAATGTGTTTTTGTTGACACATAGCCAAATTGAATTGTATAATACTCTGTATAATAACTTTGTATTACTCTTTCGAGTAACACTAGTTCATCGCTAGTTGTCGGAGTCAATTTTATGTCGACAAAACTACTAAAATGATGTCTCGTAACGTAGTTCGTATTGATACGTAGCCAAAGTGAAGTCTTTTACGTTATACTCCGTATAAGATTATAAAACATGATTCGTATCTCAAATTTCTGTAAATTATGGAAGTACATGTTTTTATTAATTATGTAGGAGGATTTTTCGAAAGTTTGATGCCAAAGGAAGATTACTTTGCAAGTGCTCTATACACCTTTGACATTGGCCAAAATGATCTTACTACTAGTTACAAACTTAACATGTCTACTGAAGAGGTTAAGGCCATTGTTCCCGATGTTCTTTCCCGGTATGCCAAAACCGTACAGGTATGATCTCAAATCCTTTCCGCGATAAATTTAATTTAAATAGTCGGAAAATGTAATTGAAATCATGATATGTTTATTCGGTAGAACTCTGTATATATAGAGTATATTTCTGGCTTATTATCAACATTTTCTAATTTTATTTTGATAACTCGATAACTTTTTATAAATACTTACATATTTAAATATGCAAGTTATCAAGAAAAAAAATTATTTTATCAAAGTAAAATAGTTATTTTACAAGTATTAATTAATTAATTTAGTTGGACTTTGTGTTATTGGGCTAATAATCATATGTGTATCGGCTATGCAGGCCGTGTATGCACAAGGTGGGAGAACATTTTGGATTCAAAACGTAGGCCCAATGGGCTGCCTTCCTTACATGTTGGACGGTTATCCTCTCACCGAAGCTCAAGTAGATAGGTTCGGATGCGCGATACCAATTAACGAAGCGGCTCAATTCTACAATGCTAAGCTAAAAGAGCTTGTAGATCAGCTTCGGAAAGAATTATCTTTGGCTGCATTCACTTATGTAGATATTTACTCCATCAAATATAATCTTATTGCTCATGCTGAAGAACTTGGTAAGCCTATAGTTTTTTTTACCTTATTGAATTGATAATAAAATGTCACACGACATCGATAATGACGACATTTTCAAGGTACAACCAATATATTAGACTTAAAATGGGTATATCGACTTACCGAGCAATGTTGACATATTATACACGAGTTCGGACTCTTGTTCAGTACCCAATAAATATATCGAGTCCAATCTTTAATAATCCGGTCCAAGGTCCTCTACTTTTTTTAAACATATATAATACTCGGTTAACAAAAAACAAACAATGTCACTAAGGCATTGTTTGGTAATTACGGGATTATTAATTTCAGTATAAGCAGAGTATAAATGGCATAATTTATTATAAGATTTGATAAATATATTTTAATTAGCATAATTAGTTAAAGTGCTTGGTAATTAGCAGATTAAGATTAATAGATTGTTAATTTTATTCGTAAAATAGAGTACAATTTCTATTTTACAATACGGAGTATGCTAAAAAGTTTAAATGTGCTAAAAATCCATCAACATGTCGTTTACCAAACACCCCTTAAATTAGTTAAATAAACTTATATGGTCTAACATTCGAGTCATCTCCCTCGTAACTTTTCCCAAAATCCGCTATCATTTCGTTCTTCTAATGATAACAAAAACAAATTTTGCAGGATTCGAAGAACCTTTAGTAACATGTTGTGGAATTGGAGGGAAATACAACTTCAACAATGCAATGAGATGTGGAAGTACAAAGATTGTAGATGGCAAAAAAACTGTCATTGCAAATTCATGCAAGAATCCATCAGTTAAAGTAATTTGGGATGGGATTCATTACACTGAGGCTGCTAACAAATGGATATTCGACCAGATTTCAAATAATGCATCTTATTTAGACCCGCCCGTTTCTCTAAAACGGGCTTGTCACGTATTGGGTCATGAAACTACATTGTTAGAATTGTCGAAATAGGCTCATATATCGTGCTTCAATTCTTTGTTAGAATTGTCAAAATAAGTGGTTAAGAGGGATGTATTGTAATCTCGTAACTTTGTGGTGATTTCGAAGATTCTTCTCTTTGTAATGGTGTCGTTGCCTT
Source organism: Heliosperma pusillum (assembly GCA_022085475.1). Lineage (NCBI taxonomy): Eukaryota > Viridiplantae > Streptophyta > Magnoliopsida > Caryophyllales > Caryophyllaceae > Heliosperma > Heliosperma pusillum. The sequence continues at coordinate 119,870 of JAIUZE010000505.1, forward strand.
ATTATTATGTATCATTTGACACCAAAATAATAATTAGTGATTTATGTGCCACACATAAAGGTTAATATTTGCAAATATCAATTAAAATGATATTAAAGTCATGATGGGCAGTATTAGTTGCCTTGTTACTACGTTTCATTTGACACCAAAATAATAATTAGTGATATATGTGCCACAGATGATGGTTAAATTTGTGTTTTTTTTAAACAATAAGTCTTGCTTGTGACGTGACGATCCGTCGCAAAATATATGGATTGGAGTGTATTTGATAAATGAAAACAAGGGTTTATGAATCTATAAGGCAAATCTCAACTAAGTACACGTACGCGCTTTGTTGACATCAAGTGGTTAAAATCATATGTAAAACTCACCTTACTAATTTGGAATTCAGATGGTCTCGTTGAAGACGGGATATTAGGGAAGAACTGAAATTTCTAACTTAACACAACGACCTTCAATTCATAACCAATACTCTATATTTATTCTTTAAAATGCGTGTGCTAAAAGGACACATTAAGAGTCTAACTAAAGATATAGTTACAAGAATACTAGCTTTATACCTCCGTCATAAAAATCGACCTCATTGGCTTAAGGTGACGGAATTTCCGTCACACAAATTGACTGACATGATCAAATTTTGGTTTTGGTTAGTTAATGTCTGTGACAGAAATTCCGTCACATAAAGTCAATGAGTCGTATTAAGACATTATTACTACATGTCTACAAATAATAAATTAAAGATCCTTATTATGCTTCAAGTGAAACTGTATTTGTTTGCATGGAGAGTCTAATACCGATTGACCATAGAAAATTTTGGGAGTGAAGCAAGACGTGTGAAAATCAAGCTATTTGATTAAGCTCACAAGTTTAGTAGTAATCAATCATCAGTCAATGTTAGAATACAAAGGGTCAAAGCCGATCATAAGACTACAACTATCAATTTAAGTGTATGGTATTGTTGAAGTCTCGAGATCGGTTTTATATTCTAATTTCTAACTAATCATCAATCAACTTTTTCAGTTGTAAGCCCTTGGCCTTTCTGCTTAGTGATCGAACTTAAAAGGGATGTTATCATTCCGAGAGAAAAGTTGGGATATTACGAAATATTTACAAGAATATACCTGTAAATTATTATCTACAGTTGGACTCATTGAAAACAGGGTATATCTGTCTTTAATCGAATAGGATAACTCATAACACGAGCCTAGACCCGCGGTATGAAAATCGCTAAAAAAATGAAATGTGACCCAATACGACCTCCCTTAACGGCTCAAATTGCAGCGCATAAATACACGGTTTTCGGCATTTCACGGCTCCGGGTCATAAGTGTCTATAAATCCGACAGACATTTTATTAAATCAGATAAAGCTTCCACGAAAAATTTGAGAAGAAATGGAGGCAATTTGAGATTCTCGGTATGCGATAAGCGCTTTATGGAGATAACTCGGCTTATCGTGAATATGGATAAATACTTGTTATCTGATAGTTTAATCGAATAGGGTAACTCCTAACCCGACCCTGGACCCGTGGTATGAAAATCGTTAGAAAATGAAACGTGACCAAGTACGACCTCCCGAACAGCTCAAATTGCAGCATATAATATACGGTTTTCGGCATTTCGCGAATACGGGTCAGAAATGTATGTAAATCATAGAGACATTTTATTGGATCAGATAAAGCTTCCACGAAAAATTCGAGAAGAAACGGAGGAGATTTGGTGTGTCGGTATGCGATAAATGTTTTTTGGGATAACTCGTTTTATCGTGAAAATGAATAATTACTTGTTATCTGATAGTTTATTAGAATAGGTTAACTCCTAACACGACCCTGGACCCGTTGTATGAAAATCGTTAGAAAATGGAACTTGACTCAGGCAGCCTCTCGTACGGCCCAAATTGTAGCGTATAATATACGATTTTCGGCATTTCAAGGCTCAGGGTCAGAAATATCAATAAATCACACAAATATTTTTTTTGGATCAAATAAAGCTTCCATAAAAATTTTGAGAAGAAACGGAAGAGATTTGAAGGTGTCGGTATGCAATAAACGTTTTTTTGGGGAAAACTCGATTTATCGTGAAAATAGATAAAAACATGTTATTTGATGGTTTAATCGAACAGGGTAACTCCTAACACGACTTTGGACCAGTGGAAAATCGTTAGAAATGAAACATGAACCACTACGACCTCCCGAGCGGCACAAAATGCAGCGTATAATATACGGTTTTCGGCATTTCGCGGCATTAGGTCATAAATGTCTGTAAATCACACAGACATTTTATTAGAGCAGATAAAGCTTCCTCGAAAAATTTGAGAAGAAACGGAGAATATTTGAGGGTGTCGGTTTGCGATAAACGTTTTTTGAGAAAAACTCGGTTTATCGTGAAAATTGATAAATAATTGTTATTTGATGTTTTAATCGAATAGGGTGACTCCTAAGTCCTAACACTAGACCTGGCAAACGGGTCAACCGGGTCGGGTTCGGGTCGGGCCAGTTCGGGTCGGGTCAGTTCGGGTCTTTCGTTGATTTCGGATTAATTCGGGTCGGGTCGGGTCATTTCGGGTTTCGGGTTTGTTTCGGGTTAGTTGTCGGGTCCGTTTCGAGTCAACCGGGTAGGGTTATTTCAGGTCGGGTCATTTTCGGATCAAAGAATAAGAGACAAAAGGCTATTTTAAGTCTTTTCGGTTCAATTAAAGTTATGTTTTATCGGGTCATTTTCGGGTGAGTGGTCCAAAAATCAGGTTATTTTCGGGTCGGGTCAGTTACGGGTCAAGAAAGATCGGGTCATGTTCGGGTCGGGTCGGGTCTAATCGGGTTTCGGGTCACATTCGGGTGTTGTAGTTCGGGTCAATTTCGGGCCATTCGGGTCGGGCCATTCGGGTCGGGTCAATCGGGTCGGGTTGCTTTTGCCAGGTCTACCTAACACGACCCTAGACCCGTTGTATGAAAGTCGTTAGAAAATAAAACTATCGTCTCTAAATCACACATACATTTTATTGGATCAGATAAAGCTTCCATGTAGAATTTGTGAAGAAATGGAGGAGATTTGAGGGTGTCCGTATGCGATAAACGTTTTTTGAGGATAACTCAGTTTATCATGAAAATGGATAAATACTTGTTATCTGAAGGTTTAATCGAATGGGGTGACTCCTAACACGACCATGTATCCGTGGTATGAAAATCGTTAGAAAATGAAACGTGACCCAGTACGACCTCCCGGACGACACAAATTGAAGCGTATAATCCACGGTTTTCGGCATTTCGCGGCTACGTGTCAGATATGTCTGTAAATCACACAGAGAGTTTCTTAGATTAGATAAAGCTTCCACGAAAAATCTGAGAAGAAACGGAGGAGATTTGAGAGTGTCGGTATGCCATAAACGACTTTTGGCGATAGCTCGGTTTATCGTGAAAATGAATAAATATTTGTTATCTGATGGTTTAATCGAATAGGGTGACTCCTAACACGGCCTGACCTGTGGTATGAAAGTCGTTATAAAATAAAACGTAACCCAGTAAGACCTCCCGACAACGGCCCAAATCGCAGCGTATAATACACGGTTTTCGACATTTCGCGGCTCCGAGTCAAAAATATCTGTAAATCACACAGACGTTTAATTGGAAAAGATAAATCTTCCACGAAAAATATGAGAAGAAATGGAGGAGATTTGAGGGTTTCAATATACAATAAGCATTTTTTGGGGAGAACTCAGATTATCGTCAAAATGGATAAATATTTGTTATCTGATGGTTTAATCGAATAGAGTAACTCCTAACAGGACCCTGGACCCATGGTATGAAAATTGTTGTTAAATGAAACGTGACCCAATACGACTTCTTGAACGGCAGAAAATGCAGCGTATAATATACGGTTTTCAGCATTTCGCGGCTTTGGGTCATAAATGTCTGTAAATCACATAGACATTTTATTAGATCAGATAAAGCTTCCTCGTAAAGTTTGTGAAGAATGGAGGAGATTTGAGGATGTCGGTTTGCGATAAACGTTTTTTTGAGAAAAACCCGGTTTATCGTGAAAATGGATAAATAATTTTTATTTGAGGTTTTAATCGAATAGGGTGACTCCTAACACGACCCTGGACCCGTTGTATGAAATTCGTTACAAACTAAAACGTGACCCCGTACGGCCTCGCGAGCGGCCCAAATTGCAGTGTATAATACACGGTTTTCGACATTTCGCGGCTCTGGGTCAGAAACGTCTCTAAATCACACGGACATTTAAGTGGATCAAATAAAGCTTCCACGTAAAATTTGTGAAGAAATGGAGGAGATTTGAGGGTGTCTGTATGCGATAAACGTTTTTTGAGGATAACTCGGTTTATCATGAAAATGGATAAATACTTTTTATCTGAAGTTTTAATCGAATAGGGTGACTCCTAAGACGACCATGTACCCGTGGTATGAAAATCGGTAGAAAATGAAACGTGACCCAGTACGACCTCCCGAACGAACAAATTGCAGGGTATAATCCACGGTTTTCGGCATTTCGCGGTTACGGGTCAGATTTGTCTGTAAATACCACAGACAACTTCTTATATCGGATAAAGCTTCCTCGAAAAATTTGAGAAGAAACGGAGAAGACTTGAGAGTGTCGGTATGCGACAAACGATTTTTGGGGATAACTCGGTTTATCGTGAAAATGGTTAAATATTTGTTATCTGATGGTTTAATCGAATAGAGTGACTCCTAACAAGGCCCTGGCCTGTGGTATGAAAGTCGTTAGAATATAAAACGTAACCCAGTAAGACCTCCCGACAACGGCCTAAATCGTAGCGTATAATACACGGTTTTCGGCATTTCGCGGCTCCGCGTAAGAAATGTCTGTAAATCACACAGACATTTTATTGGGTCAGGTAAAGCTTCCACGAAAAATATGAGAAGAAATGGAGGAGATTTGAGAGTGTCAGTATACGATAAACATTTTTTGGGGATAACTCGGATAATAATCAAAATGGATAAATATTTGTTATCTGATGGTTTAATCGAATAGAGTAACTCCTAACAGGACCCCATGGTATGAAAATCGTTGTTAAATGAAACATGACCCAGTACGACCTCCCGAACGGCACAAAATGCAGCGTATAATATACGATTTTCGGCATTTCGCGGCTCTGGGTCAGAAATGTCTGTAAATCACACAGACATTTTATTAGATCAGATAAAGCTTCCTCGAAAAGTTTGAGAAGAAACTGGAGAATATTTGAGGGTGTCGGTTTGCGATAAACGTTTTTTTGAGAAAAACTCGGTTTATCGTGAACATGGATAAATAATTGTTATATGAGGTTTTAATCGAATAGGGTGACTCCTAACACGACCACGAACCCGTGGTATGAAAATCGTTAGAAAATGAAACGTGACCCAGTACGCCCTCCCGAACGGCACAAATTACAGCGTATAATCCACGGTTTTCGGCATTTCGCGGCTACGGGTCAGATATGTCTGTCAATCCCACAGACAATTTCTTAGATCAGATAAAGCTACCACGAAAAGTTTGAGCATAAACGAAGGAGATATGAGAGTGTCGGCATGCGATAAACATTTTTCTGGGGTAACTCGGTTCATCGAGAAAATGGATAAATACTTGTTATCTGATGGTTTGATCGACCATGTTAACTTCTACCACGGCCCAGGACAGATGGTAAAAAAATCGTGAGAAATTGAAACGCAGCCCAATACGTCATCCCGAACGGCCGAAATTACAGCATATAATACACGGTTTTCGTTATTTTGTGACCCTGGGTTATAAATGGCATTAAATCACACAAACATTTTATTGTCTGAGATAAAGCTCCCACACAAATTTTGAGCATAAACAAAGGAGATTTTATGGTGTCGGTATGCGATAAACGTTTTTCAGAGGTACCTCTATTTATCGTTAAAATGGATAAATACTTGTTATCTTTTGGTTTAATCGAACATGATAACTACTAACACATCCCATGACACGTGGTACAAAATTCGAGAGAAAATGAAACATGACCCAATATGACCTCCCGAACGGCTCGAATTGCAACCTATATAATACATGGTTTTCGGTATTTTGTGGCACTGGGTCAGAAATGACAGTAAATCACAAAAACAATTCTTTTTCTCAGATAAAGCTTCCTCACAATTTTTGAGCATAAACGGAGGAGATTTGAGGGTGTCGGTATGCGATAAAACGTTTTTTGGGGGTAACTCGGTTTATCGAGAAAATGGATACATACTTGTTATCTGATGGTTTAGTCGAACATGGTAAATTCTACCACGGCCCAGGACACATGGTACAAAAATCTAGAGAAACTAAATCGCATCCCAGTACGACCTCCCGAACGGCCCAAATAACAGCCTTTACACGGTTTTCGGTATTTTGTGGCCCCGGGTCAGAAATGGCATTAAATCACACAAACATGTTATTGGATCAGATAAAGTTCCCACGCAAGTTTTGAGCATAAACGGAGAAGATTTGAGGGTGTCGGTATGCGATAAAACATTTTTTTTAAGGTAACTCGGTTTATCGAGAAAATGGATAAATACTTGTTATCTGATAGTTTAATCGAACATGGTAATTTCTACCACGGCCCAGGACACATGGTACAAAACTCGTGAGAAACTGAAAGGCAGCCCAATACAACCTCCCGAACTGCCCAAATTACAACCTATAATACACGGTTTTCGGTATTTTGTAGCTCTGCGATAGAAATGGTATTCAATCACACAAACATTTTATTGGCTCAGATAAAGCTCCCACGCAAAGTTTGAGCATAAACGGAGGAGATTTGATGGTGTCGTTAAGCGATAAACGTTTTTCGGAGGTACCTCTTTTTATCGTGAAAATGGATAAATACTTGTTATTTGTTGGTTTAAACGAACGGGATAACTACTAACATAGCCCGGGACACGTGGTACAAAATTCGTGAGAAAATAAAAGATGACCCAATATGAGTATATGACTTCCCGAACGGCCCAAATTGCAGCTTATAATACACAGTTTTCGGTATTTTGCGGCACCGGACAAATTTTGAGATTAAACGGAGGACATTTGATGGTGTCGGTAAGCGATAAACGTTTTTCGGAGGTACCTCTTTTTATCGTGAAAATGGATAAATACTTGTTATCTGATGGTTTAATCGAACATGATAACTTCTAACACGGCCCAGGACACATGGTATAAAAATCTCGAGAAACCGAAACGCAGCCTACTACGACCTCCCGAACGGCTCAAATTACAGCCCATAATACACGGTTTTCGGTATTTTGTGGACCTGGGTCAGAAATGGCAGGAAATCACACAAACATTTTATTGGCTCAGATAAAGCTCCCACGCAAATTTTGAGTATAAACGGAGGATAATGTATACGAATCATTTTTGGAAAACCGTTTCTTGTATACGGATTTATGTATGGTGTCGTATATATGTGTATATACATACAAGAATTAGGATAATGTGAGTCTACCATATCTTTTTGAGTCCGTGAGTCCAGTAAACAATATCACAAGTTATACTAAATATCACGGGCTATACTATATAATATCATACCAATGAACCACTTTTTCGCGCACTATTACTAACTTTTTTTCCTCATACTTTTTTTTCATACCAATTGATTCCAATACCGAAGCTCCAACCAACAAACACCATAATTTTCTCGCCCTTTCATGCCGGAAAGTCAATATTATCGGTGTTTCACCGAATTTTATTGTATATAGCTTCTTTTTATCATATTTCCTCTCTACTAAGCATCTTTGCCTCAGGGATTTTTCCTCATAACCGACGACGAGACTCCTAATTAACGATGACAGATTGGATAAAAGATTTTTCCTAATTAACGATTAACGAGACTCCAAATATTTGTCATCATCCTACCTTACACAAATTAACAACTTGTGAGTCGTGACAGATATATATATCCGTCACAAGCTTATGACAGACGAATAAAAGTAACATTAGTAGTTATGACAATTGACAAGTCATTTGTGACTTTCTAGGTACTCTGATTTTTGTCTTATCTACCTATGTGGGTGATACTTAATCCGTCACAAGCTTGTGACGAATATATCCGTCACATGGAGACTTATTATTTGCTTTATTATTTCAAATTTAAAGTCGGAATGTAGGATAATGTTGAATCCTACTATTTACGATTATAGTATGTTAAATCATTGATATTTATTCTTATAAATGTTGCTCCGTATAATTATTATATATCTTTGATTTTTATAGAAATTGTATCTCATCAATTTCGACACATAATTATCAAAATCCAAAGATTAATGGATAATACTTCCAACTAAAAACACGAGCACAAATTCTCATTTATGACGAATATATCCGTTGCAAGCTTGTGACGAATATACCCGTCACAAGTCGACCTACCATTTACCAACTTCCAATTTGGTACTACTAGTACTATATAAGTAATATAACACTACTTGACCCACTCAATTCCTTCACGTCTTCACCCTACACAATAAATCAAACTTTATATCATCCTCTTTTTCTATCACTTCTAAATTATGAATAATAATACATTTGATAAAATAATACTATTAATACTACTAATAACATTTGCTATTCATCACGTACCTAGTAACGCAATACTAGCAAATGATGAATGCAAATTTCCAGCTATATTTAACTTTGGTGACTCCAATTCGGACACGGGTGGTTTATCGGCCGCCTTCGGACAAGCCGGTTTCCCAGCCGGTGAGACTTTCTTTCACTCCCCGGCTGGCCGATACTGCGACGGCCGCCTCGTCATTGATTTTATTGGTAACTTATCTTATCTCCCTCATTTGCTTACACATTTTTTTAAAATGAACTACTTCCTAATAAGCTACACACATAGTAATAAATAAATAAATAATGTATGATTGTATGTATGATAATGTCATTGATTTTGTTGCGTGCTTATAATTAACTTAATTTGTCTTAGCATTATATTATCCGTTTTTAATTACCTCACTGATTTTTTTCCATAATTTCAAGTATTTTGTAGACGTGGGATTATTAACCATTCCTTTTTTTTAAACGTCTTAATTACATGATTTGTTAATTATGTACTCCGTAGAATAATGTTAATTAAATATTATATATTATAATTATTCTTTCGAAATTGAGATAGCGCCACGTAATGTTACCGAGTTCAGTATCACCTTAATCAATTAATCATGTTACCGACTTCCGTATCACCATAATTATGTTAGATTATTCTATTATTATCACGTAGAGTTTTATTTATTTGTACATACTAATAATAAAGCTAATAAAAAGTTTAATATATTTATTACGGAAAATTCACATGGTACCCTCGAGGTTTGCCATTTTGCACGAAATACCCAAAATTTTGATCTAGAAAACTTTAAGAGGTCATAACTCGTGTTTACGAGATCAGAAAGTGACGATTTTTTTTTTCAAATCGATCGTCTTTCGAAGTACTACGATTTGAAAAAAAAAATTGTCGAGTTCGGAATTCGTAACCAAGAGATATGCTCGCTCAAAGTTTATTCGGTCAAAAAAACTTTGACATGCAATAACTCCTAGCTACGGGATCCAAATACAATTAATTTTTTTTTCAAATCGTAGTTCTCGGAAAGATTATCGATTTGAAAAAAAAATCGTCACTTTATGATCTCGTAAACACGAGTTATGACCTCTTAAAGTTTTCTAAATCAAAATATTGGGTATTTTGTGCAAAATGGTAAATCTCAGGGGTAACATGTGAATTTTCCAGTATTTATTATTGTATGTTTGTTTTCTTAATATCATCGACATGTTTATGCGTGACAATGTTGGTGGATCTCGTCCTTTTGCATTATACTATTATGGCTCATTAGGTCCACATTTTGGAATAACCCGTGGCTTCAATAATCAAATACAAACACACATGACATACGTCTCTTTTTTTATTCCTTGTTGTGTGAAAAAGTATTGTTGTTACATGTAATCAAATCAAACACTATAATATTTGCCGCTTATTAACTGGTAAAATTATGAGAGACGACCCATAAATAACTTCGTGGTACTTATAATCAGAGTTCACTTCCGTCAACTTCATATTTTTTCCCCTCTTTCCGCCATTAAAATGTTAGTAGTTGCAATAAATTAAATAAGGAAGACAAACAATAGAGTTAATTTTACTTAAAACCCGTCTTACATAAATTATATTATCAATTTTATGGTGCTTTCGCTATCAAATTACCAAGTTATTCCATAATCCATACCATGAGTCCATGATGATCAATAAGTAGTCTATATATTACTATAAAACGATTTTATACAAATATTGTAAAACGTGTTCAACCACCGAAAATCATGACCTACTAAAAAAGTAGTTATCAAATTAACCCGTTTTACGATACACTTATGTAATAATTTTGTAATTTTAATTGTGATTTGTAATATATAGCTCAAAGTTTGGGACTACCTTACTTGAATGCATTCCTTGATGCGGTGGGATCCAACTTTAGCCATGGAGCCAACTTTGCAACAGCCGGTTCAACCATTAGACCCCAAAACACCACTCGCCAACAAAGTGGTTTTAGCCCTATTTCCTTGAACGTTCAATTTCATGAATTCAATGATTTTCATCGACGATCCCAAATTTTCCGACAACAAGGTCAGTTGTTCTTCCTGTCGTTCTTTTTATCGATTAGTTTTCTGTAAGGCGGTTTTAGGTATGTTAGACAAACGAGGGTCTTCAAAGTAACACGTTACACTACTGACATGAGTAATAGATTGTTCGATGACAAATCTAAATATTTAAGCTGTATGACTTAGTATTTTTTATTTTTAAGGTCAAATTTAATAAATTTGACCTCAAAAAGTTAAATGGTAAGAACAAATATGTATTTAAGAACGAACTATCGATGAAATAAACTCAAATCACAATTTTAATTGGAAATTTATTATTTGTGAAACAGGACAAGTTTTCAAGGAATTATTACCAAAGGGAGAGTATTTTTCCAAGGCCTTGTATACATTTGATATAGGTCAAAATGACTTAACTGCTGGCCTTTTTCTCAATATGTCTACTGATCAAGTTAAAGATAACATTCCCGACGTATTAAATCAATTATCTACCGTCATTAAGGTATACTAGTCAATACATACATGCTTCCTACGTCTCAATCATTTATTTACTTTTATTTTTTTTCGTAGAAGAACTATCATACGTCAGTATCAAAGTCACACTAGTAAAGATTTCGGCCTAATTATACAAGTATACAACATGTCATTATAATTCTTGAAACATAAATTGTTACCTAAGACAGTTTTATGTATAAGACCACTCAACAACGATGAGCTCAATTAAAATAATTAAAAAATATATTAAGTAAATATTTATTTTAATAATCTAATATATTTTATATTAATAATTGACATATTAGTAGTAGTAATAATATAGTAGTTGCAAACTTGCAATAGCAATAATATAGAATAGTCTATAATAATTTATTTGTTTGACTAGAGCAAGTTTTCTATTTGTATATAATCCAAACGAAAAATGTTTAAAAATACCATTATCGCCACGTTCTTTATTATTACGCATTTGATGTATTACATCAGACCTTTTAGCAGCTGAACTTGCATGTATTTTTTCAAAGCTTTTCAAGTTTATAAGTTACATTTTAATTTTTTGACCTCAATTAACTGAATTTATATGTGTAGCTTTTGGGCTTTGTAATTTTTCAGCTTTATATTTAAGTGAATAACGAAAACTTTATAACAAAGCTCATAATCTTTAAAACAAAACGCAATTTTTTTATCATAAAACTCAGAAATCACACAACCAATTGCACTATTAGAAATAATACTTCAGATGTACAATCTACTTTAATGGGCCGGGTTTTATGCTATAGAACTGCCCTATAAAAACTGTACTATTCTCGGCAATGTAACGACTATGTTTTCGCACATGAAATATCGCACATGAAATATAATATTTTGCTATCCCGATCTTACCACTAGACCAAAACATCTTCGATTTTACGACCTATTTTTGTGTATATTGGCAGAATATATATGATCAAGGAGGAAAATACTTTTGGATCCACAATACTGGACCAATAGGATGCTTACCATATGTGATGGAGAGACTACCAATAAAAACAAGCCAAGTGGATAAAGTAGGATGTGCAAGCCCATTCAATGAATTGGCCCAATACTTTAACAAAAAGTTAAAGGAAATTGTGGTCCTTTTAAGAAAAGAGTTACCACATGCAACTTTCACTTATGTTGATGTTTACTCGGTTAAATATGACCTTCTTAGTCATGCTACAAAATATGGTATGTTTGTCTTGTCTCTTTCAATAACTCTTTATCATTTGGATCATATATTCATATGTGAGCTTTTAGGTAGCTAATGTAATTAGGGGGTACATAAAGTGATAGATCGAGAAATCGGACCGATCATTTTGATATGGTTAGGAACAGATATATTTCAGTCTGTGCCAAACTTGGATAAAAAAAAACCTTAGATGAACTTTTACAGTTGAACCGATTCGGTCCAAACCTGGAAAAAAACAGATGAAGGGTTTCGGGATGAGTTTCCTTCGATCTGATTCAATCTACGAATTTGAGGCACGAGATTGTAAGGTTTCTGAGTTTTCTGAACCTGTTGAGCATCCTTAATATGTAATTCCTTCATTATAATCAGTGACTTATGATTACTTTTGATCATAAAAATTACAGCAGTAAGTGTCAAATACACGAAGATAAGATGGTTACCGCGTGGTGTAGTTATACCATTTTCTTAAACAATCAATCAAATTTGTAAATTACCTACAAATAAAATCTTTAAAACAATATATTTTTGAATTGTCACATGTCGCGTATTTTACGTGTAACCTCATTTGTTCCTTTTTCAGTTTTTCACGTATAATATTTCACGTCCTTATCTAAAAATTCAATATGTCTCGTGTATAAACATGTATTCACATTTTTCATTTAATGATCATCTCATAATTTTTTTAGCTTCTAATTGTAATTTGTATTCACATTTGATGAAGGTTTTGGGTACTCACTAAGGGCATGTTGTGGGCACGGAGGAAAGTACAATTATAATAGGAATATTGGTTGTGGAGGGAAGATCACAGTGAAGGGTAAACAAGTGTTAATAGGAAAATCATGTAAAGACCCTTCAATAGCCATCAATTGGGATGGAGTTCACTACACCGAGGCCGCGAATAAATGGATCTTCGATCGGATTGTTAACGGGTCATATTCAGATCCTCCTCTATCCTTGGAGATGGCTTGCTATAATAACATTGATTAGTATTATTGATTGTATTGAAAACTTGCTTTTGTTGGTTGTTCCTTGTTAGTTATATATCGCATATGACATATTGAGTTTTCACTCGCAATGTGGCCTAATTCAATAATTCAATCTATAATATTGTTATGTATGTATAGTTTGAATATCCGTGAAATGAGGAAATAATTTTTGGATTTTAATTATGCTAAGATCCAAGATAAAATCGATGTAAAAGCGCTTATTTTAATCTTTTATTTATTTTTGTGTGAGCGAAAATGTTACAAATAGACATTGTCAACAACACGGATCGTATAGCCCATCACTGTTGTCAGGTCACCTTTTTGCCGGCTTGCCATGACCGGTAAAATTAAGCCCGACCCACCAAGCCCGTTAAAAAAACAAAAAAAAAAGATAAAAAAAAATATGCTTCTTAGGTCGGGTTTTGGTTTACATATCTCAATACCCAACCCGACATGCAACCGACCTCCCAAAAGGGTCAGGCACGTCCCGAAAAATCCATCCCACCTAGAGCTGGCCTAACTGGATCATAACCCAAGCCCATAACAAACTCTAGTTACGACAACCCAACTACTTAATATTTTCACAGATCATTCAAATTGGCTAACCATTAAACAAGAATCAACACGAACCCAACCTGATAATTCAACTCAAAACCCGCATTTAATCGCCTCGATTTTTCACAATTAACCAACTTATTATGAGTCAACTTTGAATATATCGATTAGTCAATTAGTCAACGGTATAATATAGTCTCACCATTTCACCAACACTCTCAACGTTTATCTTCCTCTCTCGAGTATAACACTAAACTTACTAAAATAGTGCAAAATGAAATTCAGTTACTTTCCGCGATCAGCCAAATTAACGACACTTCTACTTATCGTAACTGTCAATCTATGTTTCCGACGCACAACATCGCAAAGCGTCGATAATAAAGCAAAGCATTGCGATTTTCCAGCAATCTTCAACTTTGGCGACTCAAATTCCGACACTGGCGGTCTGACCGCTCTTTACGGTCAGGCTCACCCTCCTAATGGTGAAACTTTCTTTGGCGGTTCGGCCGGCCGGTTCTGTGATGGCCGTCTTATTATTGATTTTCTTGGTAATTTTTTATTTCTTCCAATTAATTGATTGATACTCCATTGATAATTGATTTATCACCTTCATACTACCGTTGACTAAATAAAAAAGTCGTATGTCTTTTAGTGTAGTCTTTATAATAGCTTATGCACGTGACGTTATTTATCACGTACTCGGTATTATAGTCAATAATTTACGTCTACTTTATTTTACAGTTGTCTCATCATCGTTCAGCTAAGTCCGAAGTCGTTATTGCGTTACTGGTTAGTTATAGGAATCGACGAATGTAATTAAATCAATTTAACTCGATTAGTTAACTAACTTTAATTTTAGCTTATACGGAGTATTATTTGATAAAATGATACTCCGTATTTGATGGTGATCGACTGATCAATTTAACGTCTTTAGAATGAGTGTATAAAAATCGTTCCTTGAAAACAAATGCGACAAATGTTACATTGTAACTCGATCAATATATGTTGAGCTAGTTTGATTGATGATGACAAGCCTAACTAATGTATACTTCTTAGTTAAGCTTTCAGGAAATCTTGAGTCTCCAAGCAAGACAAATCTCCAAGCAAGAGTAGATGAAGAGTTGAAATGCCCAAGAAGAATCATGTTGTAAAGAGTCGTCTTTTGTAAAGGTAGAAGAGTATGGTACTTACAAATGCAACAGTCTTGGCAACCGTTACCTCACCTGTTCAGTGTAACAGTGAGGACGACTGTTGCATATGTCTGAAACTTTTCAAAGACTTTCCAAATCAAAATCTTCCTGCTGCTTTTGAAAAATTACTTGAACCATTCATGAAATGATTTTGAACGTGATTTGAAGGTGATAAGAAGGAATCATTTGAAAGTGTTTTTCCTCATTTGCACAAACAAACTTTTTCTCAAAAAGAAAAGCAACTCTTGGCTTGTTCCCATGTAAGCTTGTCATCTTATGACTTTCACCCAAGAGTAAACTGTTTCCTGCATTTTTGAGCAGCCCACCTCTCTGATGCATTTTTGTCACTTGTGAAAGCTTTTTGCAAGGACATTCACTTTGCCCACATGCTTGAGAGTGGACTTTCTCAAGGCTCTCTTTAACCTTTTCAAATCACCTCTTCCTCTATATATAGAGAGCTCACCTCTCTCATTTATTCAAGGCTTTCCAGAGAAATCAAACTTACTGCTTTGCAAATTTTCTTCAAAAGTTCTTAAGCTTTTAATCTTTGCAAACTTTCTTCAAAGTCTTCAAAAGTTACAGACATGACAACTGTTGCGTTAAGTATTGTATTCTTCTATCTAGAATAGTTAGATCTTAATGAATTCGCCTTCGTTCTTTCCACAAGAACAAAATCAGGGAATTTGATCTTGTAACTTTCTTAGAAGAAGAGTCGAGTTTGAGACGGAGTAGTCTCGAATTCATTTCGCAACCGGAGTAGGTTGTTGGTCCTTTTTATTGTAAGGGTCTTAGGTAGTCGGAGTAGATTACTTAATTGAATCAATAAGAAGAAGATTGGACGTAGGCCTTTCAAAATGGCTGAACCAATTCAAAACTCCTGTGTTATTTTTGTTGTTTGTTTAATTTCCGTTGCACTCTTCTTTACTTATGTATCTCGCATTTCTGTCTAGTGCAACAGTCTCGAATACTGTTACTTTCGTATTGTAGCCTTTACTCCATCTGCTGAAACGAACAAAGTAACAGTCAGACTCACTGTGACATTCTCTTTACAGCAACTTATTACTTTAGCTATACACTCTTGATAACCTTGTTCATTTAGTGTATCCATTTACTCTTCTTAACTCCATCAACTTTCTTTAAACAATAAAGATTAAGTTGAAATTTTAAAGTGGTACCTAATTCACCCCCTCCCCCTCTTAGGTACTTGGAATCCAAACCCTTCAATTGGTATCAGAGCCTCGTGCTCTTGATCGAGGCTAATCGCCTTTGAGTTTGATTCTAGGCCTATGGATTCCTCAAAGTACTCCAAGATCCCGGTCTTTACCGGTGAGAATTTTGGATGGTGGAAACTCAAAATGGAACACTACATCAAAAGTATTGATTACCAATGTTGGAGAATCATCAAAGATGGACCACTCATTGTTGAAGATAAGGACATGATGACGGGATATTCTACCGTCAAACTCGAAAGAGATTACAATGAAAATGATTTTAAATTGGTCGAGAAAAATTCCAAAGCCATGACTATTCTTCAACGATGTGTTGGTGAGGAGGAAGTGAGTCGTATATCCGGTTGTACGACGGCTAAGCAAATATGGGACGTCCTTGAACTTGCACACGAGGGAACCATACAAGTTAAGAAACAACGTATAGACCTTCTCATAAAAAAATATGAGATGTTCCATATGTTGAAGGACGAGTCCATCAATAGTTTAGCCTCTCGTTTTTCTAGCATTATTAATGAGCTTAAAAGTCTAGGAAGAACTTTCGAGTCCGAGGACATCATTCGAAAAATTCTTCGTAGTCTTACCGCTAAATGGCAACCAAAAGTCACCGCTATTGAAGAGGCTAGAGACCTAACCACATTAACCTTTCATGAACTAATGGGGTCCCTAATTGCACACGAGTTAAATCTCGACAATGCTCCTTGTGAGACCTCAAAGGGAAAAGGACTTGCTCTTAAATCCACCTCAAGTGATGAGGAAGGAGAAGAGGAAGATGAATTTGCCATGTTCTCAAGAAACCTTGTTGGGATGGTCAATGGCCAAGGATTCAAAAATTTCAAAGTGAACCATGCTAGAAAACGATTTCCTAAGAGACGACCGAATTCCGCTATGGGATGTTTCAAATGTGGTGACAAAGGTCACTTAATTAAAGAATGCCCAAAATGGAATGACATCAAATCTAAGGATAGAAGAGACACGGCTAAGAGAGAACTCAAGCATAAAGTAATGTCCGCCATTTGGGGCATGTCCGACTCCGAGGACGATGAACCCATCGAGGAGCAACTAGATGCTAAAATGTGTTTGACAAACAATCTCAAAAATAAAACACATAAACTTGCTAGGAGTGAGTCTCTTAGGTGTCTTATGGCACATCCGGATGAATCCGATTCCGAGTCCGACAATGAGGTAAAATATCTTAAGGCTAAGGTCAGAACTTATTCCAAGGACAAGGTGTGTAAGTTGCTTGATAAGTTGTTTGATAAGTGTCGTAACCAAACCGAGAAACTTGATGTCATGCAAGATCAAATAGAGGAGATTGCTCAAGAAAACGTTCTTCTAAAACAGGAATTGAATGATACAGACACAGTGACTGTTACATCTGAAGTTGAGACTGAATTTAAGAGATTAAGGAAATTAAACAAAAATCTGACTAATGAACTTGATCTCCTTAAAACCTCTAGCTCTAACTCTACCCCCTCTGATCTTGAAGAGATTAACACCTCCTTAGTCTTCCAAATCTCAAAAATCTCAAAGGAGCGTGATGATCTCATCAAAGATCTTGAGTTGTCTAAAACTGAAGTTGTCGACCTTGAAGAAAAAGTTGAAAGTCTGAAAGTCACAGTCCCTCTGTCTGTTGCCTCTGACATTGAAAAGCAAAGCTCTTCTTCTCCTGATCTTGTCAAAACTTTAACCACTGAGAATGATCGACTCAAGGTTGATCTCAATGCCTTCAAAGGGGAAATTAGAATCCTTCATGAGAAACTTGTTAACATACAACATGAAAAAAACAAGAATTGCTCCTCCGACCCTAAGGTCACTCAATTGAACTTTTGCATCTCCAACCTTAAGATTGACATTGAACAAAAAATCAACACCATCATTGACTTAAAATCTAAATTTGTTGTGATGAAAAATGATTTGGACATTTCTAAGGAAAAGAACAAGCTGCTTTTGGCTAAAATTGAGAAACTTGGCAAGGATCTTAATGAAGCTAAACATGTGTCTAAAAAATGGGAAGGAAGTCAAAATGTCTTGAATTTTCTCACTAGTCAATCCAAGAGGTGTGATAGAGTGGCTGGTCTGGGTTTTAAATGGAACAGTCAGTCGCACTGTTACATTCAAAAACCAGATCCTAGCAAAACTGACTTCCGGAGAAGGAAGTATGTTGGTCTTCCTGAATACATCATTTGCAACTATTGTGGAAAAACTGGTCATGTCTTTAATGCTTGCAAAAAGAGACATAATGACATTGAAAGAAATATTAAAGTTGTTAAGCAAATATGGATTCGGAAAGATCTCCTTAAGCAAGTTGGTGGTAAGAAGGGACCCAAAATGATTTGGGTTCCTAAACTTAAAGTCTAATCTTTTGTAGGGCTTGGTGAGAGGCGGCCGCAATTGGTACTTGGATAGTGGATGTTCTCGTCACATGACGGGAGACAAAAGCCAATTTCTCTCACTTGAAGCTTATGATGGTGGCACGGTAACGTTTGGTGACAACAAGAAAGGTGAAGTAATAGGCATTGGGAAGGTTGGTAAGTCATCGTTACTTTGTGTCGACAATGTGCGGCTTGTCAAAGGTTTGAAGCACAATCTCCTTAGCATTTCTCAATTGTGTGACCGAGGTAACTTGGTCGAATTTAGTGCTAGTCTTTGTCGAATCATTGATGCCACAACCCATGAGGTAATACTTGAAGGTAGACGAGTGAAAGACGTCTACCTAACCGATTTAAACACTTTATCCGGACATACTATGTCTTGTATGAGTGTAATGAAAAATGATCCTTGGTTGTGGCATAAACGATTTGGACATGTAAGTACTAAGACTCTCAATACTCTCAAGAGACTTGACTTGGTTGAAGGATTTCCTAACATAAAATTTGATCTTGAAAAAATTTGTGATGAATGTGCTAAATGCAAACATGTTAGAAGTTCCTTCAAATCGAAAAAGGTTGTGAGTACCTCTCGTCCACTACAACTCTTGCACATTGATTTATGTGGACCCATGAGAACACGTAGTAGAGGAGGGAGTCGCTATGTGTGTGTCATTGTTGATGATTATAGTAGATTTGTTTGGGCATTGTTCTTGAGTTCCAAAGATGAGGCATTTGATGAGTTTTTAATTTGGTTGAAAAAGATTCAAAACAAACTTGATTTAAAACTCGTTTCCATTCGAACCGATCATGGAACCGAATTTGAAAACTCATCATTTGGTGCTTATTGTGATGACAATGGTGTTGATCATAATTTCTCCGCCCCAAGAACTCCTCAACAAAATGGCGTTGTTGAACGCATGAATAGAACTCTTGAAGGCATGGCTAGAACCATGTTGTTGTGTAGTAAGCTTCCTCGAAACTTTTGGGCCGAAGCGGTAAACACCGCTTGCTATATTCATAATCGAGTCATGGTAAGAAGTCTACTCAATAAAACACCATATGAATTACTACGTGGAAGAAAGCCCAACATTTCATACTTTAGATGCTTTGGTAGCAAATGTTTTGTTCACAACAATGGTAAAAATAATTTGGGTAAATTCGATCCACGTAGCGATGAAGCGGTTTTTATTGGCTATTCTAATCATAGCAAGGCCTATAAAGTTTACAACAAGAGGACTATGTTGATTGAGGAAAGTGTACATGTCATTTTTGATGAATCTAGTCTCTTTGAGCAGGTACAAATTGATGAGGAAGATGATGAATTCGAGATTGGGCTTGTGCGAGAAGACTTTGTGTTTAATCAAGAAGAAGCCTTAAACAATTCGAATATCATTGATCAGCAACAGACGCAGAGACTGTTACCTATTACAGACAGCATCAACTCAGGGGGAATCAACAGTAACTCTGCCACTGCTTCTACTTCCCAGACTGTAACAGTCCCTCCGACTGTTGAACAGGGAGAGTCCTCCAACTCTGATGAAGGACCAACATCCGACCAGGAAGTAACAGTCACTCAGACTGTTGCTGTTGAAAGGGAAGAAGTCCCCTTCGTGCCAAAGAAGTGGAAACATCAAAACTCACATCCTCTGTCAAATCTGACAAGTGACATCAGATCTGGAATAAGAACAAGAGCCTCTCTCAACAACTTCTGTGCACACAATGCATTTCTCTCTCAAATTGAACCTGCCAACGTAACAGTCGCTCTGACTGTTGCTGACTGGGTAATTGCAATGCAAGAAGAACTCAATCAATTCAAAGAAATGAGGTATGGCACTTGGTCCCTAGGCCACCCAATCGTACCGTCATTGGTACTAGGTGGGTCTTTCGCAACAAGCTTGATGATTCCGGAGAAATTGTAAGGAACAAGGCTAGACTAGTGGTGCAAGGTTACAATCAACAAGAGGGTATTGACTATGATGAAACCTATGCACCGGTAGCTAGACTTGAGGCCATACGATTACTTATTGCTTTTGCGGCTCACAAAGGCATTAAACTCTTCCAAATGGATGTTAAAACCGCTTTTCTAAATGGCTATTTGGAAGAGGATGTCTTTGTTGAGCAACCCCCGGGGTTTTTGGACAATGATTTTCCTAATCACGTTTTCAAGTTGGACAAAGCTCTTTACGGTTTAAAACAAGCACCCCGTGCTTGGTATGATAGATTGTCAAAATTCCTACTTGAGAACGGGTTTAGAAGAGGATCCGTGGACAAAACCATGTTCTTAAAGTCACAGTCCGATGGACTGTTGATTGTGCAAGTGTATGTCGATGACATCATTTTTGGTGCTACTAATGAGCTTCTTTGTGTGTACTTTTCCGAGTTAATGAAATCGGAATTCGAGATGAGCATGATGGGTGAACTAGGATTCTTTCTTGGACTTCAAATCAAACAAACCAAAGAAGGAATCCTAATTCATCAACAAAAGTATATTAAAGAAATGCTTAAGAAATTCGGGATGACGGATGCTAAATCATACTCTACACCTATGGTATCTACTTCCAAGTTGGACAAGGATGAAAATGGCAAAAATGTAAGTGACAAGGTGTATAGAGGTATGATTGGATCTCTTCTTTACTTAACCGCTAGTCGTCCCGACATTCTCTTTAGTGTTTGTTTATGTGCTCGGTTCCAATCAAATCCGAAAGAATCCCATTTCAAAGCCGTCAAACGAATTCTTCGATATTTGATTGGAACCCAACATCTCCACTTGTGGTATCCGTTGTATTGTCCCCTTGATCTTGTAGGATTTTCCGATGCCGACTTTGCGGGATGCACGGTAGACCGAAAGAGCACCTCCGGGATTGCCACGTTCCTTGGACCTTGTCTCGTTTCATGGGGTTCAAAGAAACAAAATACGGTAGCTCTTTCAACGGCCGAAAGCGAATATGTTAGTGCCGCTTATTGTTGCTCACAACTTCTTTGGGTACGACAACAACTTCAAGATTTTGGTATGATTTATGACTCTATTCCTATCATGTGTGATAATACTAGTGCCATAAACATTTCCAAAAATCCCATTCAACACTCTAGGACTAAGCATATTGAGATTCGTCATCATTTCCTTCGTGATCACGTAGAGAAAGGACATATTAAGCTTATTTTTTGCAAAACCAAAGATCAAATAGCGGATATTTTTACGAAACCACTAGCAAGAGAACAATTTGAGAAACTTCGGTTACAAATTGGTTTGATTAATTGTATGTGATTAATGTGTGTGTGTGTCTAATCCCTTACATGATTGACGAGAATTGGCTTGTAAGTATACTCTTCCTTATTCTAATTCACATGTGTTTCAATTTATCATGATTTTCCTGCACATTTTTGTCCTTAAATTGCATATTCAACATTTGACTATCTCATGTTCAAAGTTACTGCCTTTTACCCACTCAAATAAACAAACCCTTCATTATTACCCTCATTAAACCCATCTACCCACTAAACAAACTACCCGTCCCACCCCAACCGACACAACCCCTCACCCTTCCCTCATTATTACCCTCATAAAACCTACCCCCACTATGGTTAAAACTTCTTTTAATACCACACTTCACATCAAATCAACCAAACTCATCATGTCTTCATCCTCAACTCCTTCCACCGCCTCAACCGTTCCCGACGCAACCACACCCGCATCTCCTCCACCACCGCCGGCTACCGGCGAACCCTTAACCGTCGAACCCATTTGTGTCTTGCCACCGCTTGATTCTTCCCAAAACCCAACCTCGTCTTCAACCGAGCCTCCGGTGACCTCCTCCTCTCTTGTTGATGATGCTCCTGAAAATGTTGAAGAAGGTCCTGATAACATTTCACCCGAATCAAAATCCAAAAAGAAAGGAAAGGGTAAGGGACCGGCTGTTTCTCGAAAGCCGGTCACTCGGAAGCGTGGCCGATCTGGGTCCCTGCCGGCAATAATCGAGGAAATTAATCTTGAGGATGATGTTGATGATACCGATGTCGCGGGAAACAATGAAAAACCCGATGTTGAGGAAGATGAACCGGTTCCTAAACGGGCCAAAGGGAAGGAAGAAAGGCCGAAATGGGTCTACATTTCCTCAAATGATCCGATTCCTGTTACCAACAAATATCAAAATCGGGTCATCAAGCACCAACTTCTCAAACTAGATCTACAACCATCCACTTTGGCCAACTGTGAACTTCTACTGAAAAAGGCCGTCATTCATAACCCGCGGATCTATACGAGTGAATGGTACTCTTCTTCTCCTGCTTTTACCACTTTCGGCGACGCCATTGATGCTCAAGGATGGGGCACGTTGCTTGAGACTCCACATCCGGTTTATGTTAGTGAAATCCTCCAGTTCTATGCAACAGTCCGAGTGTCTGACACTTTGACACTATCTGCCCGAGTCAATGGTAAGTCATTTTCCATCACTCCTGCTTTCCTTGCTGATGTTCTTGGAGTGACCGATGATGGTTACGATAAAATTCCTTCTGACAAAGTCTGGCCAGTTCTTCAATATGCTGCCCCCTTAGATGTGGCTAAGACTTTAATGCCCAAAACCACAGTTTGCACCACTCTTGAAGCCAAAAAATTGCTCACCCAACACCGTCTTCTGTTCAATCTCATCTGTCGAACCATCTACCCCTCAAATGACCGTGCAAAACTCTCAATAGCCAAACAGTACCTTGTCTTTCACCTAGCCACTCACAAACAACTCAGCCTACCCCGACTTATGTGTCACCGTATATCCGTCCTAGCCTCCAAAATTCAAAAACGGAACTTCCCTCTCAAAGACCTTCTGCGTCTTCCCTATGGCCTCTGGATCTCCCTAGCCCTAAAAGCTAAAGGTGTACTGACTGATAAAACCGTGGGGTCTCTCGGCCTCTATGATGTTATGACCACGGGGAACTTGGGTAAAATGATGCTAAAAGAATCAAAAGGGAAACTGGAGGATGTGAAATTTGCCAAGGATAAGGTTGTGGAGGTAGGGTCATCTAGCAAAGGTGGGGCTAGTGAAGAAACGTGTGGAGTTATTTTGGCTGAGATTCGGGGTTTAAAAGCTTGGGTCGAGGAAAAGTTTGACATGCTTCAACATCTAGTAGATTCTACCAAAGGTGAAGTGGACATTTTGTCAAATATTATCAAGGATAAGTATGGTGTAGCAAGTGACGAGGACGGCTCAGAGGATGGCTCGGATGAAGAATGATCCTGTTTTAACCCCTCCCTACTTATTATAACCTAAAATCTTATCTTATTTTGGTGGTGTAGCTTAACAATTGATCCTTTCTCAGCATATCTTTTTGGTGATGTAACTATGAACATGTTTTATCTTTGTTGACTATGTCATTTTGACCTATCTAGTGCGGATTTTGTGATATCTTGTGCATTTGTGTTCTGTGTCCGGGATGAGTATCATTGCCCCTTTGATGATGTCAAGAGGGGGAAAAGGCTAAACACACACTAGATAAGCATATCATTGATTAAACTCTTGCTTGTCGACTTAGTAGAATTATCTTGCTTACTAACTCTCTTGGTTTTGTTTGTCATATGCTTACTACCGTCACTTTTCTATATGTGCTATCATTGAAATCATTTGCCTTGGACTAAACTTTTGAGGGGGAACTTATCTTTAGATTTATGTGTTCTTAAGGCTTGTCATCATCAAAGGGGGAATTTGTTGAGCTAGTTTGATTGATGATGACAAGCCTAACTAATGTATACTTCTTAGTTAAGCTTTCAGGAAATCTTGAGTCTCCAAGCAAGACAAATCTCCAAGCAAGAGTAGATGAAGAGTTGAAATGCCCAAGAAGAATCATGTTGTAAAGAGTCGTCTTTTGTAAAGGTAGAAGAGTATGGTACTTACAAATGCAACAGTCTTGGCAACCGTTACCTCACCTGTTCAGTGTAACAGTGAGGACGACTGTTGCATATGTCTGAAACTTTTCAAAGACTTTCCAAATCAAAATCTTCCTGCTGCTTTTGAAAAATTACTTGAACCATTCATGAAATGATTTTGAACGTGATTTGAAGGTGATAAGAAGGAATCATTTGAAAGTGTTTTTCCTCATTTGCACAAACAAACTTTTTCTCAAAAAGAAAAGCAACTCTTGGCTTGTTCCCATGTAAGTTTGTCATCTTATGACTTTCACCCAAGAGTAAACTGTTTCCTGCATTTTTGAGCAGCCCACTTCTCTGATGCATTTTTGTCACTTGTGAAAGCTTTTTGCAAGGACATTCACTTTGCCCACATGCTTGAGAGTGGACTTTCTCAAGGCTCTCTTTAACCTTTTCAAATCACCTCTTCCTCTATATATAGAGAGCTCACCTCTCTCATTTATTCAAGGCTTTCCAGAGAAATCAAACTTACTGCTTTGCAAATTTTCTTCAAAAGTTCTTAAGCTTTTAATCTTTGCAAACTTTCTTCAAAGTCTTCAAAAGTTACAGACATGACAACTGTTGCGTTAAGTATTGTATTCTTCTATCTAGAATAGTTAGATCTTAATGAATTCGCCTTCGTTCTTTCCACAAGAACAAAATCAGGGAATTTGATCTTGTAACTTTCTTAGAAGAAGAGTCGAGTTTGAGACGGAGTAGTCTCGAATTCATTTCGCAACCGGAGTAGGTTGTTGGTCCTTTTTATTGTAAGGGTCTTAGGTAGTCGGAGTAGATTACTTAATTGAATCAATAAGAAGAAGATTGGACGTAGGCCTTTCAAAATGGCTGAACCAATTCAAAACTCCTGTGTTATTTTTGTTGTTTGTTTAATTTCCGTTGCACTCTTCTTTACTTATGTATCTCGCATTTCTGTCTAGTGCAACAGTCTCGAATACTGTTACTTTCGTATTGTAGCCTTTACTCCATCTGCTGAAACGAACAAAGTAACAGTCAGACTCACTGTGACATTCTCTTTACAGCAACTTATTACTTTAGCTATACACTCTTGATAACCTTGTTCATTTAGTGTATCCATTCACTCTTCTTAACTCCATCAACTTTCTTTAAACAATAAAGATTAAGTTGAAATTTTAAAGTGGTACCTAATTCACCCCCTCCCCCTCTTAGGTACTTGGAATCCAAACCCTTCAATATATTTGTCGAAAATCGAAATGAATTGTTAATTTGACATTGTTCTGTCACAAAGTAAATATGAACAATATGTTCATAAACTTTCATCAATTCACTACATTATTAAAATTATGTCGCGATTTTTGAATCGTATAGTAAAAATGGCCTTAGCAAATACGGAGTATGATTTAAGGCGGAAAAATGAATATTTGAAGTAGGTTACTATTGACAAAAAAGTGTAATTTTTTTGGGATTTTGCAGCTGGAAGCTTAGGATTACCGTATCTAAATGCATACCTAAGTTCAGTTGGATCAAACTTCAGTCACGGAGTCAATTTCGCGACAGCAGGTTCTACAGTCCGACCTCAAAACACCACCAGAACTCAAAGCGGATATAGCCCTATTTCTCTCGATGTACAGTTTGCTGAATTCTCTGAATTTCGTACAATATCTCAAGTAGTCCGCAATAAAGGTATATTAACAAAAAAGCGAATTTTAGATAATGTACTAATGTTGCTGTATATTCTTCGAGTTTTTGAAGAAGTTGATTGTCGTATGAATGTATGATGTAGGAGGAGTTTTCGAGGGTCTGCTACCAAAGGAAGATTACTTTGCGAGTGCTCTATACACCTTTGACATCGGCCAAAATGACCTTACTGCTGGTTACAAACTTAACATGACCACGGAACAGGTTAAGGCCTATGTTCCTGATGTTGTCACGCAGTTGGCCAAAGTCATACGGGTATGATCATCAAAACCTTTTTTTCGCAATACATTAAGTTTCACAAATAACATTGATCATCAACAGACTTTGACAGCTCACACGTATACAATATTAGGGACTTTTTTTTCTGGTATAAGGGCAGTTTTAACACCGACGGGGTTGAACCCGAACCATGAGTATCGCACCTTGTTGACTTCAACAGCGGCAATATTACTACTATAGGCTCACCTGGATCATTTCAGACAAGCCTTTTTCATTTGAAATTAAGGCTGAGAAAATGTTGCCGTTTTGTAATACAAAGTGACTGTTTGATGACAAAATGTTGCAGCAATAATTGTTCGGATAATTTTTGAAATGGTTACATTTTCTTCGTCTTAATCTCAGACAGAAAAATCCCGTCGTAAGGGAGACTTGCTGAATGAATTAGCCATTTCCTACTGATTAAACTGCATGATGTTGCTGTGTTGCAGGGTGTGTATGCACAAGGTGGAAGGACATTCTGGATTCATAACACAGGACCCGTCGGATGCCTTGCGTATATGTTAGACGTCTATCCTCTCACCGCTGCACAAATAAACAAGTTTGGGTGCGCGATCCCATTTAATGAGGCAGCGCAATACTATAATGCTAAGCTCAAGGAAATTGTAGATCAGCTCAGAAAGGATCTTCCTCTGGCTGCATTCACCTATGTAGATGTTTACTCTATCAAGTATACACTCATCACTCATGCCAAAGAACTTGGTAAGCCTTATGCTTTCTAAGTCGGAAATTTAGATATCATATTGATAAATTATATGACGATAACTTTAGACGAAAACAGAATTGAAGTAAGATCATAATTCATAAGTTATACTCTGTACAATCCCTTAGGGGACATCTGATAAGTTGTACTCCGAACAGCCAAAATGTTACGGTCAAGGTTGCCATAGTGAGCAATGTTTTAAGTTTTAACTCGTGGTAGATCTTAGTTGTTCCGATCTAGGAGTACAGGGTGATCTAAAACTACAGCAATTAACATAATCGGGTTAAAAAACACGTTAGTCTACCCCTTCTAGGTTGGTAAACTGTGCATCGAGGCCTGTATCATTCTTTTATACAATTACAGTAAGGATGAATGATGAATTGCCAATTTTGACCTGCCCCGAATAACCCCGAACTTGACCTGACCCAATATGACTTGACCCGAATGTTTAATGTTGCACAGTGTTCTTAAATAACTTGATAATGACTGATCCGAGACTGACCCGACCCACCTGAATTATTTTAAACTCAAAACTGACCCGACTCTGATTAACCCGACCTGGTTGACCAGTTGCCCGGTCTAATCGCCATCGTGGATGAATATTGCTTACAATTTGACAACAAAATCAAAATTTGCAGGGTTCGAGGCACCTCTAGTAGCATGTTGCGGTCATGGAGGGAAATACAACTTCAACAATGCAATGAGATGTGGAAGCACAAAGATTGTACATGGCAAAGAGATTGTGATTGCAAAGTCATGCAAAAATCCATCAGTTAAAGTGATTTGGGATGGGATTCATTACACTGAAGCCGCTAATAAATGGATATTTGATCAGATTGTAAACAATGTGTCTTACTTAGACCCGCCCGTTTCTTTTAAACGGGCTTGTCATATATTCGGTCACCTTTGAAAACTCGTCGCTCCTCACACTGTCACACACACACACGAGTGTTAATGGTTCGGGTCTGTAAAAGAAATGAGAAAATGCAACATAATGCAGGGGTATATGATGCAGGGGCACTTCAGTCTTTAACTGCATGAAACATGGGTTTGGTAGAAATGAGCTGGATGTAGTACCAGTGGCGGAGCCAGGATTTGAATTTAGGGGGGGCGAAAAATTTTAGGGGGGGCGAACGACTATTTTCATAAGGTACTTTTAAAAATTTTTGAAAAATTTCGCTAAAAACTTCGAAAATTTCAACCATCAGGGGGGGCGACCGCCCCTGCTTGCCCCCTAGCTCCACCACTGTGTAGTACTAACCTTTGTCCTTTAGTGCATTTGTTCTCTAGCTTACATTCTCTAGGGTTTTGTGTAGACAAGACTACTATATATATGTTACAACCATGTAAGCAAATCTTTTAGAAGACACATCAATCAAAAGAGTATTCATAGCCGCCAAACATGCATTCTATTTACTCTGTTTATTCAACATGGTATCAGAGCCATGAGCAATAATGCTCTGGCTGCTGTATACTGAGTCGTTTGCATCCGTTATGACAGTAAGTATTCAAAAATCATCATCCTCTTATATTGCTTTCCTGCAAAATCGTGTTGTTGTCATTGTTGCTAATATATAAATGATGCCTTGTGTTAAAGTTAGCATCTTTTTATTGTTCTTGAGTTAAAGTTGGTGTCTTTATAGTAGATCCTGCCTCTTTGTGCCTTAGCCCCTGTGTTTTATGAAAATTATATCCATAATGCCTGATAATACTGAAAATCCAAACACCACTCTGTCAAACACTACAGTAGACACTACTGACCCCCTCTACTGTAATCCTAATGACATTGGTAGCACACTCAAACTCAGTCCCATACTAAGTGGTGTGGAGAACTATATCCCATGGAAGAGACAGATGGAGTTAGCTCTGTCCACGAAAAGGAAGCTAGGCTTTGTGACAGGGACCTTGGAAAGGCCCAAGACGAATGAGGTGAGACAGGAAGCCTGGGATGCTGCCAATAGTCTAGTCATATCATGGATTCTTCAGAATGTCAGTGAGTCAATTAAGATGGCTATCTTGTACACACAGTCTGCAAAAGAGATATGGAAGCTCTTGAAGAATAGGTATCTTGTGAGTAATGGGGCTAGAAAGTATAAGCTCAACAAGGATACTTATGAAATGAAACAAAACAAAAAGTATATTACAGACTACTATATACAACTAAGATCTGTGTGGGATGAATTGGAAAGCCTTAATGATTTTCCCTTGATTACAAACCTAACTGAGGAGATTATAGCTTTTCTTGAGGCAGTTCAGAAACAGAAAGAGGAGGCTAGGCTGTTTCAATTCCTTAATGGGTTGGACTCAAGTTTTAGTACTCAAAGAAGTGTTGTACTTCTAATGTCACCCCTGCCTTCAGTAGATGATGTGGTATCTATAATGGTTCAAGAGGAAGCACAACAGCAAAATATCCAAACCAATCATAAAGTTGACATTGAAGCATCTGCTCTTCTTGGAAAGGGGGAGCTTGGTGAGCATGAATGCAGACACTGTGGGTTGAGCAATCACATGTCAGATAAGTGCTGGTATGGTCCAGGAAACAACAAGTTCAAGAGAGGAGGAGGCACCTATCAAAGGGGGCAGAGCAGTTATAGGACTCCAAGAGGAGGATACATGGGCAGGGGCAGAGCTAACTACAACAATGGTAGTGGAAACTACTTAGGAAACAACTTCCAGACAGGATACAATGGTCAAGGGAACTCTAACAATGGAGGATACAGGAAAATGGCAGCAAATGTTGAGACTGAACCTAGCAATGCTGAACTTGCAGCCTCTCTTGCAGCCACCACTCAACAACTTGAGAAGCTTCTAAAGCATGTTCCAGGTGGAAGAAGTACCCACAGACCTGTACCTGGACCCGACACTGATGAAGAGCTAGACTGTAACTTTGCAGGTACTACCTCTTGTCACAATGCTGCCAGCCCTAAAAACACGTGGATAATTGATTCAGGAGCTAGTGAACATATGGTTACTAGCTCAACTAAACTTAAGAATGTTAGAAAATTATTAAAAGAAATGAGAATAAACTTGCCTAATGGAGGTGTGTCCTATGTGAGACATGTGGGTGAAATCACTCTTGAAAATGGGATGAGACTGACAAATGTGATGTGTGTGCCTGACTTTAAGCACAACCTCATGTCAGTGGAAAAATTGACAAAGGAGAACAATTGTTATGTTGTGTTTTATAGAAACCACTGTGATGTGCAGGACTGCATTACCCATGAAATCAAAGGAAGAGGAAGAGCATTGAGTGGACTCTACCATCTTGACAACAACCAAAACACAAACCTCACAAATGCAAAACAAACAAGAATGCAGCTTCTTTTTATGTCTATAAACCTAAGGCAGACAACTTGTGTCTTGAGCCAAAGATCTTCAAAGATCAATTTTGTAATGACAATATTTTAGCTTTTAATGTTAAATCCAGCTCTTACTCAAAATGGCATATGAGACTTGGTCATGCTCCAATGAGCAAACTGAAACATATATCTGCAATTAACAAGTTCACAGACAAATATCACAATAAAGCCTGTTTGTGTTGTCCTATGGCCAAACTTACAAAAACACCATTCAACACTAGTGAGTCCACCACTGCTCATCCCTTTGACATGATACATATGGACATATGGGGGCCTTATAGGGTTCCATATAGGGGGAAATACAGATATTTCTTGACCTTAGTTGATGACTGTACTAGGGCAACGTGGGTGTACCTAATGGAAATAAAATCTCAAGCTCTTGAATTCCTAAAACAATTCTATGAATTTTGAAAAACTCAGTTTGGTGCTAGAATTAAAGTTATAAGGTCAGATAATGCTTTAGAGTTTAAAGACCAATATTGCAATGAATTCTTTTCTACACATGGAATTGTGCACCAAACTAGCATGGTTGACACACCACAACAAAATGGTGTGGTGGAAAGGAAGCACAGACATCTATTGGAAACAAGCAGGGCCTTGAGATTTCAGTCTGGACTTCCCTTGCATTATTGGGGGGACTGTGTCATGACAGCAGCCCACCTGATTAACAGATTACCATCTCCTGTGATAAACAACAAAACCCCCTATGAGGCAATGTACAAAAAGGAACCAAAATATAATCAACTGAGAATCTTTGGGTGCCTGGTAATGGCCTACAACCCCAGTAGGAAAAAGGACAAATTCCAAGCTAGAGGTATACCTTGCATCTTTGTGGGATACCCTGCAAATCAGAAAGGCTACAAGGTAGAGGAACTACACACAAAGAGAAGGTTTGCCACTAGGGACCTCATCTTTTATGAAGAAATATTCCCTTACTTAAAGGGACAGCAACAAGAGAAGGTATTATCTCCTAGCCCCATAGATATCAATATGCATGACATTCCATATGACACTCATGAAGCACATTCAGATTCTACTGAACACATAAGCCCCATGAGAAATGACAGAGAGTCTGATGCTACTGAGGATATGGGGGCTGTTGAGTCTGTAGAAAACGAAGAAAATGCAAGAAACAATGAGCATGAACCTCAAAGAAGGTCAGAAAGAGCAAAGAAACAACCTGAGTGGATGAAAGATTTTGTAACCAATTACAAAGGGAAGAACAGTCAACAGGATGCTGCAGAAATCACTAATGTGGTTGAAGCAAATGTGACAGAGTGTTTTGTGAACATGGTCAGTAAGATGGAAAATATGACTGAGCCTATGAACTTTGAAGAAGCCACGTCAAATGTCAACTGGGTCAGGGCCATGAATTCTGAAATTGAAGCCCTAGAGGAAAACCAAACATGGGAAGTGATTCCTCTCCCACCAGGAAGAAGAGCCATAGGGTGCAGATGGCTTTATAAATTGAAGTTCAATCAGGATGGAACCCTTGAGAGATACAAAGCAAGACTAGTCATTCAAGGATGTAGGCAACAACCTGGAATAGACTACACTGAGACCTTTGCACCTGTAGCAAAGATGACCACTGTGAGGGCCTTACTTGCAGTGGCATCCATTTATGATTGGCATCTAACACAGATGGATGTTAGCAATGCATTTCTACATGGGGAACTTGAAGAAGAAGTGTACATGCACATGCCTAAGGGCTACTCGGGTCTAGGGAGCAGAATATCTCAGAATCAATATGCTACCAAAGCAAACACTAACCAAGTGTGTAGACTTAAGAAGTCCCTTTATGGGCTTAAGCAAGCTCCTAGGCAGTGGTTTGCCAAGCTCTCTGCATCCCTTATATCTTTTGGATTCAGAAAATCTCATGCAGACAACTCCCTATTTATTAAAGCTCACAACAACACCATAACAGCAATCTTGGTGTATGTTGATGACATGGTGATTGCAGGCAACAATGACTCAGTAATACAGCAACTTAAAAGCATGCTCAATTGTGTTTTCCACATGAAAGACCTAGGGAAACTTTCCTATTTCTTGGGATTAGAAGTAACCAGATCATCTCAAGGTGTATTTGTATCTCAGAGAAAATACACCTTGGATATGATAAAAGAATTTGGGATACAAAATCAAAGGCCATTGAGGGTTCCCTTGGACAGTCATCGCAAACTTGAGCCTGATAAGGGTACAACCCTTGCAAATCCAGAGACCTATAGGAGATTAATTGGCAAACTAATCTACCTCACAATTACCAGACCAGACATCTTCTTTGCAGTGCAATTGTTAAGTCAATTCATGCAGAGGCCTACATCCGATCATCTTCAGGCAGCAAAAAGAGTACTAAGGTACTTAAAGAAGGCACCGGGCCAAGGAATCTTACTGGCACAATCCTCTGCAGCCAAACTCACTGCATACTGCGATTCTGACTGGGCATCATGCCCCTACTCCAGGAGATCCACCACAGGTTTTTGCATCCTCCTTGGGCAATCTCCTGTTTCATGGAAATCTAAGAAGCAGAGTGTCGTAGCAAGGTCATCAGCTGAAGCTGAATATAGGGCCATGGCCTTGACCACATGTGAAGTGACTTGGCTTATGACACTGCTGAAAGACTTGGGTATCAACAAAATAGAGTCTGCTATTCTGAAATGTGATAACCAGGCAGCAATTGCCATAGCAGCCAATCCAGTTTTGCATGAACGAACAAAACATATAGAGATTGACTGCCACTTCATAAGAGAGAAGGTGAACAAAGGGGTCATTCAACCTAGCTATGTCTCATCAAAAGATCAGATAGCTGATGTCCTCACCAAACAACTAACTGTTCAACAACACTCAAGATTATTGCACAAGATGGGAGTGATGACTCCTACACACTCTCATCTTGAGGGGGAGTGTAAAAGAAATGATAAAATGCAACATAATGCAGGGGTATATGATGCAGGGGCACTTCAGTCTTTAACTGCATGAAACATGGGTTTGGTAGAAATGAGCTGGATGTAGTACTAACCTTTGTCCTTTACTGCATTTGTTCTCTAACTTACATTCTTTAGGGTTTTGTGTAGACAAGACTACTATATATATGTTACAACCATGTAAGCAAATCTTTTAGAAGACACATCAATCAAAAGAGTATTCATAGCCGCCAAACATGCATTCTATTTACTCTGTTTATTCAACAGGGTCATATTGTAATGAATTTGTTAATTGTAGTAAGCCTTTGACCCTTGTGAACAACTATAGTTTTTATTTTTTAAAAAATAAGAGTGATGATCACCATTTATTAATTTGCCAATTAAGTTAGCTGACATCTGCACAACCAACTATAATCACTAATAAGCTTTGCATAATGGCGATCAATGACTAATTATGTTAAAAGCAAGATGATCGTATTTAGAGTACCTTTTATATGCATTAAATGCATATAACATTAATCAAAGATAAACAAATAACTATAGTCTATAACAGAAAAAGTAAATCAATAGACGAACAAAATGGGTAAATCATGCAAAGAATGCAATCTTATTATTTCGATATTACATTATATATTATTATTTCAATATTACATTATTATATATTATATGATCATAATTTTATATTTCGGTTTGCCATACAAACTTTGCATGAAAATTTTTATCGTCAACACTAAAATATACACCATCGGATTTAACCTTCCAATAATAATCCGAACTTTCTTCAAGTCGATCATGTTTAACTATGTCACTTTGATGACCATGAAACATATCATAAATTCGAACTTTTTTACTTTCCCATTTTATTAAACACGAGTAACTTGTAAATCCTGAGGCAAAGTATTTGAATGTCCAAACGTGCCCTTTATCTTTGTCGATCGATTTTTCACCTTTATCACCGTTTGCGGTGTCGCAACTCACCTTTAACGGGTTCGCTTCGTCGTCTAAGCGGTTAATCACATGAATGTTCACTGGGTTTGCGGAGATATCATGAATGCATGAGAACGTAATTAGTAGGGTAAACACAAGGTAAATAGTTGCCATGAGTTTAGAATATATACTTGATAATTTCTTATTTTGATTTATGATAAATTTTAATAGACTAATAGTTGTAGGTACGTATATATAGTGTGATAACTAATACCTTTTTATATTTAAAATAAATGTATACCATTTTAAGATTTTGTTTTTAGGAGAATCTATATTAGCAAGGTTTCATGATCTTCCTAAATTCAAAAGACTATGTCCAAGTTTAGGTGATATTTATTAAATGGGTAAATATAAAATTCGGAGTATATTTCTAAAACCTTTATTTATCCAGTAGGTCTTGCTTGTGACGGTTCGGATCTTGCGACGGGTATTTTGTGTGAGGAAATGGGTAGAGGGGACAAGGTGGGCACCCCCATGTGCTTCTCCACTCACCCTTGATGGGTATTTTAATTTCTGAGAGAATATGGTATCCGTCTTAAGCTTAAGACGGATACCCCCGTCTTAAATGAGAATTTGTGTTATTTATCAGATAGAAAACCCAAAATAATACGGTACTACATATAATCAATATGGATAATATTGCATTGGAAAATGAAAAGGTGACACTAGAAAACTTAATAAAAAAAATACTCCTTAGTAATTGTATGGTATGTTTTGTTTTGTTTTTAACCGTGGTTATTCCTTTATTTGTTTACCTTTGAATGAAATTATACGGAGTATTATTATACAATTTTTTATATTTATATATAATTAAATTTTTTTACTCTAAAATGACAAATGAGACGAGCACAATATCACAATAGGGGATGCAATTGAACATGTTGAGAGAATGAGAGGGGAGAGGAAGGACCATAAAAATAACTACGTACAAACAGTGGCTAGAACTTCGTCGATCAGATTCGATTATTAAATTTAATATTTAATTCATAAAATATTAAATTATAGTCTTAATATATATCATACCTAATAAAAAATGTAAGTTGTGGGGATTGAACTCAACACCTCTAAGCAATATTTTAATCAAAGGTATATAATTCCACAATATATCATACACTCTTTTGGTGTCTTTTATTAACTTACCTTTTACATTTTTCACGAGTAATATTTAATTAAAGGTAAATAAATTATTGAGTGAGTACTTTGAACTTTGAAGTGCTTCTGGCTATAACCCTTGCATCTCAACATTATTAATTATGATGATACTATGTTGTAGACAAAGTTTGCGTGGTCTAGAATTCGACCTAAGAAATGAAGTGAGGGATATTTTTTTTTTTTTTTTTTTTTGACAGAAGTAAAGGATATCGTTTTACAGTTTCATGGCTCTAGACGCAAGCGCAAGAGCCATATAGCCATAAATACATCGAAGATTAATCAACATAAACATAAATCTTATAACTAGTGAAACTAGTACTACATGACTAAAGGAGCGTCTGGTAACAAAAGCATGCTGGACACGCAAGGTAGAATGAGGATGCTCAAATTCATCCATGTCGTCAGCAGTACTAACAACTCCAATAGGCCAACGAGACGAACCAGGTGCACTTACGCCACTAGAGCGTAGAAATAAATGGTGGAATGCGAGCCGAACAAGCTTGCTTCCGGTGGAGAAGGTTCTCCTACACCTATTAGATCGATCTCCATAGTCCAAAGACCAGCAACCCAAGAAGTTAAATAAACTGAAAACAAGGGATAAAGAGCTCCTCCACTTAGCCAAACTCCCAACCCAGAAACTCAAAGACGAGTCCAGGGAATAACCAGCGTAAACCAGACACATAGTCAATTTTATTGACGAATACCAACGAAAAGCAGTAAACTTGACATTAGATAACCTAAAGGAGACAGTCTCGAAAGAGACGATTATTTGGAAAAGCATTAAATTAAAGACACTAAGACTTAATAACATTAATTTTTGATTGAGAACCACCGCAACCAGACCTCCTACACAACAAAACCAACCCAAATCAACTCGACCCAATCAACACACAACCATACAAATTAACCCAATGTGACAAAGCCCAAACCAATCGCCATCCTTCACTAAACCGCTAAACCAGCAACTCAAAGACCCCTGGCCACAAAAGAAAACAACATCCGACCCAAGACGAACCAAGAACAAAGCTGAAAAGCCAACACCGAATCCCGAAAAGACCGATACGAACCTAAAACTGGCTGACACCAGACAAGCAAATGAAGACCGACACAAGGAGACATGCATGACCAAAACGGCGGGGAGGGGGGCTAGGGGATGGGGAAAGCCAGTCATGAACACGCAAAACCACCCAGGAAGGACTACACCTACGACAACACAAAACAACAGACTCGAGGAACGACGACACGAGACGACAAAGAAACCTTACCGAGACAGGTGGGGGAAGGGGCGAGGGAGAGGGGTACACCTTCTCGGCAAGGCTATGAGTCTAGACTTGGTAAATGGGTTAACTGGGTCAAGTTTATGGGTTGAATAAGTCAATTATGATCGTGTAAGATTTCATGCCAAGTTGAGATGGGTCGTGTCATTTTAGGGCCGAGTAAACTATCACCAAGTTATATATATCTATGAATGATATACAACAATAAACATTCGATCGGGTAATATTGGATCGTCTTAATTCGGGTTGGTCAGGCTCGGGTTTTGAGTTTGGGTGTCGGCTCAGGTATAGGTCGAGGTATTTGCATTGGGTCAGATTGTTCGGTGGGGTTAATTTTGCGAAGTCTAACTATAAGTAATGTTATCCGACTTCTCTATTCGTCTTGTCTCCAACTTTCTACTTTAATACCTTATTAAAACATTTTATTTATCGGCTTTGTTGTTAATATATCTTGTATTTAAAATCCCTGTGAGAAAAGAATATCGAAAAGAGAAGGTAATGGAAAGGATCATAACTCACCCAACCCAACGCTACTCCTCGTGTAATTATAGCGGATTGATCAATTATAGAAAGGTTGTTGAAACGTTCTCATCAAGAGTGACCCAATGATATGATTTGGTCGGAAATTTATAAATGTATTCAATTAAAATTGAACAATTTGCATCGATCGATGGATATTTTAATACAGTATCTGAATAATAATTGATATGATCCTCGTTCTTCCAAAAACAGTTAAAAAAAAGCAAACATTACATTGCTGGAGGTATATCAACCAATCAATGTGGACCGACACTACTTACGGTAAATCTTGTGTAAGACGGTCCACTTTTATAAATATTACTCTTTTATCAACATCAATAAGTAGATGATCTTTTCTAAAAAAAGGACCGTCTTATTCTAGAATTTGTGATTAAAAGTTTAAAAGAATACAAGTGGTAATAATAATTACTCCTTTCGTCTAATTCATTTGTTTGCATTTTATATCTTTTATGAGGAGTATTTTAATCAAAGACTAACAAATGATTGAGACGAAGGGAAAATTTTCTAGTGAACACTTGTAAATAATATTCCGTGTATTTTTGCACAATGTGATCACTTTTACGTATTGTGTGATCACTTTGAAAGAAATTGTCATTTTTTAAGCATAGAAATTGGTTAATATTATCCCGGTTGTACTTGTACATGAGACTAGTAGCACAAGAGAATTTGTGTATAAATAATGATCATTTTTTTTGTTAGGGATTTTCTATCGTGTACCCCTGTGTTTTCGCGGATTCTAACATATACCCTCGATTTTTAAGAAACATCTGATATACCCCTAAACTTCCATATTAGTGTCTAAGATACCCAAGTATCCAAATTTGAGTCTTTTAATGGTTACCTATTGTCACAAAAAATGTATATTAATGAGTAAATAAGGATTTTGTTGATGGTTACATGTATTTTTAACGTATAATAAACTAAAATTGCCAAAATATAATAGTTAGAATTGTAAAAAATTAGCATTTAGGTTATTTGTAGAACAATTTATTAAGTTTAGGCGTATCCTGTGTGATTTTGAAAAATCAAGGGTATATCGTAGAATCTGGAAAAATACAAGGGTACATCATAGAAAAACCCTTTTTGTTAAAAAGCAAATACTTTTAAAAATGATCTCTTTTTAATTAATAAAAAAATGTCACATTTTAAGTGATGGTACCATACATATAACAATATCTCAACTATTTAAACTGATAAGCAATAGCATGTATGATCCTCAACTTGTCTATTTCCCCTATAACAAAATATAATCCAAAGTGTGCAAAATGAAATCGAGTCGATTATTAAAATCGATCAAACTCGGGATTATTACTTTAACGACATTTTTATTTTTAATAACTCCTAACTTATGTTTGGAACGTTCAACATCACAAAGTAGTGTCAATGATCAACTTCAAGAATGTGAGTTCCCTGCAATCTTCAACTTTGGTGACTCAAACTCCGACACCGGCGGCTTGACCGCTCTTTACGGCCCGGCTCACCCTCCTAATGGAATAACTTTCTTTGGCGGTTCGGCTGGCCGGTTTTGTGATGGCCGCCTTGTCATTGATTTTCTAGGTTAACATTTTTCTCTTCTTTGTTCATATTACTAAAAAAATTTAGCTAATTGGTTTACTTTATTAATTTAAGGGAATGTGATGGAAAGAAAATGCAGATAATATATTTACCACAAATACTTATACAAGGCGCATATTAATAATGCAAACCAGTATAGATATGCGCAATGCATGCATGGTATTTATAGAGTTTACTTATTTATGTACTCTGTATTATTTAGAGATTTTAAATTGACATCTCATTACATTTTCATATTACATCCTATTGTAATATTGTATTATGATAATAATTGAATTGTGTAAGAGATCGAAATGAATAAAGCTATGACATGTAGATTCTAATGAAAATACTTTTAATTTAACCACAATTCCACAAATAATGATTATATTGTATAAATGTTATAAAAAAATTTAATGTTTTTTTTTTACAAAGCTAATAATATTATTTTGCAGCTGGAAGCTTGGGATTGCCATATCTAAATGCATACCTAAACTCAATTGGATCAAACTTTAGCCATGGAGCCAATTTTGCATCGGCGGGTGCTACGGTCCGACCTCAGACCACCATCTATTTTCCGAAAGATTATAGCCCTATTTCTCTAAACGTACAGTCTGCGGAATTCTCTACATTTTACACAAGATCTCAAGTAGTCCGTAATGAAGGTAACAAGCTTTAATGTCGCGTCTAACTTAATGTTGATCGTACTAGTTACACTAGCAGCAAGAGTCGGAGTCAAGTTATGTCGAGATAACTGTATGTTAATGTATAAGATTATTGATTGAGGCTTGATCAATAATCTTATACCAGGTTTTGGTTGAGACCTGATAAAATGATGGGGATAATGCATAATGTCACTATTAAAAGGACTAATGTCACTACATAACGTTTTTACATTTTCCGAAATGATCTTATACCTTAACAAGAAATACGGAAATGATGTTTAATCATAATGTGTTTTTTATTGACACGTAGTAGCCAAATTGAATTGTATAATACTTTGTATAATAACTTTGTTTTACTCGTACGAGTAACACTAGTTCACTAGTTGTCGGAGTCAATTTTATGTCGACAAAACTACTAAAATGATGTCTCGTAATGTAGTTCGTATTTATAAGTAGCCAAAGTGAACTCTTTTACGTAACATGTAAGATTATAAAACATGATTCGTATCTCAAATTTCTTTAAATTATATAAGTACATGTTTTGATTAATTATGTAGGAGGATTTTTCGAAAGTTTGATGCCAAAGGACGATTACTTTGCAAGTGCTCTATACACCATTGACATTGGCCAAAATGATCTTACTACTAGTTACAAACTTAACATGTCTAATGAAGAAGTTAAGGCCATTGTTCCCGATGTTCTTTCCCGGTACGCCAAAACCGTACGGGTATGATCTCAAATCCTTTCCGCGATAAATTTAATTTAAATAGTCGGAAAATGTAATTGAAATCATGATATGTTTATTCGGTAGAACTCTGTACAAGGGCAGTGTTAAATCAATCAATATCTATATACAAAGTATATTTCTGGCTTATTATGAATATTTTCTAATTTTATTTTGATAATTCGTAACTTATTATGAATACTTACATATTTAAATATGCAAGTTATCAAGATAAAATATTATGTTATCAAAGTAAAATACTTTTTTTACAAATATATATTAAATAATTTAGTTGGACTTTGTGTTATTGGGCTAATAATCATATGTGTATCGGCCGCTATGCAGGCCGTGTATGCACAAGGTGGGAGAACATTTTGGATTCAAAACGTAGGCCCAATGGGCTGCCTTCCATACATGTTGGACGGTTACCCTCTCACCGAAGCTCAAGTAGATAGGTTCGGATGCGCGATACCAATTAACGAAGCGGCTCAATTCTACAATGCTAAGCTAAAAGAGCTTGTAGATCAGCTTCGGAAAGAATTGTCTTTGGCTGCATTCACTTATGTAGATATTTACTCCATCAAATATAATCTTATTGCTCATGCTGAAGAACTTGGTAAGGCTATGGTTTTTTTTACCTTATAGATAATAAAATGTCACACGACATCGATAATGACGACATTTTCAAGGTACAACCAATATATTAGACTTAAAATGGGTATATCGACTTACCGAGCAATGTTGATATATTATACACGAGTTGAGACACTTCTTGGTAAGTACCCAATAAATCTATCAAGTCCGATCTTTGATAACCCGGTCTAAGGTCCTCTACTTTTTTAAACATATATAATACTCGGGTTAACAAAAAACAAACAATGTCACTAAGGCATTGTTTGGTAATCACAGGATTATTAATTTCAGTATAAGCAGAGTATAAATATATTTTAATTAGCATAATTAGTTAAAATGCTTGGTAATTAGCAGATTAAGATTAATAGATTGTTAATTTTATTCGTAAAATAGAGTACAATTTTTATTTTACAATACGGAGTATGCTAAAAAGTTTAAATGTGCTAAAAATCCATCAACATGTCGTTTATCAAACACCCCCTAAATTGGTTAAATAAACTTATATATATGGTCTAACATTCGAGTCATCTCCCTCGTAACTTTTCCCAAAATCCGCTATCATTCCGCTCTTCTAATGATAACAAAAACAAATTTTGCAGGATTCGAAGAACCTTTAGTAACATGTTGTGGAATTGGAGGGAAATACAACTTCAGCAATGCAATGAGATGTGGAAGTACAAAGATTGTAGATGGCAAAAAAACTGTCATTGCAAATTCATGCAAGAATCCATCAGTTAAAGTAATTTGGGATGGGATTCATTACACTGAGGCTGCTAACAAATGGATATTCGACCAGATTTTAAATAATTCGTCTTATTTAGACCCGCCCGTTTCTCTAAAACGGGCTTGTCACGTATTAAGCCATGAAACTACATTGTTAGAATTATCAAAATAGGCACATATATCGTGCTTCAATTCTTTGT
The DNA here is from genome assembly GCA_022085475.1 of Heliosperma pusillum. Classification (NCBI taxonomy): domain Eukaryota; kingdom Viridiplantae; phylum Streptophyta; class Magnoliopsida; order Caryophyllales; family Caryophyllaceae; genus Heliosperma; species Heliosperma pusillum. The sequence continues at coordinate 161,770 of JAIUZE010000505.1, forward strand.
TAGAATTGTCAAAATAAGTGGTTAAGAGGGATGTATTGTAATCTCGTAACTTTGGGGTGATTTCGAAGATTCTTCTCTTTGTAATGGTGTTGTTGCCTTATTACTATGTATCATTTGACACCAAAATAATAATTAGTGATTTATGTGCCACACATAAAGGTTAATATTTGCAAATATCAATTAAAATGATTTAAAGTTATGATGGGCAGTATTAGCTGCCTTGTTACTACGTTTCATTTGACAGTTTGACACCAAAATACGAGTAATAATTAGTGATATATGTGCCACAGATAATGGTTAAATTTGTGTTTTTTTTTAAATAATAAGTCTTGCTTGTGACGTGACGACCCGTCGCAAAATATATGGATTGGAGTGTATTTGATAAATGAAAACAAGGGTTTATGAATCTATAAGGCAAATCTCAACTAAGTACACGTACGCGCTTTGTTGACATCAAGTGGTTAAAATCATATGTAAAACTCTCCTTACTAATTTGGAATTCAGATGGTCTCGTTGAAGACGGGATATTAGGGAAGAACTGAAATTTCTAACTTAAAACAACGACCTTCAATTCATAACCAATACTCTATATTTATTCTTTAAAATGCGTGTGCTAAAAGGACACATTAAGAGTCTAACTAAAGATATAGTTACAAGAATACTAGCTTTATACCTCCGTCATAAAAATCGACCTCATTGGCTTAAGGTGACGGAATTTTCGTCACATAAATTGACTGACAGGGTCAAAGTTTGGTTTTGGTTAGTTAATGTATGTGACAGAAATTCCGTCACATAAAGTCAATGAGTCGTATTAAGACATTATTACTACATGTCTACAAATAATAAATTAAAGATCCTTATTATGCTTCAAGTGAAACTGTATTTGTTTGCATGGAGAGTCTAATACCGATTGACCATAGAAAATTTTGGGAGTGAAGCAAGACGTGTGAAAATCAAGCTATTTGATTAATCTCACAAGTTTAGTAGTAATCAATCATCAGTCAATGTTAGAATACAAAGGGTCAAAGCCGATCATAAGACTACAACTATCAATTTAAGTGTATGCTATTGTTGAAGTCTCGGGATCGGTTTTATATTCTAATTTCTAACTAATCATCAATCAACTTTTTCTAGGTAGCACGGACACTTCTCCTAATCAGCCGTCCCGTGTCGGACACCGTGTCGGACACACGGACACCTATAAATAAGGAATGTGAGATTGAAAGACTAGAAGATGTTGATTAGAAGATGAGTTTGGGTGGGAAAACTGATTAGAAGATGAGTTTGAGTGGAAAATGAGAATAAATTATAGTTAAAGTCAAGTTTTACCCTCAATTATTTACATTTAATATCAATTTACTAATACAAAAATAAATTGTATGTTATTTATAACTATAAAATATATATTTTATTAAATTTAAATGTCGTGTCCCGTGTCCTAAATTTCACGAGATGTCGTATCACGTGTCCGTGTCGTGTCCGTGTCCGTGTCCGTTTTGGTGCTACCTAGTTTCAGTTGTAAGCCCTTGGCCTTTCTGCTTAGTGATCGAACTTAAAAGGGATGTTATCATTCCGAGAGAAAAGTTGGGATATTAGGAAATATTTACAAGAATATACCTGTAAATTATTATCTACAGTTGGACTCATTGAAAACAGGGTATATCTGTCTTTAATTGAATAGGATAACTCATAACACGAGCCTAGACCCGTGGTATGAAAATCACTAAAAAATGAAATGTGACCCAATACGACCTCCCGAACGGCCCAAATTGCAGCGCATAAATACACGGTTTTCGGCATTTCGCGGCTCCGGATCAGAAATGTCTATAAATCAGACAGATATTTTATTAAATCAGATAAAGCTTCCACGAAAAATTTGAGAAGAAATGGAGGCAATTTGAGATTCTCGGTATGCGACAAGCGCTTTTTGGAGATAACTCGGTTTATCGTGAATATGGATAAATACTTGTTATCTGATGGTTTAATCGAATAGGGTAACTCCTAACCCGATCTTGGACCCGTGGTATGGAAATCGTTAGAAAATGAAACGTGACCAAGTACGACCTCCCGAACAGCTCAAATTACAGCGTATAATATATTGTTTTCGGCATTTCGCGACTACGAGTCAGAAATGTCTGTAAATCATAGAGACATTTTATTGGATCGCATAAAGCTTCCAAGAAAAATTCGAGAAGAAACGGAGGAGATTTGGTGTGTCGGTATGCGATAAATGTTTTTTGGGATAACTCGGTTTATCGTTAAAATGAATAATTACTTGTTATCTAATAGTTTAATAGAATAGGGTAACTCCTAACACGACCGTGGTAACGTGGTATGAAAATCGTTAGAAAATGGAACTTGACTCAGGACGGCCTCTCGTACGGCCCAAATTGTAGCGTATAATACACGGTTTTCAGCATTTCAAGGCTCCGGGTCAGAAATATCTATAAATCACACAGATATTTTTTTGGATCAAATAAAGCTTCCATAAAAAATTTGAGAATAAACGGAAGAGATTTGAAGGTGTCGGTATGCAATAAACGTTTTTTGGGGAAAACTCGATTTATCGTGAAAATAGATAAAAACATATTATTTGATGGTTTAATCGTGTGAAAAAGGGTAACTTCCTAAGTCCTAAAACGACTTTGGACCCGTGGAAAATCGTTAGAAATGAAACATGAACCAGTACGACCTCCCGAACGGCACAAAATGCATCGTATAATATACGGTTTTCGGCATTTCGCGGCTTAAGGTCATAAATGTCTGTAAATCACACAGACATTTTATTAGATCAGATAAAGCTTCCTCGAAAAATTTGAGAAGAAACGGAGAATATTTGAGGGTGTCGGTTTGCGATAAACGTTTTTTGAGAAAAACTCGGTTTATCGTGAAAATAGATAAATAATTGTTATTTGAGGTTTTAATCGAATAGGGTGACTCCTAACACGACCCTAGACCCGGTGTATGAAAGTCGTTAGAAAATAAATCGTGACCCCGTACGGCCTCCCGAACGGCCCAAATTGCAGCGTATAATACACTGTAGGTTTTCGGCATCTCGCGGCTCCGGGTCATAATCGTCTCTAAATCACACAGACATTTTATTGGATCAGATAAAGCTTCCACGTAGAATTTGTGAAGAAATGGAGGAGATTTGAGGGTGTCCGTATGCGATAAACGTTTTTTGAGGATAACTCGGTTTATCATGAAAATGGATAAATACTTGTTATCTAAAGATTTAATCGAATAGGGTGACTCCTAACACGACCACGTACCCGTGGTTTGAAAATCGTTAGAAAATGAAACATGACCCAGTACGACCTCCTGAACGTTACAAATTGCAGCGTATAATCCACGGTTTTCGGCATTTCGCGGCTACGGGTCATATATGTCTGTAAATCACACACACAATTTCTTAGATCAGATAAAGCTTCCACGAAAAATTTGAGAAGGAACGGAGGAGATTTGAGAGTGTCGGTATACGATAAACGATTTTTGGGAATAACTCGGTTTATCGTGAAAATGAGTAAATATTTGATATCTGATGGTTTAATCGAATAGGGTGACTCCTAACACAGCCCTGGCTTGTGGTATGAAAGTCGTTAGAAAATAAAACGTAACCCAGTAAGACCTCCTGACAGCGGCCCAAATCGCAGCATATAATACACGGTTTTCGTCTTTTCGCGGCTCCGGGTCCGAAATGTCTGTAAATCACAAAGACATTTTATTGGATCAGATAAATCTTCCACGAAAAATATGAGAAGAAATGGAGGAGATTTGAGGGTGTCAGGATACGATAAACATTTTTTGGGGATAACTCGGATTATCGTCAAAATGGATAAATATTTGTTATCTGATGGTTTAATCGAATAAAGTAACTCCTAACAGGACCCCATGGTATAAAAATCGTTGTTAAATGAAACATGACCCAGTACAACCTCCCAAACGGCACAAAATGCAGCGTATAATATAAGATTTTCGGCATTTCGCGGCTCTGGGTCAGAAATGTCTGTAAATCACAAAGACATTTTATTAGATCAGATAAAGCTTCCTCGAAAAGTTTGAGAAGAAACGGAGAATATTTGAGGGTGTCGGTTTGCGATAAACCTTTTTTTGAGAAAAACTCGGTTTATCGTGAACATGGATAAAATAATTGTTATATGAGGTTTTATTCAAATAGGGTGACTCCTAACACAACCACGTACCCGTGGTATGAAAATCGTTAGAAAATGAAACGTGACCCTGTACGACCTCCCGAACGACACAAATTACAGCGTATAATCCACGGTTTTCGGCATTTCGCGGCTACGGGTCAGATATGTCTGTAAATCCCACAGACAATTTCTTAGATCAGATAAAGCTTCCACGAAAAGTTTGAGCATAAACGGAGGAGATTTGGTGTGTCGGTATGCGATAAATGTTTTTTGAGATAACTCGGTTTATCGTTAAAATGAATAATTACTTGTTATCTGATAGTTTAATAGAATAGGGTAACTCCTACCACAGCCCAGGACACATGGTACAAAAATCATGAGAAACTGAAAAGCAGCCCAGTACAACCTCCCGAACGGCCCAAATTACAGCCTATAATACACGGTTTTCGGTATTTTGTGGCCCTGAGTCAGAAATGGCAGTAAATCACACCAACTTTTTATTGGCTTAGATAAAGCTCCCACGCAAAGTTTAAGCATAAACGGAGGAAATTTGATGGTGTCTGTATGCGATAAACGTTTTCCGGAGATACCTTTGTTTATCGTGAAAATGGATAAATACTTGTTATCTGTTGATTTAATCGAACAGGATTACTACTAACACAGCCCAGGACACGTGGTAAAAAATTCGTGAGAAAATGAAACATGACACAATATGACCTCCCGAACGTCCCAAATTGCAGCCTATAATACACGGTATTCGGTATTTTGCGGCCCCGGGTCAGAAATGACTGTAAATTACAAAAACATTTTGTTTTCTCAGATAAAGCTTCCACGCAAATTTTGAGCATAAACGGAGGAGATTTTAGGGTGTCGGTATGCGATAAACGTTTTTCAGGGTAACTCGGTTTATCGAGAAAAAAGATACATACTTGTTATCTGATGGTTTAATCGAACATGGTAAATTCTACCACGGCCCAGGACACATGGTACAAAAATCTTGATAAACTGAAACGCAGCCAAGTACGACCTCCCAAACGGCCCAAATTACAGCCTATAATACACGGTTTTCGGTATTTTGTGGCCCTGGGTCAGAAATGGCAGTAAATCAAACAACCATTTTATTGGCTCCGATAAAGCTCATACGCAAATTTTGAGCATAAACGGAGGAGATTTGATAGTGTCGGTATGCGATAAACGTTTTTCGGAGTTACCTCTATTTATCGTGAAAATGGATAAATAAATGTTATCTGTTGCTTTAATAGAACAGGATAACTACTAACACAGCCTAGGACACGTGGTACAAAATTCGTGAGAAAATGAAACATGACCCAATACGACCTCCCGAACGGCCCAAATTTCAACCGATATAATACACGGTTTTCGGTATTTAGCGGGCCCCGGGTCAGCAATGACTGTAAATCACAAAAACATTTTATTTTCTCAGATAAAGTTTCCACACAAATTTTGAGCATAAAAGAAGGAGATTTGAGGGTGTCATTATGCGATAAACGTTTTTCGGGGGTAACTCGGTTTATCGAGAAAATGGATAAATAGTTGTTATCTGTTGGTTTAATCGAACATGGTAACTTCTACCACGGCCCAGGACACATGGTAAAAATAATCGTGAGAAAATGAAACGCAGCCCTGTACGACCTCCCGAACGGCCCAAATTACAGCCTATAATACACGGTTTTCAGTATTTTGTGGCCCGGGTCAGAAATGGAACTAAGGCCCTGTTTCTTTTGGACTGAATTTTGCTTGAACTTTTCTTGAACTGACTTGTAGGACTTGAAAACTGAACTTCTAGGAGCTGAACCCTAACCTGAACTGAACTTATAGGCGCTTGAACTGAAACTTAAAGGAGCTGACCGAACTGAACTTATAAGAGCTGAACTGAACTGAACTTATAGGAGCTGAACTGAACTTATAGGAGCTGAACTGAACTGAACTGAACTTATAGGAGCTGAACTGAACTGAACTTAATTTTACTTAATTGAATATAACTTATATAATCTAAACTTTACTAAACTGAACTTTATTATAATCATTATCTTTTGGAAAGGTTTGTCATACAAAAAAAAATATACTCTAAAACATAAGGTAAGATAATAAAATTATTCCGATTTATATACATTTGTTTGTTGATACAGATTACTACGTTTACATTACGATAAAAAAATAAATTACATATTACATCGTTTTTTAACTATCTATTTCTATATCATAATCTTCCTCATCACTTTCTTCCTCATCTTCACTACCACTCGAAACAACGAATCCATTGTCTCGCCAAATGTTTTTTTACTATCTTGTTTCGTATCTTGAACATGGCATTTTTCCGCTTATAATCAAACATGTCTGAATCTAATGTTTCTTGAATATTCACGTCATGTTGTATAATAGGTATTCCAAGAGTATGCATCCTTATAAAATTATGGAGTGTGAATGTAGAAACAATAATAGACATTTGATACTTTTGTGACATTTAGAGCATATTTTGTTAACATCTTCCACCTTTTTTTCAATTAACCAAATGTCATTTCAACTTTCATTCAAAAATACTGAATGTCGATAGTTGAAATACTCTACAATTTCTTCGGGCGGTCTCAATGATAATGTATGTATCCACTAATTAATGTCAAATGTTTTTATATCGGTTTTCATAAATAATATATTTCGTATAATTTTTCTAAACTTAATTTGTAAGAATTGAACTTTTCTGAACTGAACTTATAAGAGCTGAACTGAACTGAACTGAACTTATAGGAGCTGAACTGCACTTATAGGAGCTGAACTGAACTGAACTTATAGGAGCTGAACTGAACTGAACTTATAGGAGCTGAACTGAACTTATAGGAGCTGAACTGAACTGAACTGAACTTATAGGAGCTGAACTGAACTTATAGGAGCTGAACTGAACTTAAAGGGGGTGAGTTTAAGTCCAAAAGAACAGCGGCCGTAGTCCCCGTTCTAATAAATTTATAATAATGTTGGTAAGTTGTCTAACTTTATCACAACTTTATGTCACTTTAGTAATTTAAGTGTGCCTTTCAATCAACGACGACATCACTTTAGTTCCTCACCACCATAACACACCCCAACACCAACCCACCCACTCCACCAGCCGACACCACACCAGCACTCCAGTAGAAATCACCGACGTCGTCTCCGCCGTCTGACCCACGCCTCCCCATCCTTATTAGTCCCAATATCCGGCCCACAAAACAAGAACCCAAAAAAACACCAACACCCTGTCCCCCCCCCCCCCCCCCCCCCCCCCCACCACGACACCCCTACCACCCCACGACGCCACTAGCACAAGAAAAACCGAAACAAAATCCACCATAAAACAGATATGGAAATAACAGATTTGAAAAAAAAAAATGGAGAAGGGGCGGCGGAAGGAGGTCGAGAGAGGCAGAGGGGATGAGGGAGGCGGTGACGAGGGAGGCAGAGGGGATGAGGGAGGCGGCGGGAGGAGGCCGAGAGATGAGGGCAACCGAGCAAAGAGCACGACGGCTGAGGGAGGAGAAAGGCGGCCGTGTTGGTAAAGTGTATAGAGAAAGGTTTTAATTGTATTAGAATGGCATACTTTATACTAATGAATAAGGATGCCTATATATAGTAGTGCATAAAGACTAAAGAACTAACCTAAACCTTCTACATAGCCGTATAACTAGCCTAGGATAATGGAAAGATTATCTTTTGTAATATACACAATAACTAGAAGATAATCTAGAATATACACAAAGATATTATACTTACGATTATTATATTCTCTACAATTACGACAGAGGTAACATGAATAATTTACATTTGCACCGCCTGGTGGCTCATTTGACATACAAAACTTTTAAAAAAAAAAAAATAAAGATAAATTTTAACTCATGTAGTGACAAATTATCTGTTTGAGGAAATGTTTTGGTTAACAAAATTGGGGCATAGCACTATAGCAGTAGCAACTTCCTACTATGAAAAAGCACAAACAATGGAGGGGAATCCATGGGGAGACAAAAATGGCAGGAACTCGAACACCGAGGCGATCAAACTGAAAATTGTAAGGAGGGGGACCGGGAATAGCATCAGGAGAAGGCACCCCATCTATTGGAGTAGGGACATGATCAAAGAAGCCACCATGCTCATCATATATGATAATGAACAACATTTCATTTCATTGAGGGCTCGACCTCAATCCTCAATGCCTCAATGCTTCATACATTTCCTTGACAAACCTTTGTCCTCTCGACACATCATGTGACGGATGATATTTGCAACTCAACTATGCTAGCAACACTGGTGTACTGGTGGTCTGGTGTAGCACAAATTCTTATTTAAGACGGACCTCCGTCTTAAGCTTAAGACGGATACCATATTCGGATACCATATTCTCTCACAAAACACCCATTAAGGATGAGTGGAGAGCACATGGGGGTGCCCACCTTGTCCCCTCTACCCATTTCCTCTCACAAAATACCCGTTGTAAGATTCGACCCGTCTTAAGCAAGACCTACTGCTGGTGTAGATGGGAATGTTTTGGTTTTATATGAAAGTTAAGTTGGCATATTTGATCAACAGTCTTTGAATTTGAACTGCGTACAATTTTTAATTGAAAAGATGGCACTTCTTGCCTAATCGTCGGGGATAAAAAACATGGGTGACGTACTGACGTGATGGGCTTCAAAAGTGCGTGCAGTGTTGGATGTTCGATTAATATCGTCTCAAAATATAGTAGTAATCATTATTATAGGATGGTGATAAGGCGTCACTGGGTGGTACCGAATTATGACCATTATTGTTGATAGGGGTGAGCAAAACCGGATATCCGATACGGTTTTCAAAACCGTATCGGATATCCGGTTTTTAAAATCTCAATTTTGAGTATCCTTATCCGATACGGATTTTCCGTATATCCGGAAACCGTATATCCGGTTTTTCCGTATATCCGGAAACCGTATATCCGGTATCCGGTTTTTCATTTAATTATGTAAACTTTTATGTCTTATTTTTATTTTTTTTTGTGATTTTATGATTTTTCTTAATAAGTTAAAAGAGTATCACATATTATAAGAATAAATAACTTAAAAATGTATAAAAGTAATAAAATTGAGTCACGGATATACTCTACGTTTAGTGGTTTTATGATTTTATTTTTATATTTTATATTAAAAATAGAAACCGTATCGGAAACCGTATATCCGGTTTCAAATTTTGCCGATACGTATCCGATACGGTTTTTTATAAACCGTATCGTATATACGGAAATTCGTATCGGATCTACGGAAATCCGTATAATTGAAACCGTATATCGTATCGGATACGTATAATAAAACCGTATCGTATATTTTTGCTCAGCCCTAATTGTTGATGCCTACTATAGCTAACCAACTCGCGGACATAACACATACTCACCAAAACATTCAACAAAGGCCGCTTTCAGACTTTGAACAACTCAAATCGAAGATCGTCCTCGTGATACAACTGTTTGTCTTGAAGGGAATTAGGAATTTATCATAGCATAGTCTCTTCATCATTTTAAGCAAGTATTCCAGTTCTATTTAATTTAATTATAGTGAAAATCTTTTAGCTACCTTCATTAGAAAACTGCTAACACTTGTATGTACTGCCTGCAATTACCATTCACTGATTCACTGTACTGCTATAAATTTGTAACACTTCATTCTTGTAAATTATATCAATACAAAATTACAAACATAATTGTTTCATACAGTTCTCTACTTAATATACTACTCATCAATTATACTACCAGATTACAACCGCCGTGTATTAAATCGTAAATAAGTTTGATGCTCAAGCTCCGTCCACATTGATAATATAGTCCTAACTCCTAATCATGCATTATTTAAATACTCGACGGCCAATTTATGAACTCGTTCATCACCGGCAGCAATGATCCGATAATAAGACGGGGCTTCAAACAGCGGTGAAGCCTCCCAGTAAAGCTTTTCACCCTTCCAATCGGTGATCACACCACCAGCACCTTGAATAATGGGTATAAAAGCAAGAAAATCATACGGCCCAAGAAACGACTGGATAACGACATCATTGAACCCGGAAGCCAATAGACCGTAAGTGAGACACTCCGCCCCGTATAAAGGCTCTTGAACCCTGTCCGTGACACGAGAAAATGCTTTGTATTCGTCGTCACTGAAATGCAACGGACTGCAAGAGTACAATGTCGCCCTCGACAATTCCTCACAAGAACGCGTATGTGTATCGACTCCATTCATGGTTGTGACTCTTCCTTGAACACCAACCCATCTGTCCCTTAATATGGGCTGATCAATGATGCCGAGAATGGAGTTACTTTTGTAAAGAAGAGCAACGAGTGTGCCGAATAAAGGCAGCCCATTCTTGAAGCTAGTGGTTCCGTCGATAGGATCAATGACCCACACAAAGTCAGCCACTTTGTCTTGAGGAACCCAACCACTTTCCTCGCCGTAGATAACATGCTCAGGAAAGTGGTTCATTAAGATTGAAACGATGGCATCCTCAGCAGCAACGTCGGCTGACGTGACTTGCTCAACGATGCATCCGTTATCGTCGTGTTTATCCAAAATTTTGATGGCGTCGGGATTTCGATAGAAGTTCCTGATAATCTCACCCGCCGCATCCACAGCTTTATTCGCCACCAAAACGAATTCATCCATTACTTGTTCATCTAGTATCTCAACTTCATTGATACGCAATGCCGCCATTGTGATTGCACACTTATTAATTAATTAGGATCCTCCCTTTCTTTGTGATTCACTGAAACAATTCTTGAACGGGTGTTTGTTGATTTCTTTTTCTTGGTTAACTCCAACTTATTTCCGTTCTATTAAAAGAGAAACATTTAAAGGCACTACATTGATCCACATCATCATGGTAGTTTTATTTTTCTTTTTTTCCTTTCTTCTTTTTTCTCTTTTCTTTTTTTTCTTTTTCCGCATTTTAGGTAGGAGTTTGCTTTTTAAACTAAAGTAATTTATATCGGGAATACAATAATTTGAACATGCAAATTTTTAATAATCCTAAATTATGATTTAAGGCTTTATATTAATAATAAATTACATTGATATATCAAAAAATCCTGAAAATTAATAAGTTAAAATTACAATAAACAAAAATTACTGAATTATATAATTTCACCTTACACAGTTTTAGTAAAACAAAAACAAAAAAATCAATAAATAAGTTCATAAGAACCCACCGCTTTAGTAAAATTATTTAAATATCAGTTAGTTAATAAATATTAGAAAAATAGGTGATATCATTCTAATTTGTAAAATATCAACAGTAATTACTTAATGCATGCATTAACAAACTATTTAACTGTTGATCAATATAGTACAATATGGATCCGGAATGTCCGATATCAAAATATGATTTTAAACAATGATTTTAAACTGAAAAACTATAAAATCCCACAAAAAATACATTCTTTTGAACTTATCTTATTTAATTTGGTTTTAGAAAATACAAAAAAAAAAATACTCATGTATTCTAAATCTCTCGCTAAATACTCACACTGCAATCTACTTAGATAGATCTAATAAATTTATCGAATGCCATTTTTTATGTGTTACGAGCATAAAACCTTTAAAAAATTGCCTTGGTTAGACTGATTACATGTATAAAAAATACTTACATTATAACCAAAAAAAGAATAAAAATTTACCATGTAGATTAGAAGCATTTAAAAATAAATCCGTCATTCATGAGGTTAAATGCTACCTACATAACATTGTAATGCAATGTGGATAGATTTTTTCTTCAAATTAAATTGTTTTCAAATTTATTGATTATAATATAAACAAAAGATAATGTGAGATAAAAGAAATACATGCATATATTTATACGAAAATGAGAGAGGGGAGAATAGAAAAAGATAGAAAAATAGAGAGGTAGGCGATCTGGAGGGAATGTAGATAGTCGGTCATTTAGTGACATATGATTTTTGTGATGGCAATGGTGGGATTATATATGGTCATATGGTGGTACATATGGATTCTCAGCAAGTCCTGTTTAAGACGGTACTATTCATCTTAAGTTTAAGTCGTGTCAAACAAAATCATATAATGGTAATAAAGACAAAACTTTTCGTATTTTTCAGGGAACACGTGGGTGATTTGATATGTATTTAACCCGTGTATTTTTCAGGGAACACGTGAGTGATATGTATTTGTCAAGTTATATTAAATCTTATTCATACTATGTTTTTTATTTTATAGATAGAGTAGTTGATTAGAGTCAACAATCAATATGGCTGGTTTGTGAAATAAGTCAATAATTATTGTCTAATACTCAAGTTCTCTACTCTCGAATTACCAACGTTTTTCTGACGTATTTCATACTGGTGTTTTGCAAAGCAATGATGTTTACACAAATTATACTATAATTTGTAAGTTTATTATATTTTTTCTACTATTTGTAAATGATACGAAATATAGTTCGAAGTTTAAATTTTAATTAACAGTTATTGAAATTTTATATCAATATTTATGCCTGAAATTGAATATTTTATATACAAGTTTAATACCAAACCCGTGCAATTTTGCACGGGTATAAAACTAGTATATATATATAATGACTGGAGAGAGATTTAGTAACATGGAGAACTAAATAGAATTAGGAAAGTGACCTAGACGACATAGGATTAGGAAAAGAGTTGTGGTATAATTACAAATTTACAATTACAATATAATTAAACGTGCAAAATAACATATTTGTCTCACATGCGCAGGTGTGATCATATTTGATCCGTTTTTATTATTAAGACGGACACATCTATCTTTAAAAAGGACTTACTGTTAATTAAATTTAAATTTAAAATATCTTAGGTATATCTTCATAAATCTATAGTCCTACAAAAAGATCGTATAAATTTAATTATAAAGAAACAGTAACTCTAATTTAAGACATAGTATTCTCGTAAATCTTAAAACGGGTCAAAACTGTTACATGGTAGTAATAAAGACAAATTTTGGCATTTCTTAAACAATTTGATATGTATTTGACATGTCTTAAACTTAATACGGATAGTATTCGTCCTTATAAGAGTTTATCGTAAATAAATACTCATTGAATTATTGATGGATTTATATTTTACCGAAATAGTCATTTAAGACGGACATTATCTGTTTTAAGTTTAACACGGATAAAATACATACAACATTATCTCGCTTGTTGTCCTAAAAATATCAATTTTTTTTATTTATTATCACCATATGTTATTTAACCCGTCTTAAACTTAAGACGTATATTACTTGTCTTAAGCCATACTTTGTGTACATTTTATATGACAATCAATTGGGCTACCTATCAAAATTTTGATAGCCCGAAAAGACGAATTGCAATCTTTATCCCATGTCTCTATTCTCTAACCTAACCTAATTTTCTCAAAAGTTGAGCAATCCCCAGCATAGCAGCCGGTCTTTATTCTCCTAATTTCTCCCTTTATTTAGAAAAAAGATATCATTTTTGACAGAGGTTACATACTCATCAATGGAGTACCTCTTATATTTTTACGCATAATATATCCACTTTATCATACACACCTCCATCGAATCTCCGTCACTAAATGTCAACTCTTTTCCGATTTTCCTCCATAATACCTAGCTCTATCAATCCAAATAATTATGTATTTTTGACGTTTGAATCAAAATTTATAAACTACTGGCTAATTGCATTCAAGTCTACCTAATTTGTTATAAGGTAATACTCCGTATAAAAAATAATCATTTTAAGTCGAAATTTCGTTTTTTGAAAATAATTTATCGATCTTTACCTAATGCTTCCATTAGTATTGAAGCCACTGAATTTTTTTTTCAAGCAAATATTTCAATTTTTAATTAGTTTCCATTTCTTAAGCATTTTAAAGTTTAAATAAATTATCAATCTTCTTAAAACTATTGGGGAATGGAAATTATCAGTATTGTAATTAATTCTGAAATGGAATGTGGGGCTTAAATTAGGTATTAAAAATTGTGCTTTTTTTGCTTTCTACTTTTTTATTGTTCAATTAATAAATAGAGATAGTGGTGGGGCTGTTGTTAAAAAAAAAAGCACATAAAGTGATGACATGGAAGCAGGAAAACCCGTGCATTTTTGCATCTTAAACAAAAATTTTCGTTTCTAATTTTTTCATTTTCTCCGATACTGAGTTAAACACAGAAATTCTCATAAATATTTCTGAAACTGAGTTCAACATAGAAATTCTCGTCGACATTTCTAAAACTGAGTTCAACTTAGAAAATTAGAAATAAAAATAAAAATCATGTGCATAAGTGGTGGGACCCACTTGGAGAAAATGAAAATTGCTGATTGGACCGCTGATGTGTCTTCATGTGGATGCAGTATTTGCTTGGGTTTTAATATATAGAGGATTACTGTACTTTTTAATTGGAAAAACTAGTTTTGCTACCCGTGAAAATCACGGGTTACTTCGGGATATTCGTTGGTCATTTTATATATATATATTTCTTTTAAATCCAGTTCTATCCATGATAATTTGGAATTTAAATCATGTAAATTAAAAATAACATTCAAAAATTTTAAATGATGCCAATACGAATTCAGAAATAAAAAAAATAGCTTTTAAAATATTTAAATGATGTCAATATGAGTTAGGAAAATAAAAAAGCACTCAAAGAGTTGTTTAGTTATCTTTATGGATATAAAGGAGTTGAACAAAGTGATGGTTAAACGTCGAAATTAAAAGGGACGACAACGTTAATGTGCTACTATTTCTCAAAACTAACATGTTGATGTTGGAGGCTTAGGAGGTTGCTAAATCGAAATCTAATACCACTCAAGCTACTCTTTTAACACCAACTAATTTTGTTACCCGTGAAATTCAGGGGTTTGTTTTTCCAACCCAAATTCTCTAGTAATCAATAAGCTACAAA
This sequence comes from Heliosperma pusillum, assembly GCA_022085475.1. NCBI lineage: Eukaryota > Viridiplantae > Streptophyta > Magnoliopsida > Caryophyllales > Caryophyllaceae > Heliosperma > Heliosperma pusillum. The sequence continues at coordinate 176,828 of JAIUZE010000505.1, forward strand.
GGCAACAATTGATCTTTGTTTACATATTATATGCCGCCTTTTTGACATCTTAAGGTGTCTTAGACCATTCTTCTATTATAATGCTTCATAATTATCATCTAACATTCATAAGATTATGGAAAAATTGTTGATTACAGGCTTTTATAAACTTCGTTTTGAAAATTACAGTCTTATCTACTTCTCACTGAAAGTTGCATAAAAATGGGGATTCCGGTTATATTTTGTGAATACTTACCGATATACCCGTCCCTTATAACAGATATTCTTCCCACAAAACCCCTTTCACTAAGTCAATTGTGTCAATTTCCGCAAATCTGCAATTAAGTCTCTTCTCCATTGTGTAGTTACTCCGATTAAGCAGGTCTGGTGAAGTAGGTGCCACGTCAAAGCCTTATTTGGAGAAATATAACTGATAATTCACTCAAAATTCAATATTTTATATTAAATTGATTAACCTTAATTATTTCCAATTTGGGGATAAATGTGATACAAACAATAGAGTGAAATTAATAACATTTAAACTATAAATGTTGTTTAGGGCTCAAGACGACTTGTATCAACAACTAACATGAACATAAATGTAAGAGAGAAATGACAGGGGAGATGATGAATAAACGCAGAAGTGAGAGAGAAATTGATGAACTAAGAAATGAATAGGAGCATAAGTGTTTAATGAATAGAAATGAATAGATAAGAAAAAAGTGTTTGTCGGTAAGGGAATTTTGTCATAAAAGATAACTTAAATGACAAATTATTTAAAAAATTGTTTTAGTATTTCGTCGGAGTGAAAGTTTAGGTAGTAATTTTTCATCAGAGATTAGTTGGTGTAATTTTCAAAAAAAAATTATATAAGATTGTAATTTTCAAATTTATGTTTATCAAAGGTTGTAATCTAACATTTTTTCCTAAGATTATTATCAAAAGTTGGTTTAATGGCTTATGGCTTATTGCTTATTGCTTGCTTGTCTACCCATACATTCATAATTTTCAACGGTTAAAATAAAGAGGGATGTAATTCATAAAAAAAGTGACCTCCACAATCCAGAAGATTGGATTTTGGTATGAATTTGGTAGATCCCGCAGATAAGTACCATACACAATAATACACTGCACCATAGACAATAACAACAAACTCATTAGACACGATTAGTATAACAATTACCTCTATTTTTCTCATATTTACATACACTAATCCTGGTAAATAATGGGCATACACTATTACCTCATTTTCTTAACTACAACTTGCAAGTAAAGTATATAAAGCAACAAAAATAAAAAGGATGAAGGGACAAAGTTTCGAATAAGCACGCTCAAAGAAGGCATACAATAAATAAAAGACAGTTACATACTTTACATATGAAAACTAATTAACAAAACCAAATCGGTGAGTGATAAATTCTCTATCTCAGCAATCAAGTACCAAGTAAGAATCTAAATAAGTGATGGTTTCCTGTAGTAAGTCTATTCCGAATTTTTAGCTATTTATAGCCAGAGCTGTTGAAGGGACTAAATAAGGAAGATGAATGGTTGTGTATCCAAGTCTAAAAGGGAGAGTTGTTTTTAATAATTTTAATTGTATTGGGCAGTTGTAGAAGACGAATGGTTTCGATGCTATTTAAATCTGAACTTAATTGAGAGTGTTATTATTGAGTTAATTCCATTTTCGAGAGGGGTATGATGAGTTATGTGCATATTTAATTTTATATGCAGATGTTCCACGTGGCATCATGAGAGTACTTTTTTAACTACATTTTTATCAAAGTTATGCTCAATCTACCCTTTTTATATTATTGTATAGATATGGCACTTCTTGAGTAATCAACGGAGTTCAATTGTGTTCTGGTTCGACAACATGGGTAACGTACTGACGTTGTAGACTCCAAAAGAGTGCAGAGCCATATGTTCAGTTATTTCAGCATTATTACAATATAAATAAAGGACGCCCTAGATCGAGTCATTTGATGTTACGTTTGGGGAGTCTTTACCAATTGAATGTTCAGAGATTTGCATAAACTGACTCGATCAGTTTTTTATCTGATCCACCAGAAACAACCAAACCTGAAAATTTCGACAACCTGCTCAAACACCACGAGCTCATACCTGAAACAACCAAAAACAGCACACCTATATGTCCCAACTCCCAAACCCGTAAGGAATAATGATGGTCTAAAGAGCACCCTCAAATTCAAGCCAATACTTCAAACCCGTCAACATAGAACTGCTGATAAAACTCTGATAACTAACCTGTCTCCTGTCACAATACACATCTCTTAACTAACTGTTTGACGCAAATTCAGCAAAACTGCTAAATAACAAAAAAAAAAAAGGAAAGGAAAAAAGAGCGGGCAAAGAAATATCAGCAATACAAAGCCAGACCCACAAAATTAGTTACTAAGCCTTGTTGCCTTCCTCAGCGGCTGCTTCAAAGGTTTCTCCAGCTACAAGATCAGGAACCTCGTCATCGTCCTCATCAACAGTATCTAGTCCAGTGCCGTCTGGGTTTGTAGTTGGTGCCCCCTTCTGGAACTGCTCTGCCAGCTTCCTTAAGTTGTCCAAGTTATCTGGTCCTGAAATTTCGTACCAGAGATTAAATTAATGACGAAAAGATATGAACATGAAGCAACAAAGCTGCCTGACGAGTATACTGTTTAGTGTATACATACCCAATTGGTTGATAATTCCAGGAAGAATATCTTGCAATTCTGAAAGAACAGCAAAAAATGTCCAACTTAGTTAATGTGCGCATGCATCAAGAGTGAAAAAACACAGACTACGGAATTAATATGCCCTATATTGCCTCGCAATGCGATCGCAGAAAAACCAGTGTATAATAGGACGGTACTTACTCTTGATTTGTGGTGTACCACTAACAACCCACGTATTTGCTCCAATTGATGCTTGAACTGAAGGGAAAAAAGGGCACTCATCAGATTTAGATCGTATATTAGTATATTACGCCAATTACGGTGAAAAACATCAGTTAAGCAATACTTATCACATCTACTAGCACAGCACGACAGAATTGGAGCATTTCAGAACTAAACCAACCTTTAGGAGTTTGAAATTGGATAACTTGATCATCCTTGAAAATATTGACTTCCTCAATTGAAGGAATAGCGTTAACCCCTATTTTCTTTAAGGTACTCTGTAGCCTTTTATCATCTGTGGTAATAGTTTTGTGGACGGCCTTCTTCTTTCTGGAATTTTCACATGAAAGAGCAATCAAGAGGACTTTAAATCGAATCAAAGGCAGATAAAGAAGCTAGTTAACAATCACCATTAACTATACCAAGTCCTATGTGACTCCAACACTTCACTTAGCTCATGTGTCGCGTGTCCTACACCTATTGTGTCCGACACGATACCTTCACTTCACTTTAGACCAAAAAATTGATAAATTCAAACAAAACTGTCGTATCAGACACGATACCGACACTTCACTTTAGACCAAAAAATTGGAAAATTCACACAAAACTGTCGTATCAGACATGACACCTCTGTTGGAGAGTCAGGGTAACACATTCCAAGTCAAACATATCATAAGACAATACAATTATCTCCACTTAAGATTTGATGATCTCAAGTGTCATAGTACGCCACTTCATTTAAGCGAGAAAAAGAAGTCGGGATTTATAAAGTTAGAGAGAAACGACTTTAAAATGAGGGAGATCTACGAGTCGCAGTAAATATCAAAAGATAACAAAAAAAATCATGTGATGTTTACAGAAGAATGACCCATCCAAAAACAGATGACAAAATATAATACGAGTAATATGTTAGATTTCGTAAATTCGCCTAAGCCGCACACATAAGAAGTAGATAGTGCACTTTATCAGACCAAAGGAGAGTACCTCCTTGTTTTATAAAATTATCTTATCAATATGACATTCGCGCACTGACGCTTTTTTACAAAATTCAATACAAACTACCGCGAATCAACTTCCTTAGACAGAGACCATATTGTTTCCTCGGATAAGGGCAAGAAATCGAGAATATGACTGCTATAAGAAAACAGACAGACGCAAGGTGTCAAAACCTAATCTACTAAGTACGGCAGGAAGAATGTGAGCAACAGGTTCATGTATGTAAAATGGTGTATAGACAACCCTTAAGGGGACATAATCACATAACACAAATGAAAAAAAATCCGCCTCCATCCACATTTAACTTCATACTTTGCAAAATATGTGATGGAAATTTTTTAGAATTGAAATTTTAGAAGTGGATAGAAGTTTACAATAACATTGTAATTATACCTTCTCATGCTGCCCTTACCACCGGTGCGAACAGCACCGGCCATCTTCATTAGCTTCTCCACATTCATCTGCACAGAAATGCACACAAAGATGTAGCTTAATTCGATGTAAATTCTAAATTGAACGGAGTACATCATTTTTATTCCACTTTCTACTTCTTAAGTGCCAGAATAAAACGCATTTGCAAGCAAAGCGATTAAGCAAATAACATTAATGGTTAACTTAACCGGAAATACAACTGATTGCTAAGCTTTACATAAAATACGGAATAAAAAGCCGTAACGATGACCAGCACTATTCATATATGTTGGCATTAACCAAAAACATGAACCAGAACAATTAGTCTACTGTAAGGCGGTTTTATACTAATATTGTGTAAAACGGATCCTAACTAACTATAACATGGCCCAAGGATGTTAAAAAGTGGTTACCAAAAGATCGGTTTTATAATATATACTTGTATAAGACCGCCTTACACAAGTATTTGGATTAAAGAGAATCAAACGCCAAATTACAAAGAACACAACAGCCAACAGTGAAACCCTAAAACCTCAGGATTAACAAAAATAAAAAACAATAAATAAATGAAATTAATAAAGAATAGAAATACTATGGATGAAATAAAAGAGAGGGTAGTATGGTACCTTAGAAGGTGATATTAAGGGAATAAAGATAGAGAGACGGCGAAGAGATTGAAGAGGGTAAAACTCAAAGGAACACTGAGGAACTAAGTCAAGTACGAGAGTATATCAAATGAAATTAATAAATAAATGAATGAGACTTGTTTTGTTTACTCTTATCGATAACTTGGATTTCATTTCTTTACTTTTCATTGTATCATATGTTGCGGTCCATCTTCATCTTTTGTTCTCTATAACGACCCATGGGTTTTCTTATTTGGGCTTTTTATTTATTCCCTTCCCATCTTTATATGATGATCTCTAGATAGAGTGCTGTTATTCGACGTCGAAACATTATTAATAATTGTCATAATTTTTAATGATTTTTCAATTTTATTCACTCTCTCTAATCTCTTAAAAAAAATTCTTCTTCTTCCCGAGAGAAGGACGGTTTTTAACATGACGATATTGTTATTGTACAATTTGTAACCACCAATTAGAGTAAATAAATCAATTGTTTTGTTTCGAACATTCGCAACCTTAAAATGGTTTTCATCATGTAAACAACGACGACGTAAACAATGATCAAGCTAGAACGATGTCGAAGAGCTACGTTTTCGGACTTTAAATTACGTTTTGAATTTTGTTCGGTACAGAAAAAAGGGGAAAGACGTGAATCAACGTGTACTATTCACGTCCAGACCTTAGATCTGGACGTAGTCTGGACGTGAATAGTACACGTTGAGGCCTATTTCGTCTTTTTTTATTATTGTTATTTTAAATTCAATTTGCGTAATACGTTTACGTTTCAAACATCGTGTTGGTTTATGTCGGGGATCTCGGTAGCAATGGTGTTGACTACTCAAAACATTTTATAATCGAGTGAAGATTCACTTCAAGTAAAGAAGTGTCATACTCCGTATTCTTTTAGCTTGGAACTCGGTCGAGTAAGGCGTACTCGACCGAGTAGGTGGTGAGTGTTTCTTAGGCAGGTTACTCCCTAAGTGGCACTCAGTCGAGTAGGGCGTGCTCGACTGAGTAGGTGGTGAGTGTTTCTTAGGAAGGCTACTCCCTAAGTGGCACTCGGTCGAGTGTGTGGAGTACTCGACAGAGTGCAGGGTACTCGGTCGAGTGTCCCTTGTACTTGGCCGAGTGCTTCGGTCTAACGGGTAATTAGAGCGTTTTGGAATAAGACGATTAAGAGTATATAAATCATTTCGTCAGTTTTCCCTCATCATTTTATCAATCCTAAACATTCTTTAAATACGCTTAATCATTTTAATCTCGTTTCCAAGCTTGTGGTCATCTTCTTTAGTGATATGATTGTGTGATCATCCTCTTTAGTGATACGAGCGGGGATTTTAATGTCCAGTGTTGCGGTCTGACACCAGCAGGGGTGGGTATCCTGTTGCGTTAGGAATGTAACACCCGGAAATGTACCCTATTTTTCTAGTAGAAATATTTTACGAAAGCTTTTCAGCAATTTTAAGTTTTAATTTATAATTTTAAGTTCCGAGTCGAATTTTGAATTTCCGAGTTCGTATTTGGAATTTCTGCGAGATTTCATGAAAATCCCGTCTTCAGTCTAGTTTGACTTTTCTGGACTTTGGAAATCGTCTTTGACTTTTGCCTACACAACTCACACTACTCCCTCCTTAACCTAATTCTTCATAAAACACAAATCAAACACAACTTCCTTCCCCCTTAAGAAATCTCATCTTTTTCCCTCTTTGATTTCCATCTTAGATTTGGCGTAGTTTCTTCGTTACTCGATAGAATTTACGTAAGTTCATCTTATTCTTCCTCCCGTACCTTCCTCTATCCGTATTGATAATAAAATTATCGTCTTTCTCGCTTTTTAAGTATTCCGTCTTTCTCAAGATGAACTTTATTCATCTTTTTACGATCTAATTGTAGGTGGCGACCTCCAAGATCCCGACAAAGACTATTTCCTTATAGAAGAGGAGCTTGACGATCATTAGAGACGCTCAAAGGTAACGGTGAAGGGATTACTCGGTATCACTTACGTGTTTTACATGTTTATATGCTAGAAATCGTATTAGAATACGATTAGGAAGATTAGAAACCATGCTATGATTAGTGAATGATGTTATATGATGAATATTGATGAATTATATTGATGGTTGATGATTATTTGAAGTATATATGAGAATTGAAATGATTTGGAAATGATAGGATTGATTTTTGTTGAAGGCTCTCGGGTGATTTGGAAACAGAGTGTTTCACGGTCGTGAAACTCATTTCACGGTCGTGAAACCTCATTTCACGGTCGTGAGATGCAAGTCACGGTCGTGAAAGAGTGGCTGATGTTTTACCTTTGTGTAGCGGAGTGTTTCACGGTCGTGAAACTCATTTCACGGTCGTGAAACCTCATTTCACGGTCGTGAAATACAAGTCACGGTCGTGACTTGTGCAGTTTCACTGCACTGACCCTTTTTGGTAGAATGATCATATCTCATTCGTTACTTGCTTGTTTTGGGCTTGTGACCATTCGTTGGAACCGTAAGAGGTTAAGCTATCACCTCGGCTTGGAATTTATGCATTCCCATGTCTAGAACTCTAGGTTTATGACAGTTTGAAGTGAACCCTTGTTTTAGTTAGTTTCCAAACTTGTTGTTTTGGAGAGTTATCTATGTTTCTTAGTTATCATGCTTCTTAACCTTGTTCTAATGCTTATGTATCATGTATTGATTCATGTTTTGGATATATGATATCTCTTTCGCTTGTATCACATGTTTGTGACGGTTTTCGATATGTTTCCACTTTGAGTCGGTTTTTACAAATGAGTCGGTTTGAGCACTATTTTGTCTTGTGCTTTGTATTCTCATTCCCTTGGCTACCTTCCCGTTCGTAAGGCTGGAATGTCGGAACGGAGAGGTCTCCTACTGCTTAAATGCATGTGTTAGTGGGCATACGACGACGTTGTTGGGAGTTGAACGCATTGCGTTGATCGACCCGGCCGTCAAATGTTGTGTACTTGCGAGGTGGTGTTATTTGCATGTAGCGTACCGCTTGTTATGAGGCTTGAGCTCTTTTCCGCCTCTTTCGTGAATTGACCTACCGAATTTGGGGTACTCGGCATATATATTGTAAGACCGAGTCTTGGATGCGAAACGTTATCGCATGTCGAATCGGAAAACGTGATTTCGAGATCCTGGCCAGGTTTAGACTAGGACCGTATTATTATCGTCGTGCTACCAGGAGGAAATTAGTCTACATACACGAAATGTGATCGTGTATGAGTTCAGGGAAATGTGATCTCGTGGATGCCTATTAATCATACTTGCCATGTACACGATGCTAGTGCGTTTCATTTACCGTGAGATTGTCGTCTTGTGTCGTTCTTGAATGCGTGATTTCATGATATTGTTCATGGTCATTGCGTGATTGGACACCGTCAATGTCTTGGTTTGTGAATGGATGATAATATGTTGGATTTATTGTGATCATCGCATGACTTGACTTTGTTTGTCTGTCGAGTCTCAATCTTATCAATCTTATACCGCTAACGGTGAGATGAAAGCCCTAGTGAGCGTATTCGGTTGCCTAAGAGTGTCTTCCCCGAGTCTTTGAATAACATGATGGTTTCGGATTTGATTTCCACATGATCTTATCATTATCTATCGAATTGCCTATTTATCCTTATCGTATCTCACATGTATATCTATATATGCATGATTTTACTTTTGTATTTCCTTATATGTACGTTAAAGGTGATATGGCTGGGAGAACCCGGAGTTACTCCCCACTGACTGTGGCGTTCATGTTTTTCATGAATGAACAGGTTGCTTGCATGGATTGACTTTTTGGATGTGACATTTTGGGTTCGGGGGTGAGCTAGCGGGCGTTGTCCCTGGAAGATTAACCTCTAGACGATTTTAGCTTATTTGCTAAACACTTGTTCTTTGTTAACATTTTGAGAGACTCCGTCTCTTTGTTATTTTTCCGCACTTAGTTGTAATATTTTGACACTCCTCGCTTTATTTAACTTGCATGTATAAATGTTTTTAAAAACTACCTATTTCCGCAATATAATTTACATGCTTGTTTGATTTATTATTCCGCAATTCGCGCGGGGTTGTCACAATCAAGCCACATACAAGACAAGCTTGACCCCTCAGATGGAAGCTCGAATTACAAGGTCTAAACAACAAGCTATAACATGTCAAGAGCAACCCAAGCCAAGCCACCCCAATGAAGAAGACAGTTCAGGGTTCAACAACCCATGCCCATCCCCAACACAACCCACATTACCCACACAAAACAGAAACAGAGCCATTCAGGCCCAGACAGACCAGTTAACAAACCCAGCCTCTCGGAGGTACACCAGGGCATCCCAACCACCCCCACTATGGCCTACCATCAAGACAACCCTCTAAGCTACAAGTTTGCCCAGGACAAACCATTTTGAAGTCTAGTAAAAACCCATGAAACAGACACCCCAAAGCTAGAGTCCAGTAAACAGCATAGCAGAGGGAGTACATGCTTAGATGATGTTTTCTTTTGCTTAAGTCAACTTGTCTTCATCTAAGGCAGGTTTATCTATGTCCTCATAAGAGTGGAGAGTTCCAAGGAGCAACAAAACACCCAGAGCAAAGCACAAGACAACAAGATCAACATATTTCCATTTCAGGAAAACTCCAAAAACTACTTTATTTGCTTTTGCTCAGTCTGTTTTCTTTGGTGTTTTGTGTCTGTTCTTTATAGTTGTTAAGCTCGTCCTCTTGTGAGGCCCTTAATTAATGTCAGTAGAAGTAGTTTAGATCCTAAGCTGGCCCTTGGATGATCCATACATCCAATGGCTCACAAGATATCAGCCCCTCTATATAAGGAGGTCTTGTATGTTGTTGTAAGCAGACTTTTATGAATGAATGAATTAAACTTTGAGAAATCACTCAATTTTATCAAACTTGTGCTAAGAGCTGTAGTTTGAAGCAAGCCTGATACACCTCCAAGGTGTTTGATCAGTGCCTTGTATTGTGAGCTAAGTTATACCTGTGCTTTGCTGTGGTTTAACTTACTTGCTGTTGAGGTTAGTCTAGGGTGTTTGTGCTTTGCTGTAACACTTGAAAACTGTCTCTAAAACCAGTCTTTGAGTCCTTTTCTCTTGTGCCTTGCTGTAGAGGAGTGTCTCTAAGTCATATCCCTTGAGTCTTCCAGTTAAACAACTCACCATCTCTAAAACAACATCCCTTTGTTACTTGATTTTGTTCTCAGTTTGAGTCAAGCTAATCAAGTTTACTTAAAACTTGTGAACCTTAGTAGTTTACACTCCAAATTGGTTATCAGAGCTTTGGTTGAGAGTCTTAGTGAGTTCATTTTCCCCTAACTACATTTAAAAACACAAAAATAGCCCAATGAGTGAAGAGAGACTAGCAGGAGTAGAAGCAAGGATGGAGGATCTGGCTGGGATTGTAACCACCCTAAACAGAACCTTGGACCAAGTTATAGGCAACCATTTGCTTGCTGGAGGGAGAGGTAGAGGACGTGGAAGAGGCCAAGGAGGAGGCAGAGGAAGGCCACCTGATGATGAGGAGTACCCAGACTCAGATGACTCAACAAGAAGCAGAGCTTCCCTCCACAGGAACACAGACAAGCATCTTAAGGTAGATATCCCTGAGTTTTCTGGTAGTCTTAATCCTGATGACTTGTTAGAATGGCTTAGAGAAGTAGAAAGGATCTTTGAGTACAAGGGATACACTGATTCCAAGTCTTTTAAAGTAGCCATCCTTAAACTGAAAGGGTATGCTTCCCTTTGGTATGAGACTATGAAAGGGTTAAGGGCTAGGGAAGGTAAAGAACCCATTAAGTCTTGGACTAAACTGAAAAAGATACTGTTAGACAAATTTGTTGCTAAGGATTACACCCAGGATCTGTTTATCAAGTTGTCTAAGTTGAAACAAGGAGACAAACCTGTTGAATCCTATCTAAGGGAGTTTGAACAACTCACCTTACAATGTGATATAAATGAGAAACCTTAGCAAAGGATTGCTAGGTACTTAGAGGGTCTAGATAAGAACATTGCTAACAAGGTTAGGATGCAACCTCTGTGGTCATTTGATGATGTTGTCAACCTATCTCTGAGAATTGAGAAGATAGGGAAGACCAAGCCTGCTACACCAAAACCTGTTAGGCCTTTTCAAACCAGACCTTATAGTGGGTTTAGAACCATGGATACCCCCAAGACAGCACCCCCACCTATCTTAGACAAGGGTAAGGGCATCATGGGTCAAAAGCCAAGCACCTCATTGACTGAGAACAGAATTAGGTGTTTCCAATGTCAAGGCTATGGACATTTCAGGAAGGATTGCCCTTCTAATAAGACCTTAACCATAATGGAAGTTGAGGCTTGGGAGAAAGAGGGTCTAGTTGAGTATGAAAGGGATGAGCCTGAGGTTGAAGGAGTGGTGAGTGAGGAAGAAGAGTCTAGTCAGGAGGCAATAGTGGCACTCCCTGACACAGGCCACAGCTTAGTCCTATGGAGAGTAATGCATTCACAACAGATACCCTTGGAGGAGGATCAAAGGTCCCTCATTTTCAGGAGCAGATGTACCATACAAGGGAGGGTTTGTAACCTTATTATAGATGGAGGTAGTTGTACCAATGTGGCTTCTGTTACTATGGTTGATAAGCTGAAGTTGATCACTCAAGATCACCCTCACCTCTATAAGTTGAGATGGCTGAGTAAGGGAGCAGAGGTTAAGGTGGATAAGCAATGCATGGTCCCTTTCTCCATTGGCAGTGTGTACAAGGATGAAGTATTGTGTGATGTGGTTCCAATGGATGCCTGTCATTTGCTATTAGGAAGGCCATGGGAGTTTGATAAAAACTCCATACACCAAGGAAGAAGCAATACTTATTCTTTCAAGCATGGGAGCAGGAAGGTGACATTAGCCCCCTTGCCACCACACCAGAAGAGCTATGGAAGTCCAAGTATGGCTGAGGATTTTAGTGGAGTTGTATTTCTATCTGAGTCAGCAATGGTCAAGGAGTGTAGTTAGGAGCAACCTATAGTAATGCTGCTATCAAAGGAAGTTCAGGAAGAAGAATCTAAGGTGATCCCTGCAGATGTTAAGCCCCTCATTGATCAGTTCAAGGGAGTGTTTCCAGAGGAACTTCCTGATGGCTTACCCCCTTTGAGAGGGATTGAACACCAAATAGACCTTGTGCCAGGGTCTGTACTACCTAATAGACCAGCCTACAGATGTGATCCTAAGGCTACACAAGAGCTGCAAAAGCAAGTTGGAGAGTTGATGAGTAAAGGTTTTGTAAGGGAGTCATTAAGCCCTTGTGCTGTGCCTGCATTGTTGGTTCCTAAGAAGGATGGGACTTGGAGGATGTGCATAGATAGCAGGGCTATCAACAACATCACAGTCAAGTATAGGTTCCCTATACCTAGGCTTGATGACATGTTGGATGAACTAAGTGGCTCAAGGTTCTTTTCTAAGATTGACTTGAGGCAAGGTTACCCTCAATTGAGGATCAGAGAAGGAGATGAGTGGAAGACAGCCTTCAAAACAAAGCATGGCCTTTATGAGTGGCTTGTCATGCCCTTTGGCCTGTCAAATGCCCCAAGTACTTTCATGAGATTGATGACAGAAGTGCTTAGGCCTTGCCTACGGAGATTTGTGGTGGTATACTTTGATGATATTCTCATCTACAGCAAGAGCAAGGATGATCATTTGAGGCATCTTGAGGCTGTGTTTGAAATACTTAAGGAGAGCAAGCTCTTTGGGAAGCTTGAGACGTGCACCTTCATGACTGAGGAAGTCAAGTTTCTAGGATATGTGGTCTCTGGTAGAGGCATTTCAGTTGATCAAGACAAGATCATGGCAGTCCAGTCTTGGCCTATCCCTAGGAGTATTACAGAAGTAAGTGGATTCCATGGTTTAGCATCCTTCTACAGAAGATTCATTAAGGACTTTAGCACCATTGCAGCACCTCTCACTGAGTGCATGAAGAAGGGAGAGTTCACTTGGACTGAGAATGCTTTGCAGGCTTTCAAACACATGAAGAAGCTCTTGTGCAGTGCACCTATCCTAAGATTGCCAAACTTTGATTGCCTTTTTGAGGTTGAATGTGATGCAAGTGGAGTGGGAATTGGAGCTGTCCTCATCCAAGAGAAGAACCCTGTAGCCTACTTTAGTGAGAAGCTAAGTGGTGCCAAGCTAAACTATTCTACATATGATAAAGAGTTCTATGCTCTTGTCAGAGCTCTGAGGCATTGGAGTCATTACCTAAAGCCCAAACCTTTTGTCTTACACTCTGATCATGAGGCATTGAAGTACATAGGAGGCCAGCATAAGCTCAGTCACAGACATGCTAAGTGGGTGGAGTTCCTTCAGTCATTCACCTTTTCTAGCAAGTACAAGGAGGGCAAACAAAATGTGGTGGCTAATGCATTGTCTAGGAGATACACTCTGCTATCAACCATGGAGCAAAGGGTTCTTGGTTTTGAGTTCATGAAGGATATGTATCAAGAAGATCCAGACTTTGCAGAGGATTGGTTGGCACAGAAAGAGGGAACAAGAACCATTGATTCACCCTACACTTTGCAAAATGGATTCTTATTTAAAGGAAACAAGCTGTGTGTTTCCAGAGGATCTTATAGGAATCTATTGATTAAGGAGGTACATGGAAGTGGCCTTGGAGGACACTTTGGGGTTCAGAAAACTGTGGACATACTACAAGATCAATTCCATTGGCCTAAGATGATGGGAGAAGTTCAAATAGTGCTCAGAAGGTGTGGAGTTTGTCAAAAGGCCAAGAGTTCTTTCCAAGCAGGACCTTACCCTCCCCTACCAGTCCCATGTAGACCTTGGGAGGATGTTAGTATGGACTTCATAATGGCATTGCCTAGGACAGCAAGAGGAAAGGATTCTATCATGGTGGTTGTGGATAGATTCAGTAAGATGGCACATTTCATTGCATGCAAGAAGACTGAGGATGCTGTGAGTGTAGCAGAGCTATACCTTGATGAGGTGGTGATGTTACATGGAGTTCCAAGGACCATTGTGTCTGACAGAGACACAAAGTTTATGAGCCATTTCTGGAGGACATTGTGGAAACTGCTTAACACTAGGTTATTGTTTAGTACCTCCCATCACCCTCAAACTGATGGCCAAACTGAGGTGACTAACAAGACCTTGGGAAGAATCTTGAGGTGTATAGTCAGCAAATCTCTCAAGGATTGGGACTTGACGTTGGCTCAAGCAGAGTTCTCTTTCAATAGAGCTCCATCAGCAGCCACAGGCCACTCCCCCTTTGAAGTGGTCTATGGTACTAACCCCTTAATGCCTTTGAGTTTGTCTAATGTGTGCAGGTCAGAAGTCCACGATGATGCCAAGAAGAGGGTGGAACAAATGTTAAAACTCCATGAATCAGTCAGGAAACAAATTGAGAAGGCTAATGATCTGTACAAGAAGAATGCCAAGGTTCCTAAGACCAAGAAAGACTTTGCACCAGGAGATCTAGTATGGATCAACCTAAGGACAGAAAGGTTCCCTTCCAAGAGAAAGAACAAGCTAGAGCCAAGAGCAGATGGTCCTTTTCAAGTCATAGAGAAGATAGGTCCCAATGCCTACAAAATTGATCTACCAGGAGAGTATGCAGTCCATGGAACATTCAATGTTGGAGATCTTAGTCCTTTCTTTGAAGACTCTGAGGGAGAAGAAGACACAGGCTTGAGGTCAAGCCCTTTTCAACCTGGGGAGGCTGCAGCAGGAGCTCACCCAAGGGGCCTTGATGATCAAGCCACATACAAGACAAGCTTGACCCCTCAGATGGAAGCTCGAATTACAAGGTCTAAACAACAAGCTATGACAAGTCAAGAGCAACCCAAGCCAAGCCACCCCAATGAAGAAGACAGTTCAGGGTTCAACAACCCATGCCCATCCCCAACACAACCCACATTACCCACACAAAACAGAAACAGAGCCATTCAGGCCCAGACAGACCAGTTAACAAACCCAGCCTCTAGGAGGTACACCAGGGCATCCCAACCACCCCCACTATGGCCTACCATCAAGACAACCCTCTAAGCTACAAGTTTGCCCAGGACAAACCATTTTGAAGTCTAGTAAAAACCCATGAAACAGACACCCCAAAGCTAGGGTCCAGTAAACAGCATAGCAGAGGTAGTACATGCTCAGATGATGTTTTCTTTTGTTTAAGTCAACTTGTCTTCATCTAAGGCAGGTTTATCTATGTCCTCATAAGAGTGGAGAGTTCCAAGGAGCAACAAAACACCCAGAGCAAAGCACGAGACAACAAGATCAACAGATTTCCATTTCAGGAAAACTCCAAAAACTACTTTATTTGCTTTTGCTCAGTCTGTTTTCTTTTGTGTTTTGTGTCTGTTCTTTATAGTTGTTAAGCTCGTCCTCTTGTGAGGCCCTTAATTAATGTCAGTAGAAGTAGTTTAGATCCTAAGCTGGCCCTTGGATGATACATACATCCAATGGTTCACAAGATATCAGTCCCTCTATATAAGGAGGTCTTGTATGTTGTTGTAAGCAGACTTTTATGAATGAATGAATTAAACTTTGAGAAATCACTCAATGTTATCAAACTTGTGCTAAGAGCTGTAGTTTGAAGCAAGCCTGATACACCTCCAAGGTGTTTGATCAGTGCCTTGTATTGTGAGCTAAGTTATACCTGTGCTTTGCTGTGGTTTAACTTACTTGCTGTTGAGGTTAGTCTAGGGTGTTTGTGCTTTGCTGTAACACTTGAAACTGTCTCTAAAACCAGTCTTGAATCCTTTTTCTCTTGTGCTTTGCTGTAGATGATTGTATCCAAGTCATATCCCTTGAATCTTTCAGTTAAACAACTCACAATCTCTAAAACAACACCCCCTTGTTACTTGATATTGTTTTCAGTTTGAGTCAAGCTAATCAAATCACTTAAAACTTGTGAACCTTAGTAGTTTACACTCCAAATAATAATTTAATGAGAAATCTTTTTAAATAAATATTTTACTTATTAATATTTCTCGCTTGCTAATTATTACAAAATGCGATAAAAATGACGATAACTCAAAAACCGTCACAAGTCCCAAAGTGGGACCCACGGGCTGAGTTGGGCCGGACCCCACATGGGCCTGGATGGGCCCACGGCCTGTTTTGGGCTAAAGTGGCTGATTTTACAATTTTTACTAAAACCGATTTCTAATATTTTCCCGCATGCTTAACATATTTAAAACCCGTCAAAACACCAATTAAACAATCAAACATCGACACAACCCAAGGACCAAAACCCGGACCCACCATGGACCAACCCAGACCGGGTCTGAACCGGCCTGGACCGGTCTGGTTTGGTCCGGTTCACTCGGTCATTTCACACGGTTCAAACAACAACACTTCTAAATTAATTCTAACATGTTTTTAATTAACAAACACCCATTTTAACAATCATTCATACTAAATCATAATTTATTAAAAATCATCAAAATTTATCAAGAACACTAAACTTGTTAAAATTTCCTACACAACCTAAAAATCATAACTTATGGAAAATCCTCAAAATTCATCAAGAACACTAAAACAACATAAAAATTCATACAACATAAAAATCAACAAGAACAATAAAACAACATGAAAATTCCATACAACATAAAAATCATCAAGAACAATAAAACAACATAAAAATTCCATACAACATAAAAATCATCAAAAACAATAAAACAACATAAAAATTCCATATCATCTCATGTTACTACTAAAATCATAAATAACCATAACATGAATAAAAACTAAAAGTTATGTGACATTAATTCGTCGAGTAAAACGGAATTGTTACCTTAGCTAGCCAAAACAATTAGCACCAAAATAATCATAAGAAGTATATAATAAGAAACCCTCCTACTAATCTTCACCCAAAATATACGAGTCTCCAAACTCGTCTTCAAAATCTTCCCCTATAAGAAATAACAAGAAAAACATTATTAGAACTAAAAATATGAATTTCCATAATTAAAGTGTTGGAAACGATCTTGACGGAATTGAAATATAACCGTACGTGAAGATGAGGAGCGAAGAGGAGAGTCTAGAAATATAAATTAGGATGGATTTAATTAAGAAACGAAGATTTTATGAAGGTTTTGCTCAAGAACGATGAAGAACAAAAGATGAACGACGAAGAACACGAAGAACGATTAAAGAAAGTGATATTTTGATCTATATTTGATTTATTGTAAAAATGTAAAGTTGTTTGTGAGTGGAGTGTGTATGTGAGCCGTGTAAATATAGGCAAAATAAAGAGTCGGGTTTTGAAATTGTTGTTACGTAATTGACTCGCGTTTAATAATTATTTTACGGTAAACGATTAATTATAATTAACGATAAAGTTAATTAAACTAAATATCAAGATATTATGATATTGTAATGAAAAATAATGAAAATATCAAGGCTTAAGAGTGGGTAAGGGAGCCGTGTAGTCTTGTGATTGTCGGGTCAGATTTCGAGCGTTTTGCGTAATTTTCGTTAACTGATCGATAAAGGGAAATAATATCTAGATATTATGATATATTAATCAAAAGAAATGAAAATATCAAGGTCTATTAGAGGAGAGGAAAGGAGAGGAGAGCCGTGTGGGTTTGTGGCTTGTCGGGTCTGATTTTTTCTCGATTTGCGAAATCTCCGTTGACGGATCGATAAAGTAACAAATATCTAAGATATTTGTATTAGTTTAATCGAAAGAACTAAATATCTCAAGTGAGTGGAAACCGATGACATGGCCGCGTGACTCATGCCAAAGTCGAGTTTCGAATTTGTTACGGGATTTACGATGAGTCGGGAATAGTTAAATGACGTTCGGTTAAAACCGTAAAAGTTATTCTTTAAATTCCGAATAAATTCAAAATAATTATATTAAATTATGATAAATCTTAATAAATCTAAATAAAAATAAATCAAAAATATTATTTTTTTAAATAAAATTTCGGTCTTCAAACTTATGAGGCGAGTCGGGAAAAAGTCAACGGAAGTCAAAGTTGACTGAAAAGTCGAGAAAAGTCGAAGATGACTTAAAAGTCAAGAAAAGTTTAGGACGACTTAAAAGTCAAGAAAAAGTCAATGACGACTTTAAAAAGTCAAGGAAAAGTCAAAGACGACTTTAAAGTCAAGAAAAGTCAAAGATGACTAAAAACGGTCTTTTCATGAAATCTCTCAGAAATTCCAAATACGAACGCGGAATTTCAAAATAAGACTCGGAACAAAAATTTCTATTTTAAAAACTTAAGTTCTACTGAAAAGTGTTAGTAAATATTTTTACTAGAAAAATTGGGCACTTTTCGGGTTGTTACAATCACCCCTCCTTTTAAAAAGTTTCGTCCTCGAAACTTAGAAGAAGGAACGTAACATATATGTAGGTCTATTTCAAAACTGTTAAAATATACTTGTAATAAAATATAGGATCTTATCTACGGAACGGCAGGTTCTCGTCAGCAGTCAAGAATATCGATAGAAGAAACGGAATCTTCGAACGGTTAAATCGAATGGAAAGAGGCAAGAAAGAAGGAAATTTACCTCAAGTAAAGAGCTCGGGATATTTAGCTAACATTTTAGCTTCGGGTTCCCAAGTTTCTGATTCGACGTTTCCACAACGCCAAAGGATACGAACTAAAGGCACCACCTTGTTTCGGAGTTGTTTGTTAGCCCTTTCAAGTATACGAATCGGCCTTTCTTCCAAAGCCAAATTAGGGTCCAAGTCCAACACTTCTTCTTGAATAATATGACTCGGATCACTGATATACTTCTTCAATTGCGAAACATGGAACACATCATGAACTTTACTCAAGTTCGGAGGTAATTCCAAACGATAAGCAACAAGACCAACTCTTTTAAGCACACGAAACGGTCCAATATATTTAGGACTCAACTTTCCTTTCACTCCAAACCGTTTCACTCCCTTCATAGGTGACACTTTAAGGAATACACGGTCATCCACATCAAATTCAAGCGGTCGTCGACGAACATCGGCATAGGATTTCTGTCTATCTTGAGCGGCTTTCATTCGTTCCCGAATGACTTGAACTTGATCGATCGTTTCAGTAACAATGTCGGGACTCAACATATGATCATCTTGTACTTGATCCCAACAAACAGGACTACGGCATTTCCTACCGTATAGAGCCTCATAAGGTGACATCTTGATAGATGCATGATAACTGTTGTTATAAGAAAATTCCACCAAAGGCAAACTCTTCTCCCAAGATGTATGAAAGTCTAAAGCACACGATCGAAGAAGATCTTCCAAAGTCTGGATCGTCCTCTCGGTCTGACCATCAGTAGCGGCATGAAAAGCTGTGCTCATCAACAATTTACTACCCATGGCTTCTTGCAAAGCCGTCCAGAATCGGGAACCAAATCTCGGATCACGATCTGAAACTATATCTTTAGGAACTCCGTGGTAGCGTACTATCTCTTTCACATAAGCACCAGCTAAGACCTCTATCCTTGAAGTTTCTTTGATAGGTATGAATCTGGCACACTTCGTCAAACGGTCCACAATAACCCAGATGGCATTCTTTCCACTAGAAGTAGTAGGTAAAGCCATCACGAAGTCCATAGAAATAGACTCCCACTTCCACAGAGGAATTTCCAAAGGTTGCAGCAAACCTCCGGGTCTTTGATGTTCAATCTTCACCTTTTGACAAGTAAGACATCTACTAACATACCCCTTCACTTCAATCTTCATCCTAGGCCACCAAAATTGTGGTCTCAAATCTTTGTACATTTTGTCCCCGCCCGGATGAATAGAATAAGGAGAAAGGTGAGCTTCATCAAGTATTCTCTTCCTCAACTCGGCACTTCTCGGAACGTACATTCGACCATGGTAACGAAGGTAGCCATCATTATCCACCACACAATCCTTAGCTTGCCCAAGTAGTATTTTTGCTCGTATGGCGATGAAAGTAGCATCCTCCGGTAAACAAATACGAATCTCTCGATAGAAATCGGGTTCCGCAGTCAAAGCACCAAGATAATCAAACCCTTTCCCAACAAACTGTATCTTAAGCTTCTGAAATTCGGTTACTAGTTCATCGGGTAAAGTACCAAGAGCATTTAATGAATGACTAGTCTTTCTACTCAAGGCATCTGCCACGACATTTGCTTTTCCCTCGTGATAAATCAACTCAGCATCATAATCATTCACTAACTCCAACCATCTTCTCTGCCTCATGTTCAATTCCTTCTGAGTAAAAATGCACCTCAAGCTCTTATGATCGGTGTAAATTCGGCAGCGAACTCCAATAAGATAATGTCTCCAAGTTTTCAAGGCATGTACTACAGCTGCTAACTCAAGATCATGAGTCGGGTAATTAACTTCATGAACCCTGAGTTGTCGAGAAGCATAAGCAATGACTTTTCTATTCTGCATCAAGACACATCCCAAACCATGCTTTGAAGCATCACAATATACATCATAATCTGCTTCATCATCTGGTAAAGTTAAGACCGGTGCGGTAGTCAATCTCTTCTTCAATTCTAAGAAGGCAACTTCACATTCATCAGTCCAAATATACCTTGCTTCCTTCTTTAGCAATTGAGTCATCGGTCTTGCTAATTTGGAGAAATCTTTCACAAACCGACGATAATAACCTGCTAAACCAAGGAAACTCCGAATCTCGGACACATTTTTCGGACTTTTCCAATCCCCAACTGCCTCAATTTTAGCTGGATCGACCATAACACCGTCTTTGGAAATGACATGACCAAGGAAAGATACCTCGGGCAACCAGAATTCACATTTGGAGAACTTAGCATACCACTTTTGGCTTCGAAGAACACCCAAAATGGTTCGAAGGTGATCAGCATGTTCTTCCTTAGATTTTGAAAAGATCAGAAGGTCATCAATAAATACCACCACACATTTATCAAGATACTCCCGGAAGGTACGATTCATCTGATCCATGAATATAGCTGGAGCATTAGTCAAACCGAATGGCATCACATTGAATTCGAAATGACCATACCTCGAGCTGAAAGCAGTCTTCGGAATATCTGCTTCCCTAACGGGAATCTGATGATAACCCGATCTAAGATCAATCTTGGAAAAAATAGAAGCACCCCGTAACTGGTCAAAAAGATCATTAATACGAGGGAGAGGATATTTGTTTTTGATGGTAACACGGTTCAATTCACGATAATCAATGCACATCCGCATCGAACCGTCTTTCTTCTTGACAAATAGTACGGGAGCACCCCAAGGAGAAGCACTAGGCCTTATAAAGCCTTTCTCTATCAAATCATCAAGTTGAATTCTCAACTCCTTCAATTCGGAAGGAGCCATACGATAAGGAGCTTTGGCAATTGGTCCAGTTCCAGGAACTAGATCGATGGAAAATTCAACATCTCTTTCAGGAGCAATTCCGGGTAATTCATCGGGAAAAACATCCGGGAATTCTCGAACAATAGGAACATCCTTCAAAGAAGGAAGAGAAGAATCAGAAGTAGTCACTACACATAGAAATGCTTGATGACCCTTCTTCAGAACATTCAACATTTTCATAGCCGAGATTAACTTCACAATAGTTTGCTTTCTTCCTCCTTGATAAGAAATACGAGCACCCAAAGGACTTTTAAGAATAATCTTCTGGTCACGGCATTCAAATCGAGCATGATAAGTAGCTAACCAATCCATGCCCAAAATAATATCGAACTCTTCAAGAGGAAACCGTAGAAGATTAGCCGGAAATATAGATCCATTTATGGATATTGGAATGTCGGAATGAATATAAGAACATGAAAATACATCTCCGGATGGTAACGATATAGGAGTAGTTTCTCCTACTGCAGCTTTAAGCGGTAACTTATCGGATAATCTCATTGAAATAAAAGATAAGGAAGCTCCCGTGTCAAATAAAATTAAACACGGTAAATCATAAATCGAGAACATACCCGTCACAATGTCAGGTTGAGCCTCGGCCTCAGCTCGGCTCATAATAAAAATCCGACCCTTAGGTCGCCCCGAAATAACCGGTGTAGAAACCGTCTTCTTCCTCTCGGGACATTCATTAAACCTATGTCCCGGTTTTTGACAATTAAAACATACTAGTGGCTTGTTGAAGCAACCTACACCCGGATGAATAGGCCTCTTGCACCGAAAGCACATACGATCTTTAAGATCGTTGTTGTTGCTCGGAATAAAGGGACGGTTTCTCTGATTAGCTTGTCCACCCTGAAAGTTTCTCCTCTTGTTTGGAAAAGAGGGAGAAAAGGAAGGTCGGGAAGAAGGATATAAAGGTCTCTTGCCAAAGGCAGTAGGAGCAATATAAGAAGCACGAGCTTCCTCGGCAATCTCCCGGATAGAACTCTCCGCCCAAATGGCATCATTATAGATCGAGACAAAAGAAGTGGAACCTCTACTGATCGTCCCCTTTATCTGGGGAGAAAGCTTTCCCAAATAAAAGAAGGCTTTGTCTTCCTCTACCCTAATAAGTCGAGTGGCATAATGAGCCAACTCATTGAACCGGGTAGTAAACTCCTGAACTGATAGTTTTTCTTGCTTGAAATCCATGAACGCTTTCAGCTTTTGTTGTCTCAACTCATCGGGGTAAAACCTCGCTTCCAAGAGCTCACGGAAACGAGTCCACCCAAAATTAGGCTCCAACTTCGCGGTAGGACCAGAAAGAGTCCACCACTGATCCGCTTCCTTCTCTAAGAAGTGAGAAGCAAGACGGACTTTGTCCTCTTCAAGGACATCATAAAGAGAAAAACTCTTCTCCATCTCTCGTAACCACACCGAAAGTTTAACGGGATCAACTTCGCCATCGTAGGTTTTGGCTTGGCTCCTCGATAGCTGTGAAGCAACCCACGTATAACTCCCGTTTCTCTCACGATCAGGAACAGGAGTAGGAATCGGATTAGCCTGCTGGTTTTGCTGGTTTTGCTGGTTTTGGATAATTACGGTAAGAGCTGCTAAAATCGTGTTGTCAATCCTCGGAGGCATCTTGCAAAATTAAAACACAGATTAGTACTTATCATTTCGCAAGAACAAAGAGACTACAACATAAATCCTAATCTACCCATCTTACCCTTCTATCTCACGGTTTATTATTTCTTAAGGTCAAGTTATTTATACAAGGGTACACAAACGTGCGTCGGGAGCAAAATAGCTCTGATACCAACTGTGACACCCTCAAATTTGCGGAAAGAAAAAAAATAATTTAAATACATAAAAGATGATAATATATAACAAAGGTGTCATAAATAAAAAGGTTCATTACAAAACGGAAATAATATTATACAAAAGAAATATACGAGACGGGAGACATATCTCCCGTATAAATACGGAAATAAAAGAGTGTATAATAATATACAATCTAAGAACCGAATATAGGTCCAAGGTAAATACTTCGCTCGATAGCTCGTCAATGTACCCCAAATATGCATCACCACCTGTTCGACCGCATTAAATATAAACACGGAAGCCACAGTCAGTGGGGAGTAACTCCGAGTTCTCCCAGCCACGAAATGTCGAGTTTAATGAAACATGAATAACATAAAAGCAAAGTATATGGAAAATACAAAACTTAAACATATATGATATGCTTTTCATGTTATGAAACAATTAACTAACATATAACCTATCATATGAAAGCTATCATGTGAAACCGATAATAAAATATAACAAGAGGTAGGGAAGCTGGTATGCTAGCTCAGAGGTTACCCGGTAACATGGCCATGATACACTCAAACCCTAATCAACACGTAATCATGTGAATCAGTTAACAATCGGTAATCCAAACTCTATCAATCTTAGCCGTCTTGCATCTCACCTTCTAAAACTCATAGAATCATACAAAAAATGAAAGACTATACTTTATAAAACGGCCTGAAGTTCTTAGGACGGCGATAGTCTACGTCTGTAACTCGAGGCTATACCACAAGGTAGGAAAACATCCTAGTCCTAGACTGATCAGACCTAGCGACAACAGCTATTCCGTTCCCCGTCCCATGACATAACCGTCTATGAGAAACTCTACTAGGCGACCCCCTAAGAAGAGATGGCTAGTACTTAAGCTGGCTCCAGTCCCAAAACGGATCAGGCAGCCATGCCCCGACTTGGATATAAACCCACCAAGCCGAGACACAAAAGCTATCATCAGGTGAACATATACTCGTTAAAGACAGTAAAGCCTATCCATGTCATGGTCCAAGCTACTCATTTAGAATTAGAATGGTCAAGACGCCATTTACTCATAATTCTCTATGGGTACTTAGTCAACACGACATATATCATACAATCAAACCGTCACAGGAATAACCTCCTATCATGTGACTAATTACATATAAATCATATTCAAATAACATATCGCCTCATATCTACTAAGGCTAATTCATTAATTAAATACAACCTTACTTGAAGACAAATCCCCGACCCGAGTCCCGCGACGGGTCATCAGTCGAAACGGGGCTGACTAGATCTTAGTTTGACCAAACCCGTTTGGTCAAACCGGCTAGAAACAGAGTCTTTACTACATAGACTTGAACATAAATTCATCATATTCATTGCATGTTATTTTATTAAAACTTCTAATATGTGAATTATTAAATCTTACGAAAACCCGTTTGACTTTAAAGGATAGCAAATTAACTATAATCCCGTATCATAATTTCTAACATGTGAGAAATAATAATTTTATGAAAAACCTTTTTAATTAAATATTTTACTTATTAACATTTCCCACTTGCTAAAATTACAAAACACGATAAATTAACACTAAACTCAAAAACCGTCACAAGTCCCAAAGTGGGACCCACGGCTGATTTTGGGCCGAGACATTACATGGGCCTAGACTGGGCCCCACAGCCTGGTTTTGGGCTGTTTTGGCTTTTTGATAGATTTTACTAAAAACCGTTTCTTAATATTTCCCGCATGCTTAACATATTTAAAACCCGTCCAAACAACAACCAAACAATCAAACATCGACACAACCCAAAGACCAAAACCCGGACCCACCATGGACCAACCCAGACCGGTCTGGACCGGGCCTGAACCGGCCTGAACCGGCTTGTTTGGGTCCGGTTTCCAGCCCTTCTCCACGGTTCCACCACCAATCAACACCAAATAAATTCCAACATGTTTTTAATTAACAAACAACCATTTTAACAATCATCCATACAAAAATCATGATTTTAATTAAATCATTCAAATATGTCAAGAACACCAAACTTGTTATAAATTCATGAAACATAATAATAACAACTATTTATCATGTTACTAACTAAAAATCCATAAATCATTATAACATGAACAAAAACAAAAGATGAACCATAAACAAAAGAAACAAAAGCTATGTGACATTATTTCGTCGAGTAAATCGGAATTGTTACCTTAGCTAGCAAGACCAATTAGCACCAAAATAAGAAGTATAAAATAAGAAACCCGCCTACTAATCTTCACCCAAAATATACGAGTCTCCAAACTCGTCTTCAAAATCTTCCCCTATAAGAAATAACAAGAAAACCATTATTAGAACTTAAACTTGATTTTCCATAATTAAATGTTGAAAACGATTTTGTCGGATTTGAAATTAAATCATACTTGAAGATGGAGAGCGAAGAGGAGAGTCTAGAAATATAAATTAGGACGGATTTGAACAAGTAACGAATGTGTTGTGACGATTTTGCTCAAGAACGATGAAGAACGCTCAAGAACACCAAGAACGATTTTGATTATATTAAAGAAAGTGTTAATTAGATCTTAATTTGATTTATTTGTAAAATGAAAAGTAGTTAGTGAGTAAAGTGGGGTGAGTGAGCCGTGTAAATATAGGGAAAAATGGAGTTGGGTTTTGAAATTGTTGTTACGTAATTGACTCGGGTTTTATTATTATAATACGATAATTAATTAGATATTAAGTTAATTAAATCAAATATCTAGATATTATGTTATATTAATCAAAAGAAATGAAAATATCAAGCCCTATTAGAGGGTGAGAGTGCCGTGTGGTTTAGGTAGTAGTCGGTCTGTTTTTGAGCGATTTGCGTAATTTTCGTTAACTGATCGATAAAGTTAATAAATATCTAGATATTATTATTAGTTTAATCAAAACAATTAGAATATCTAATTGTGAGTGGAAAAAGATGACATGGGCGTGTGACTCATGCCAAAGTCGGGTTTCGGGTTTTGTTTCGGGATTTAAGTCGACTCGGGAATAGTTAAATGACGTTCGGGTTAAAACCGTAAAAGTTATTCTTTAATTCCAAATAAATTCAAAATAATTATATTAAATTTTCATAAATCCCAATAAATCTTAATAAAAATAAATTAAAAATATTATTTTTTTAAATAAAATTTCGGTCTTCCAAATTACAAGGCGAGTCGGGAAAGTCAACGAAAGTCAAAGTCGACTTAA
Source organism: Heliosperma pusillum (assembly GCA_022085475.1). NCBI lineage: Eukaryota > Viridiplantae > Streptophyta > Magnoliopsida > Caryophyllales > Caryophyllaceae > Heliosperma > Heliosperma pusillum. The sequence continues at coordinate 203,086 of JAIUZE010000505.1, forward strand.
AAGTCAAGAAAAGTCAAAGATGACTTAAAAGTCAAGAAAAGTTTATGACGACTTAAAAGTCAAGAACAGTCAATGACGACTTTAAAAAGTCAAGAAAAGTCAAAGACGACTTAAAAGTCAAGAAAAGTCAAAGATGACTAAAACGGGATTTTCATGAAATCTCTCAGAAATTCCAAATACGAACTCGGAATTTCAAAATACGACTCGAAACAATAAATTCTATTTTAAAAACTTAAGTCTACTGAAAAGTGTTAGTAAATATTTTTACTAGAAAATTTGGGTACTTTTCGGGTTGTTACAGTGAAGGTTTAGAAAACGAGGATGGTGATGGTCAAGTTGACGGTGATGGTGGTGTTGATAGTGATAATGATAATGAATCAAATGGTGATGATGATGATGACGAATTTGATGATGATAATGATTAATTGGGTAAAGATATATTTATATATATTGTAATTAAGTTTTTTATGTTATTTGATGTTTTTTTTTATGTTATTAACAGTTTATGTTTGTTTTTTATGTTATTAACCGTTTCTAACAATTTGAATATTTGTGTAATTGTAGATGGCAGGAGGTCGGGGTAGACAACGTGGCGGGGGTTCAAACAGACGCCGTAGTACTTCTTCAGTCGACGAGGAGGAGATGGAGATTATTGATCAGCAGAGTCCGGTAGTGGTCGAGGAATCGACCAATGACAATGAGTCCTCGGATCAGACATCGTAGACGATCCAGTTCACGCCGGAAGGGAAGATTATACTTGATCCCGCGGGGCTTTGGTAAGACAACCACCAATGTCTTTAATTTATTATTTTATAATTATATTACATTATTTACCATAAATGCATACTATTCCATAATTTATTTTTCAGGTTTTCGTCTCAAAAGGTTGTACGCGGTTGTACTCAGAGTACAAAGATGAAGATGACGGGGGTTGCTCCTACTTGTTGGACCAAGGCTACCTCTGCACAAAAAGAGGAATGGTTCAATAATTTTAGGGTATGTTATTTTTGTTTATATTTTCTTATATTATTATAGTTTTTAATTAATAATTTATTTTACTAATACTTACCTTTTAAATTGTAGAAAACATTTGACTGGCCGGCCGGAATAGAGTATATTGTACGTCAAAGGTACAATGAGACGTGCACTAGACGGTTAAGGGACAACATGTATAAGGTTGTCAAGAGGAAGAAGGAGCCGGAGCATATGAGAGGTATTTAATTATTATTCTTGTTATTTGTATATAGTTATAATTTTACACATTTTATCATATTTTATAATACTAGTCTTAACTTGTAGGTGGTGCATATGAAGATCTGCTTAAATATCGTGAAACTCCGGAGTTTCAGACTAGGTCGGCCCAAGAATCCAAAAATAAAAAAGGAGGAAAGAAAGATGGAGCGGCTGAGCCGTCGCTTCACGCAGGATCTCGATCTTTCCTGGACCTAGTTTTGGGTGTAAGTTATAATTTACTTTTTCGTCCATTTGAAAATTATAACTTAAATTCTTTTTATTATTAAAATCTTCTTATACAAGTCTTTAATTTCTTCTTTTAGAAGGGTAAGAAGAAAAAAGCTAACACGCCCACAGCTCCGGAGCTCTTCCTTGACACCCATTCCCGACTCCAAAACAATAGAAGATATTGGATCAAACCAAGAGATAAGGATTTATATGTAAGTTTCAAACCATTTTTGTATTTTTACAATAAGTTCAATTTTTTGAATGTTTAACAAATTTTGTAGCTATTTTTAATAACAATGTTTATATTTTGTAGGATTTCTTTTTGGCCGAGAAAGTTAGGCAACCCGACAAGTCCGATAACGAGATTTGGTTCGACTTGGTAAAGGGTTTCAAGAAGGGGAATGTCTACGGGATTGGGTCGGCAAAGGAAGCATTTTATGAAACTCCAAGGGGAAGAATGTCGTCCACCTCAAAACAAACCTACGAGCCGACAGTCGTGGGAAGACTCCAAGCCGCACTTGACGAGGAAAGAAGAAAAACGCGGAAAGGGATGAGGAATTAAGAATAATGAAAGAAAAATTCAAGGCTTGGGAAAGCAGGTTCGACAACTGCAACCAAGGTCCGCCTCCCTTTCGGCGGGATTATGATGAAGGCAATGGAGGTGGTGGACTGCAAGCCGAATCCAATATGAACCTTGGCTTCTGCTATTAGTTTAGAAACTTGTGACTTGTGCTTGTTTAAACTTGGTTTGTTAATGATTAAGAAGATTTGTAAACTTGAAACAATTTTCTTTATCTATATGAGGATGTTGGTTTCACATCGTGTTGTTGTAAATGTGTGAAATGATGGTTGTTTTCTTGTATACTTGCAGGTATGGTATGGTAACGAAATGGCAGGATGAAAACAGAAATTTTCTTGCAATATCACAGGTTTTTTGGCGACTGAAATGTTCATTTGGCGACTACTTTCAGTCGCCAAACCCCCTGTATTTTTGCAAATTAAAAGGCCTTTTGGCGACTGATTGGCGACTGACATCAGTCGCCAAATTGGCGACTGAAAGGCATAGTGGTCGCCAAATTGGCGACTGATGGCGACTGAACTCAGTCGCCAATTTAGCGACTACAATGCCTATCAGTCGCCAATTTTGGCGACTGCTTTCAGTCGCCATTTCCCCATTTTGGCGACACTTTTGTTAGTCGCCAAATTTGGCGACTGAAATTAGTCGCCCGAATTTTTTTTGGCGACTAATGACTGCGACTTGGTCTTGGCGACTGATTTCAGTCGCCAAATTCATTTTAGCGACTGAAATTAGTCGCCAATATCAGTCGCCTGAATGTTGTTTTCTTGTAGTGATGATATGTAACAACCCGAAAAGTACCCAATTTTTCCTAGTGAAAATATTTACTAACACTTTTCAGTAGAACTTAAGTTTTAAAATAGAAATTTTCGTTCGGAGTCGTATTTTGAAATTCCGCGTTCGTATTTGGAATTTTTGAGGGATTTCATGAAAAGACCGTTTTTAGTCATCTTTGACTTTTCTTGACTTTTAAGTCGTCTTTGACTTTTCCTTGACTTTTAAAAGTCGTCATTGACTTTTTCTTGACTTTTAAGTCGTTATAAACTTTTCTTGACTTTTAAGTCATTTTTGAATTTTCTCGACTTTTAAGTCGACTTTGACTTTCGTTGACTTTTCCCGACTCGCCTTGCAAGTTTGAAGACTGAAATTTTATTTTAAAAAAATAATATTTTTAATTTATTTTTATTTGGATTTCTTAAGAATTATCATAATTTAATGAAATTATTTTGAATTTATTCGGAATTTAAAGAATAACTTATACGGTTTTTAACCGAACGTCATTTAACTATTCCCGACGCATCGTAAAGCGCGCAACAAAATCGAAACTCGACTTTGGCATGAGTCACGCGCCAATGTCATAGTTTTCCACTCACGTTAGATATTTTAATTCTTTTGATTAAATTAATAAGAATATCTAAGATATTTTCAACTTTATCGATCAGTTAACGAAAATTACGCAAATCGCTCAAAATCAGACCCGCTTTCTCTCCTATCCTCACGGTTTTTCTTCTCTCTTTGACCTTGATATGTTCTTTCTTTTCATTACAATAACATAATATCTTGATATTTAATTCAATTAACTTAATATCTAATTAATTACGGTAATATAATTATTATACCGTGTCAATTCCATAACCACCATTTCAAAACCCAACTCACTAGTTTGCTCTATATTACACGACACTCCTCACCCCACTTTACTCACAAACAACTTTTCATTTTTCATCAAATCAAATTAAGATCTAAATATCACTTTCTTTATCGTTCTTCATTTGTTCTTCGTGTTCTTCAATTGTTCTTCATCTTTCTTGAGCAAAACCTTCATAAAATCTTCATTTCTTAATTAAATCCGTCCTAACTTATATTTCTAGACTCTCCTCTTCGCTCTCCATCTTCTAGTACGGTTTATTTTCAATTCCGTAAAAATCGTTTTCAACATTTAATTATGGAAAATCATATTTAAGTTCTAATAATGTTTTCTTGTCATTCTCTTATAGGGAAGATTTGAGACGAGTTTGGGTGACTCGTATATCTTAGGAGAGACTAGAAGACGGGTTTCTTTAGTCTATTTCTTTATTATTTTGGTGCTACTTGATTTTAGCTAGCTAAGGTAACGATTCCGAGTTACTCGACGGATAAATGTTACATAGCTTTGGTTTACTTTAGTTTTGGTTCATCTTTAGTTTTTGTTCATATGATTATGGTTTTATGATTTTAGTTAGTAACATGATAAGTGGGTGATTTTATTATGTTGTAGGAATTTATGAATATGTTGGTGTCCTTGTTATATTTTTATGATTTCTTCATGATGATGATTGTTGCATGTTGGATGGTTAAATTGGATGTTTACAAATGGATGTTAGTAATTAAAAACATGTTAGAATTAATTGGAAATTGGGGTTGTTGCTTTGGTTGTGTGAACCGTGGAGGAGGGGCCAAACCGGACCAGACCAGCCGGTCCAGGCCGGTTCAGACCGGTCTGGGTTGGTCCATGGTGGGTCCGGGTTTTGGTCTTTGGGTTGTGTCGATGTTATTGATTGGTTGTTGTTTTGACGGATTTTAAGTATGTTAAAGCATGCGGGAAATATTGGAAAACGGTTTTTAGAAAATTAAAGCAAAACAGCCATTTAGCCCAAATCAGGCCGTGAGGCCCAAATCAGGCCCATGTGGGTCCGGCCCAACTCAGCCCGTGGGTCCCACTTTGGGACTTGTGACGGTTTTTGAGTTATCGTCAGTTTTATCGCGTTTTGTAATAATTAGCAAGCGAGAAATATTAATAAGTAAAATATTTAATTAAAAAGGTTTTTCATTAAATTATTATTTCTCACATGTTAGAAATTATAAGACGAGACCGTAGTTTAAGTTAATCTCCTTTTAGTCAAACGGGGTTTTGGGTATAATATAATCTAATTCACATGTTAGAAGTTTTAATAGAATAACATGTAATGAATATGTTGATGTTATGTCTATGTGATAAAGACTCTGTTTCTAGCCGGTTTGATCCAACGGGTTTGGTCAAACTAAGATCTAGTCAGCCCCGATTTGACTGATGACCCGTCGCGGGACTCGGGTCGGGGATTTGTCTTCAAGTAAGTTGTATTTAATTAATGAATTAGCCTTAGTAGATATGAGGCGATATGATATTTGATTATTATTTATATGCAATTAGTCACATGATAGGATGTTTTTCCCGTGACTGATTTATTATATGGTTGGTGTCGTGTTGAATAAGTACCCATAGAGAATTATGGATATATGGCGTCTTGACCAGTCTAATTCTAAATGAGTATCTTGGACCATGACATTGATAGGCCCGTACTATCTTTAACGAGTATATGTTCGCCGCTTGATAGCTTTTGTGTCCCGGGCCTGGGGGGCTTATCCCCAAGTCGGGGCATGGCATCCTAAGAGTTCCGCTTTGGGAAGGGAGCCAGCTTAAGTACTAGCAATCTCTGCTTAGGGGGTCGCCTAGCAGAGTTTCTCATAGACGGTTATGTCATGGGACGGGGAACGGAATAGCTGTTGTCGCTAGGTCTGATCAGTCTAGGACTAGGATATGTTTTCCTACCTTGTGGTATAGCCTCGAGTTACAGAAGTCTCCTATCGACTGTCCTAAGAACTTATGCCTGTTTGTAGAAGTATTGGTCTTTCATGTATGTATGATTCTATGAGTTTAGAAGGTGAGATGCAAGCCGGCTAAGATTGATAGAGTTTGGATTCCCGATTGTTAACTGATTCACATGATTACGTGTTGATTAGGGTTTGAGTGTATCAGGGCCATGTTACATGGTAACCGCTGAGCCAGCATACCAGCTTCCCTACCTCGAGTATAGTTTATTATCAGATTCACATGATAGCTTTCATATGAGAGGTTATATGTTAGTTAACTGTTTCATAACATGAAAAGCATATCATATATGTTTAAGTTTTGTTATTTTCCATATACATGCTTTTATGTTATTCATGTTTTATTAAACTTGACATTTCGTGGCGGGGAGAACTCGGAGTTACTCCCCACTGACTGTGGCTTCCGTGTTTATATTTAATGCGGTTGGCAGGTTTGTGATGCATACATTGGGTACATTGACGAGCTAGCGAGCGAAGTATTACCGTGGACCTATATTCGGTTCTTAGATTGTATATTATTATACACTCTTTTATTTCCGTATTTATACGGGAGATATGTCTCCCGTCCTGTATATTTCTTTTGTATAATATTATTTCGTTTTGTAATGACCTTTTTATTTCGGACACCTTCAGTATGTATTTAAATTATTTTTTTTCTTTCCGCAAATTTGAGGGTGTCACAATAAGAGTTCTCACCCTATGGATTCGATCCTAGGAAGTTTGAATAAAGGAGTTCAAACGAGGCGAACATTAAATAACTTTTGTTCATTCTATTCTTTTCTGTCTACCATAGAGCCTACCAACATCAAAGAAGCTCTTGTAGAATCCGACTGGATTGTAGCAATGCAAGAGGAGCTTCAACAGTTCGAACGTAATAAAGTATGGCACCTTGTGCCACGACCTCCTAATCGAACTGTGATTGGTACTCGATGGGTATTCAGAAATAAATTGGATGATTCAGCAGTTATAGTTCGTAACAAGGCTCGATTGGTCGTTCAATGTTATAATCAACAAGAAGGGATTGATTATGACGAGACATTCGCTCCTGTAGCAAGACTTGAAGCTATTCGCTTGCTCATTGCCTTCGCAGCTCATAAAGGAATGAAACTGTTCCAAATGGACGTTAAGACTGCATTTCTTAACGGTTATTTGGAAGAAGAGGTTTTTGTTGAACAACCTCCCGGATTTTTGAATAGCAAGTTTCAAAACCATGTTTTTAAACTCGATAAAGCCTTATATGGTTTGAAACAAGCGCCTAGGGCTTGGTACGACAGATTGTCAAAAATTTTATTACAAAACAATTTTAAAAGAGGATCTGTCGACAAAACCCTATTTCTAAAATCCGAGGGTTCTGATTTACTTCTTGCCCAAATTTATGTAGACGATATTATTTTTGGTTCTACTAACAATAAATTGTGCAAGTATTTTTCAGATCTTATGACCTCGGAATTTGAAATGAGCATGATGGGAGAATTGAAATTCTTCCTAGGACTGCAGATTCAACAAACCAAAGAAGGGATAAAGATTCACCAACAAAAATATGTCAAGGAGCTAATCAGAAAATTTGGTAACTGATAAAAAGTTGACCTTGGACGAAAATGGTAAGTCCGTAGATGAGACTACATATCGAGGTATGATTGGTTCTTTATTATATTTAACTGCAAGTAGGCCTGACATTATGTTCAGCGTATGTGTCTGTGCTAGATTTCAATCATGTCCTAAAGAATTACATATGATTGCAGTTAAACGTATCTTGAGATATTTAATTGGTACATCTAATTTATATTTGTGGTATCCACTTGAGTGTAATTTCGATCTAGTAGGATATTCAGATGCAGATTATGCAGGATGTTCCTTAGATAGAAAAAGTACCTCTGGATTTGCTACGTTTGTTGGACCTTGCATAATTACTTGGGGCTCAAAGAAGCAAAATTCGGTTGCATTATCTACTGCAGAAGCCGAATATATCGCTGCAGGACTGGTATGTTCTCAACTACTTTGGTTATAGCAACAACTATGTGATTATGGTGTTAATGTTGGTTGTATGCCTGTTTTCTGTGATAATACGAGTGCTATTATTATTTCTAAGAACCCAGCTCAGCATTCTCGTACTAAGCCTATAGACATTAGACATCATTTTTTGCGTGACCATGTAGAAAAGGGCAACACTAAACTCGAATTTTGTAGTACTGACAATCAATGGGCTGACATTTTAACAAAGGCGTTAGCGAGAAGACGTTTTGAGATTTTGCGGTTGGAAATTGGTTTAATCGGTAGCAATTAAATTCATCTTATTTATTTTGTGAACATGCGTGACTGGCTAGAATAAGACGAGATTGTATGACTGTGTCCGCATATTTCATTGCTAGTATATTTGTGTTTAATATAATATATTTTACGTAAGTATCTTGCATATTGAGTGTTTTATGGAAATTGATATTTGAACCACATATTTGCCAAAAATTTATCTTATTCACTTTCCAAAATTGAGCCAAACTCTACCCATGTATCCTATACTAGCCGAAACTCTCAAACAAAAATACATCACCATATCTTTTACTTACCAAATTCTATTCTTACCATATTCCAAAATTAACCACCCAAGATTCCTTTTTCTACCCAAATTCAAAAAAAAAAAAAAAATGGGAAAGAAATCAATTGGGGCCGGCACACCCATGTGCCTAAGTACAAAAGACACACCAACTTCTTACACAATCATAATTACCCATCACCCATCACTTTTACCACTTCAATACTCAACTAATTTTTACTACCCTCTTCTCCTTCCTCACGGCTCCCACCCACAAACAACATAAAAATTACCCAAACCTTCAACCATCATCAATGGCTTCCACTAGATCAAAACTCTCAAAAAATCCAAACCCAAAAACTCCCAAGCCTAGTATGCCCAAAAATACCTCTTCTACTCCCACACAAACATCACCCAACCCAAACCAAACCGAGTCCGGTGCGGGTCTTGAGGGTACGAAAAGAAGACGGTTAAACAAAGGCAAAGGTAGACTCCAAGACGAAGCTACAACCGACGTTGATGACACGGTTCCCGAGGCACCAACACGGGTTACTTTGCGTGATTTTTCGCCTCAAGAAACATCTTCCGGGATTGATAAACTCCGTATCACAAAAGACGAAAGAAAACTTGTGAACCGGGTTGCTCAATATGGAATACATGGTGGTCGTTATTATCCGAAAGTTTGGTGTGACAAATATAGGGCTTTGGGATTCTTTAGTGATTTTCTGAATTTCCAAGAATGGGAAACCGTAGCTCAGTTTTCGGGTCCTGTTTATCCGATTGAGGTAATCCAGTTCTTTTCTTCTGTTTCATTAAACGATGGAGTGTTGCATGTCGTCATTAATGGCCGTTCAGTTTCGATTTCCGTGACGGACTTTTGTACTCTGTTTTCGGTTCCTGATGATGGAATCAAAATCAATCCGAGTACGTCATGGGAGGAACTGACGGACATGGCTAAGTTGGAAGTTAAGCAGTATTTTGATGTTGGGGCGTCTTTGTCGAGTTGTGTGTTGGCGGGAAGTGTGTCACCAAAATTGAAATTTTTGTTAAACTTTTTATGGAATACCGTGATTCCGCGACGGGGCGGACGTGACAAAATTGCATGCTATGAGATGTTGGTCGTAAAGCATTGGTTGGAGGGCAACCGGGTTAATTTACCTTCTCTTGTTTTTTCTCGTATTTCACAAACCGCGTTTTCGGTGACCGAAGACAATATCTACTCCACTCTTGATTTGTCGTATGGTATGTGGTTGTCACGGCTTTTCGAGTCGAAAGGAGTTGTTAATGTGAACAATTATGGGGTCGCCGTAAAAGACGAAATGTGTGATACGTTCTTGAAGTTTATGAAGCTAGATGTTAATGGTCCGGAGTTGTTGTTTTTAACAAAAGGTGGGTCGGGCGGGTTACAGTCGGGAGGGGCTGATTTTTCCGGGATTGAGTCAAAATTGGATATGTTCATCCGTAGTATAATGGAGCGCTTAGATGCGCAGGATAAGAAAATTGAGGCGGTATTGGACACGGTTGTTCAAGCCGTGGCAGTGGGTCCGAACTCTACCCATGACCAAGGTGGGTCGGGTGTGAGTCATGAGATGAGGACATGGATGAATGGTATGGATGATCGCCTTGCTAAGTTGGAACGGAACCATGTTGATTGTAAGCAAGAATTATATAGGCAACGGGATCGGATGACATTCTTGGTGAGCCAAGGCGGTTCTTTGGTTAAGAGCGGAACGGATATGCGTGAGGGGATGCGGGCTATATATGATGCGACGGAGGCTCTTTCGTTGAAAGTTCGGAACTTTGACGTTTGCCTCACCGCTCAAGCTACACATGTGTCTTCTTGCCTTGACCGTTTATCCACTCTTGAGTACCGCATTAGGCCCGGTTACAAAGCTACCTAGCCTCATCCGCCTACCCACAATGCCTTGCTTTTCTATCCTTGTTTGCTTATCTCTTAAACTACTTAACCATATTCGGCCCATTTTGGCTTGTTTTAACATTGTTCTATTCGGCCCAATGGCACTTAACAATATATTTTGTGGTTTGTAGTCTTAATTAACATTTGCCCTTGATCTTGCTTTGTATATATCGTTTTATATTGCGTATTTTGCATATCTATTTCTTGCCTTGACATGTGTTATTCTAGTCGTTTCATGTCTTTGTTCTTGTCTTTTCAATGATGCCAAGAGGGGGAAGAAATGATATGATTTGAGTCTTTGCTTAAGATTGCTCCTTGTCAAGACGCGTTATCTCTTAAATTCTCTCAAGCTATAACTTTGGCTAAGTTGTTTTGTTCTTGCGATCAAAGTTGCTATAACTTTGGAGTGCTTTGTTGAGGGGGAACTATACGTAGTCACTTTGTTAAGAGAAAATCATATGAGACTTGTCATCATCAAAAAGGGGGAATTTGTTGGACCAATTTGATAGTTTTGATAATGACAGGTGTTTACGTGATAATATGTTTTACTCGATATATCATATGCGTGTAATTGTGTGCTTTAGTCTTATTATAGCTAGCAACAATTATGAAAGGAAAGATCAAAGTTAGGCATAACTTTGACAAAGTCTGTGAGACAAAGTTATAACAACTTCAGGAATAACTTTCGAAGTGAACATGGAAGTTATAGCTAACCGGGCATAACTTTAGAGAAAATCGCTTCAAACAAGATCTACATAAAACAACACAAGACTCGTGATGGAGGGTCTTTGTGATCAAGATGAAGAGATGATCCGTATACTGAAGATCTTTGTGAAGATTAGATAGTATAGGTCGTCATTCGGTAACTATTTCATTCGAGAGATTTTATGTTCAAAAGTTATAGCTTTAGTCTATGACTTTGAATGATAAAATATTGATGCATGATTTTGGAAATAAAATGTTTTGAAATGTTTTCAAAAGTAAAAGAGTATTTTTATATTTATCAATTATTTTAATAGAGAATATATTTATAAGATTCTATTGGTTAGTAATACAACTTATGGGTTGTCATGCTACCTAGGGTTTCTAATATATTCTATCTCAATTTGTTGTTAACCTAATTAGCCCACCTAGTGTTTGAGGCACCTGGGGTTTCGTGAAACCTAGTGTTTGTGCCACCCAGGGTTGCGTGCCTCCTAGGGTTTCGTGAGCTAGAAGATTTTGGCCAATCTAGGTTGTTTCCTTAGTTTACCTAATCTAGGATTCTACTATATCTTTACAACAATATTTTGAGATATTAAGATAAATATATTTCTATAAGATAAACCAAATAATATTTTGAGATAAAGATATTTCTAAAAGATAAGCAAATATTATTTTATGATAAGATATGTATCTTTATTAAATATTATACTAGGGTTTTAGATCTACTATAATTCTTCTACTATAAATACTCATTCACATATAATTTGTAAAACACACGAAATACACAACATATCACATGGCTATTTATTTTACTTGTGTTGATTTTCCAAAATCGTTTTAAAGCAAACCATTGAGCAAATATTTATTATTTTTAGAGTTTGTTTTTAAAAGAGTTGTGCATCAATTATTATCAATCGCTTGAGTGAAATACGTTATTGGATAATAGTACATCATTATAAGCTTACAATTCTTTAAAGGGAATCTGTGTGAGTTATATTGTGTTTTCTTATTAGCGTAAGATAGTATAGAGTATTTAGCGATACTCACCTTGAGTTATAATCATGGTTGATTATACGAGTGGGTTGATAATTTTTGTAATCCGTAGAAGGTACTAAAAATTATTAATCGAGAATAGTGGACGTAGGTTCAACGTGTGAAACTGAACCACTTCAAAAATCGTGTGCCTCTCTCTTATCTCTTTACTTTTCGTTATTTCGTTATTGCGCTTACTTTGATTAATTAATTAGTTGATTTTAATTCATAAGATCAAATAATTAATTACATATCATATAAATCGAAAAAGTGGGGCTAGTTTTTTAATACTCAATTCACCCCCCCTCTTTCGTATTCGATCAATAGACTCTACAATTGGTATCAGAGCCTCGTGCTCTTGATTGCCTTACAGCAAGGAGTCTGATCCATTTATCTTTTTATTTTTATTTATTTTCCGCTGCATTTAATTTTATTTTAATGGATTCCAAACATCTGAAGTGTCCCGTATTCGATGGGAAGAACTACAGTTTATGGAAAAATATGATGACCCATTTCATAAAGGGTAACGATTGGGAGTGTTGGCTAATCATTAAGAATGGTCCTAATAAGATCATGCTTGGATCTGCTACTGGCACTCCATCGAAAAGAAAGAAGATGACTATGTTGAGGCAGATTATAAGAAAGCTGAGAAAAATTCAAAGGCTATTAGTCTGTTGCAAAACGGCATGACCCATACTGAATTTGATCGTTTCTCATCTAGTTCTACTGCCAAGGAAATATGGGATGGTCTTGAGTTAGCTTATGAGGGGACAACTGTTGTCAAAAAGCAACGCATAGCTCTACTTATGCGAAAATACGAATTGTTCTCTATGGAACACAATGAATCGCTTGACAGCATGTCCACTCGCTTCTCTAGTATCATTAATGAATTGAAAAATCTTGGAAAAACTTTTGACTCCGAGGAAATTGCCAGGAAGATCCTTAGAAGTCTATCTAAACGATGGAGACCTAAGGTGACGGTAATTGAGGAATGTAAAGACCTATCTGAACTATCTTATCAAGAGCTACTTGGAACCCTAATGGCTCACGAGATTACTCTTGATGAAGATGTGGCAAATGATAGTAATAGCAAGAAAGTGGCTCTACAAGCCGAATCCAGTGAAAGACATGATTCGGATCTTGAAGATGAAACAGTGTTGTTTGCTAGACGTTTTAAGAAAAAATTCTTTAATAAACCACAAGGGAAACGTTTAACAATAACACCAACAAATCTTATAAGAAGCCAATTGAGTCAAAAGGGTCTCTTTCAAGTCGTGGTTGCTTCAAATGTGGGGATAATGATCATATGATCAAAGATTGCCCCACATGGAAGAAAATCAAAGACAAAAATCAACGAGACAAAACCAAGAAGGAATTCAAGCAAGTGATGATGGCTTATTGCTGGGGAGATCTCGACACAGAGGACGACGAGTCAGAGGAAGAAGAAGTCGCCAACTTGTGTCTAAGCAACGTCAGTCTTGACCTAATTTCTGACAGTGACAATGAAAGCGAATCCGAGATGTGTCTTGTTGGCAACTCAGATTCAGAACCAGATTCAGAAGATGACGAAGAGGTTAGTCATCTTGAACTTAAAAAGCAAGTTAAGAATTTATCTAAGAAGTCTTTAATTAAGTATTTTGAAGAAGCCTTAGATCATTGTCATGAACAGAGTCTTGAATTAAAAGATCTTAAAGAACAAATTCTTGATATTGCTGAGGAAAACCAACTTCTAAAGGCCAAAGCTAAAAAGCTCAAGTCTAAAGTTATGGCAACTTCAGCTATAACTTCAGACAAGACAAATGTTGAGAAAGAAGCTCTTGAGCCTAAAGTTATAGCTAATGAAGCTATAATCTCAGAGTTAAAGCTCAACATTAAGCATCTTCAAGCCAAAGTTATAGCTAATGAAGCTATAACTTTAGAATTGAAGAAAGTCAATGAGCTTTTACAATCTGAAGCTAAGGCAAAGGAAGTTGTTATTCTTGATCACGAGAAAGTAAACTCTTTTCTTTCTCAGCAATTGAAAGATTTGAAGGCTGAATTCTCCCAAGCCAAAAGTCAACATAATGAGGAGAAACTTATCTTGAACAAACGGTTAAATGATTTTCGTGAAAACTTCAAAAAGAACAATCCCTCCAAAGACTCGAATGTAGATCATTCGTCGTGTGAAAAAGAAATTCAGTCTTTGAAGGAATTGCTCCTACATGCACGAAAAGTTCATGATAAGTGGGAAGGAAGTCAAAAGGTCTTAGACTTCCTTACCGAACAGTCTAACAACAACATGAAGATGGGTCTAGGTCATGAATGCTATAGTCGTAGAGACCATGATAAATGCAAATCCACTCCTTCTGACCGTGATTTCAGAAGAAGGAAGTACGTCAATCTTTCAGAATATCTGATTTGCAATTATTGTGGTCACAACGGTCATGTTAAAGATGATTGTGTTAAGTATGTCAATGATAACAAAAATCAAACTGATTTTGTGAAAGAGCATGACGCGTCTAATATTAACGAGTCTGAATCTGAACCTCAACGTGATGAGGTTAGAAATAATGAGTTTAGATGGTTTTATGACATGGCTTTCGATTACACATTTGTACTTTCAAAATCCAAATCTTATGTGAATCAGAAGCAGTCATTCAAACCTAATGTGCGTCGCAACAATAACAAACATTATAATAAACCTAGCAAACCCTATCCTAAGAAGAAAAGTATTGTCAAATAGATATGGGTTAGGAAGGATCAAATACATAGAGTCACTAACCACAAAGGACCCAACTTAGTGTGGGTACCTAAAAGCTGTATTTGATTCTCTTGCAGATAATAGTGAAAGAAAACAATCTATGGTATCTCGACAGTGGATGTTCGAGGCACATGACTGGAAACAAGAATTTATTTCTTTCACTAGAACCCTTCAACGGTGGCAAGGTCACCTTTGGAGACAACAAGAAGGGCAACATAATCGGTGTAGGTAAGATTGGTATATCTTCTTCACATGCTATTAATAATGTATATCTGGTAGATGGCCTTAAGCATAACTTGCTAAGTATCTCTCAACTATGTGACAAAGGCAACAAAGTCGTTTTTCATTCAAATGTTTGTCGTATCATAGTTGAAGGTACTAGTAATGTTATCTTATAAGGTCTACGTAAACGGAACGTGTATATGATTGATTTAAACAAAGTCACTACAAGTTCCTTTACGTGCATGAAAGTCACTGTGGATGATTCATGCTTGTGGCACAAGAGGTTTGCACACATAAGTCCAACTATTTTAAAGAAACTCAAATTGTGGAATTTAGTTGAGGGCCTACCCTCAATCAAATTCGAACAAGATAAGATGTGTGACTCATGTGCCCGTTGTAAACAAGTTAGATCTTCATTCAAACCGAAACGAGTAGTAAGTACAGAGCGTCCACTTGAGTTGGTACACATGGATTTGTGTGGACCTATGAAAGTAAGAAGCCGCGGTGGATCAAGGTACGTATTCGTCCTAGTCGACGACTACTCAAGGTATGTATGGCCTATCTTTCTATGTACTAAAGATGAAACTTTCGATGTGTTTTGTAGTACTAATGAAGCACGTCTAAAACAAGTATGATAAAAAGTTAGTTTCCATTTGTACGGATCATGGCACCGAATTTGATAATCAAGCGTTTATAGAATATTGTAGGGAGAATGGTGTAGGACATAACTTTTCTGCACCACGAACCCCACAACAAAATGGTGTCGTGGAACGTATGAACAGAACATTAGAGGACATGGCCCGCACTATGCTTCTGTGTAGTGGCCTTCCTAAGAGCTTTTGGGCAGAAGCCATAAGTACTGCATGCTATGTGCACAATAGAGCTATGATTAGACCTATTCTCAAAAAGACTCCCTATGAACTTTTGAGAGGGAGAAAACCCAATATAGCTCACCTTCGTTGCGGTAGTAAATGTTTTGTCCATAATAATGGAAAAAGTAATTTGAGCAAATTTGATCCACGAAGTGACGAAGCTGTGTTTGTTGGCTATTCTAATCATTGTAAAGATTTTAAAATTTTTAACAAAAGAACGTTGTGCATAGAAGAAAGTGTTCATGTTGTATTTGATGAAGATAATGTGCATGAGCAAGTTGAACAGATTGAAGAAGAAGACATGAATGATCCAAACTTTTGCCTTTCAAGGGAAGACGAGCCAGTTGATAATGAAGAAGTTATTGAAGGAATCAATGATGAACTTGATAAATCCGCAAATGACCTTGAACAGAGAACTGAGACAATTGTTGATGATACGAATGTCTCTTCTCAAAACAAGGAAAAGGAAACTGAAGTTATAGCTGAGGATGCTATAACTTTGAACCAGAACCAAGATGGTGTAACTGAAGTTGTACCAACTTCAGCTATAACCCCAGAGTCCAACTCAGGGGGAACCAATCTTGATTCTGAATCATTTGAGGAAAGTGATAGTTCATCAGATGATGATGAGCCTAGGAACTCTAAGAAATGGAAATATAAGAGTTCTTACCCTATGGATTCGATCCTAGGGAGTTTGAATAAAGGAGTTCAAACGAGGCGAACATTAAATAACTTTTGTTCATTCTATTCTTTTCTGTCTACCATAGAGCCTACCAACATCAAAGAAGCTCTTGCAGAATCCGACTGGATTGTGGCAATGCAAGAGGAGCTTCAACAGTTCGAACGAAATAAAGTATGGCACCTTGTGCCACGACCTCCTAGTCGAACTGTGATTGGTACTCGATGGGTATTCAGAAATAAATTGGATGATTCAGGAGTTATAGTTCGTAACAAGGCTCGATTGGTCGTTCAAGGTTATAATCAACAAGAAGGGATTGATTATGACGAGACATTCGCTCCAGTAGCAAGACTTGAAGCTATTCGCTTGCTCATCGCCTTCGCAGCTCATAAAGAAATGAAATTATTCCAAATGGACGTTAAGACTGCATTTCTTAACGGTTATTTGGAAGAAGAGGTTTTTGTTGAACAACCTCCGGGATTTTTGAATAGCAAGTTTCAAAACCATGTTTTTAAACTCGATAAAGCTTTATATGGTTTGAAACAAGCGCCTAGGGCTTGGTACGACAGATTATCTAAATTTTTATTGCAAAACAATTTTAAAAGAGGATCTGTCGACAAAACCCTATGTCTAAAATCCGAGGGTTCTGATTTACTTGTTGCTCAAATTTATGTAGACGATATTATTTTTGGTTCTACTAACAATAAATTGTGCAAGTACTTTTCAGATCTTATACCTCAGAATTTGAAAATGAGCATATGGGAGCATGGAAATCTGCCTAGGATGCAGATGCAACAAACCCAAAGAAAGGCATAAATATTCACCACCATAAATATGTCAAGTAGCTAATCCGGAAAATGTGGTATGGAAAAAAACCTCATCCAATGGACAACACCTATGGTAACTGACAAAAAGTTGACCTTAAACAAAATGGAAATTCCGTAACGAACTACATATCGAGGTATGATTGGTTCTTATTATATTTGACTGCCGTAGCCTGACATTATGTTCAGCGTATGTGTTTGTGCTAGATTTCAATCATGTCCTAAAGAATCACATATGATTGCAGTTAAACGTATCTTGAGATATTTAATTGGTACATCTAACTTATATTTGTGGTATCCACTTGAGTGTAATTTCAATCTAGTAGGATATTCAGACGCAGATTATGCGGGATGTTCTTTAGATAGAAAAAGTACCTCTGGATTCGCTACTTTTGTTGGACCATGCATAATAACGTGGGGCTCAAAGAAGCAAAATTCGGTTGCGTTGTCTACTGCAGAAGCCGAATATATAGCTGCAGGACTGGTATGTTCCCAACTACTTTGGTTAAAGCAACAACTATGTGATTATGGTGTTAATGTTGGTTGTATGCCTGTGTTCTGTGATAATACGAGTGCTATTGTTATTTCTAAGAACCCAGCTCAGCATTCTCGTACTAAGCATATAGACATTAGACATCATTTTTTGCGTGACCATGTAGAAAAGGGCAACATTAAACTCGAATTTTGTAGTACTGATGTTCAATGGGCTGACATTTTAACAAAGGCGTTAGCGAGAAGACGTTTTGAGATTTTGCGGTTGGAAATTGGTTTAATCGGTAGCAATTAAATTCATCTTATTTATTTTGTGAACCTGCGTGACTGGCTAGATTAAGACGAGATTATATGACTGTGTCCGCATATTTCATTGCTAGTATATTTGTGTTTAATATAATATATTTTACGTGAGTATCTTGCATATTTAGTGTTTTATGGAAATTGAATTATGAACCACTTATTTGCCAAAAACCTATATTATTCACTTTCCTAATCAAACCAAAATTCTACCCATGCAATTCTTTTTGGCCGAAATAACCACCCAAGATTCTTTTCCTACCAAAATTCAAATTGAAAAAAAAAAAAAAAAAAAAAAGGAAAGACATCAAGTGTGACGGCACACCCATGTGCCTAAGTACAAAAGTAAAAACCTACCCTTACACAATCATAATTACTCTTACACCTATCACTTTTACCATCATAATTTCCCAACCAATTTTTTACTCACCCTTCTCCTTCCTCACGGTTCCCACACCCAAACAAAACACAAAATCATCCAAACCTTCAACCTTCAACAATGGCTTCTACTAGATCAAAAATTGCCAAAAACCCAAATCTTAAAACCCCCAAGCCAAGTATGCCTAAAAATACCTCTTCTCCTCCCACACAACAATCACCCAACCCAAACCAAACCGAGTCGGGTGCGGGTCTCGAGGGTACTAAGAGAAGACGGTTAAACAAAGGGAAACGAAGACTTCAAGAAGAAGCCACAACCGAAACCATTGACACGGTTTCCGAGGAACCCACACGGGTAACTCTTCGTGATTTTTCGCCGCAAGAAACATCTTTGGGAATTGATAAACTCCGTCTTACAAAAGACGAAAGAAAACTTGTGAACCGGGTTGCTCAATATGGAATACACGGTGGTCGGTATTATCCTAAGGCTTGGTGTGACAAGTATAGGGCTTTGGGATTCTTTTCGGATTTTCTGAATTTCCAAGAATGGGAAACGGTGGCTGAGTTTTCGGGTCCGGTGTATCCGATTGAGGTAATCCAGTTCTTTTCCTCTGTTTCTTTAGACAATGGAGTCTTGCATGCCGTCATAAATGGCCGTGCAGTTTCGTTTTCCGTGACGGACTTTTGTACTCTGTTTTTGGTTCCTGATGATGGAATCAAAATCAATCCGAGTACGTCATGGGAAGAACTGACGGACATGGCTAAGCTGGAGGTTAAGCAGTATTTTGATGTTGGGGCGACGGTGTCGAGTTGTGTGTTGGCTGGTAGTGTTTCTCCGAAACTGAAATTTCTGTTAAACTTTTTATGGAATACTGTGATTCCGCGACGGGGCGGACGTGATAAAATTGCATGCTATGAGATGTTAGTCGTTAAGCATTGGTTGGAGGGCAATCGGGTTAATTTACCTTCTCTTGTTTTTAATCGTATTTCACAAACCGCTTTCTCAGTGACCGAAGACAAATTTTACTCTACTCTTGACTTGCCGTATGGCATGTGGCTGTCTCGGCTTTTTGAGTCAAAGGGAGTTGTTAATGTGCAAAGTTATGGGGTCGCGGTAAAGGATGAGATGTGTGATACGTTCTTGAAATTTATGAAGCTTGATGCTAATGGTCCGGAATTGTTATTTTTGGTTAAAGGAGGTTCGGTTGGATTGTCTTCGGGTGGGGCTGATTTTTCTGTGATTGAATCAAAATTGGATATGTACATTGGTAGTATTATGGAGCGCTTGGATGCGCAGGATAAGAAAATTGAGACGGTTTTGGACACGGTTGTTCAAGCCGTGGCCGTGGGTTCTTTGGGCTCAACCCGTGACCAAGGTGGGTCGGGTGTGAGTCATGAGATGAGGACATGGATGGATGGTGTGGATGATCGCCTTGCTAAGTTGGAACGTAATATTATCGATTGTAAGCAAGAGGCGTATAGACAAAGGGATAGGATGACTTTCTTGGTGAGCCAAGGCGGGTCGTTGGTTAAGAGCGGGACGGAGATGCGTGAGGGAATGCGTACGATTTATGATGCGACGGAGGCTCTTTCATTGAAAGTCCGGAACTTTGATGTTTGCCTCACCGCTCAAGCTTCTCATGTATCAAATTGCCTTGACCGTCTTTCCACTCTTGAGTACCGCACTAGGCCCGGTTATGTCGATCCTAACAAAATCCGTCAACCCAAAATGCCTTGAATTTTCTATCCTTGGTTGTTTTAACTCTTAAACTACTAATCCCATTCGGCCCATTTGGCTTATTTTTACATTGTCTATTCGGCCCAATGGCAACTAACAATATTTTTGTGGTTTGTAGTTTAATCAACATTTGCACTTTATTTTGCTTGATATATATCGTCTTATATTGCGTATTTTACATATCTATTTCTTGCCTTGACATGTGTTATTCTAGTCGTTTCATGTCTTTGTTCTTGTCTTTTCAATGATGCCAAGAGGGGGAAGAAATGATATGATTTGAGTCTTTGCTTAAGCTTGCTCCTTGTCAAGACTCGTTATCTCTTAAATTCTCTCAAGCTATAACTTTGGCTAAGTTGTTTTGTTCTTGCGATCAAAGTTGCTATAACTTTGGAGTGCTTTGTTGAGGGGGAACCATACTTAGTCACATTGTTAAGAAGACTCTTGAGGAAATCATATGAGACTTGTCATCATCAAAAAGGGGGAATTTGTTGGACCAATTTCATAGTTTTGATAATGACATGTGTTTACGTAATAATATGTTTTACTCGATATATCATATGCGTGTAATTGTGTGCTTTAGTCTTATTATAGCTAGCAACAATTATGAGAAGAAAGATCAAAGTTAGGCATAACTTTGATAAAGTCTGTGAGACAAAGTTATAACAACTTCAGGAATAACTTTGGAAGTGAACTTGGAAGTTATAGCTAACCAGGCATAACTTTAAGGAAAATCGCTTCAAACAAGATCTACATAAATCTACACAAGACTCGAGATGGAGGGTCTTTGTGATCAAGATGAAGAGATGATCCGTATACTGAAGATCTTTGTGAAGATTAGATAGTATAGGTCGTCATTCGGTAACTATTCCATTCGAGAGATTTTATGTTCAAAAGTTATAGCTTTAGCCTATGATTTTGAATGATAAAATATTGATGCATGATTTTGGAAATAAAATGTTTTGAAATGTTTTCAAAAGTGAAAGAGTTTTATTTTTATATTTATCAATTATTTTAATAGAGAATATATTTATGAGATTCTATTGGTTAGTAATACAACTTATGGGTTGTCATGCTACCTAGGGTTTCTAATATATTCTATCTCAATTTGTTGTTAACCTAATTAGCCCACCTAGGGTTGGAGCCATCTAGGGTTTCGTGGAAACCTAGTATTGTGCCTCCTAGGGTTGCGTGCCTCCTAGGGTTTCGTGAGCTAGGTGAATCCGGCCTCCTTAGGCTTGTTTCCTTAGTTTACCTAATCTAGGATTCTACTATATCTTTACAACAATATTTTGAGATATCAAGATAAATATATTTCTATAAGATAAACCAAATAATATTTTGAGATAAAGATATTTCTAAAAGATGAGCAAATATTATTTTATGATAAGATAAGTATCTTTATTAAATATTATACTAGGGTTTTAAGATTTACTATAATTCTTCTACTATAAATACTCATTCACATATCAATTGTAAAACACACGACATACACACGACATACACACGAAATACACAACATATTCACACGGCATCTATTTTACTTGTGTTGATTTTCCAAAATCGTTTTAAAGCAAACCTTTGAGCAAATATTTATTATTTTTAGAGTTTGTTTTTAAAAGAGTCGTGCATCAATTATTATCAATCGCTTGAGTGAAATACGTTATTGGATAATAGTACATCATTATAAGCTTACAATTCTTTAACGGGAATCTGTGTGAGTTATATTGTACTTTCTTATTAGCGTAAGATAGTATAGAGTATTTAGCGATACTCACCTTGAGTTATAATCATAGTGTTGATTATACGAGTGGGTTGGTAATTTTTGTAATCCGTAGAAAGGTACTAAAAATTATTAATCGAGAATAGTGGACGTAGGTTTCAACGTGTGAAACTGAACCACTTCAAAAATCGTGTGCCTCTCTCTTATCTCTTTACTTTTCGTTATTTCGTTATTCGCGCTTACTTTGATTAATTAATTAGTTGATTTTAATTCATAAGATCAAATAATTAATTACATATCATATAAATCGAAAAAGTGGGACTAGTTTTTAATACTCAATTCCCCCCCCCCCCCCCCTCTTTCGTATTCGATCAATAGACTCTACAATACCTGTCGAAAATTGACCCAGACCAACATGTATATTTTAAGGTCAAAACTTGTAAATTATAACTCGCTAATAAATTGACCCAAAATGTATAGTTTAGGTTGAAATTTGGTTTAACCCGCTCGATCTAAGATGCTAAAGATAGACTTTTGTCTTAAATGTGACTATAATAGTGTTATCTAAGTCCCACCCCTTTAAAAAAAAATGATTTTATAAACTTAATTTAATCCGTATTATGACCATAACTGGATTAATAAAATGTACGACTTGAAATACGGAGTATTATTTTACCTACACAACGATAAGTCGATAACTATCTAATTATAGGTACACAATAACAAATTAGCAACCTAAACAATAGGCTAGTTAATACGAAGTAGTAATCAATAATGTTTGGGCCAAAGTTAACGTCCCAAAGCTTCAAATGTGTCTTGATACGAAAATCGTTTAAACCTTTTTTACTACTCTCAGTCTCTCACTGACTTACCTCACCTTCACAAAGTCTATTTTAAAAAAATTGTTCCCCTTAATACATTACCTATTAATCCTCCCTTCAACTCGTCATCATCAGCCTCCTCTTCACTATTAAATGATTTACCCCATATAATTAGCAGGATCTCTTATAATTATTTTTTTGAGTTTTCATTCCATGATCGTAAAAAGATTAAATACTTTTCTCATATCCAATATCAATATTAGTATTTTTGCTATGTTTTTTAGAAACATTTTTTATATTTAATTTATTTGTGGGTATATTTTTATTATCAAACAATCCTGTCAGTTGGTTTTTTCCTGCTTTTTATAATTTTTTTTAGAAGTTTATTTTTTGTTGCTAGATTCAGTGTTTAGACTCTTTGTTTTAAGGGTTTGTAGATTTGAAAATACTTTTTAAAAATTCTCCAGATTTAATATTTTTTTTTTTGAATAATAAATATCAAATTTGTTGATAAATATAACTAATACTACCATTTATCAAACTTTTTTTAGTTTTGTCTTGTTAAATAAAAAATATCATATGTTAAGAGAAATAAAATGCTCTTCTTTACTTTTCCTTAAATTAAGGGTTGTTTGACACCTCAGCAACATGGTTGTTACTTTCTTAAAGTAAGATATTTCGATTAAATATTTATGTGAAAACAATAATCAGACTTCATAAATTTTACTGCAATTTTTTTTAAAAACCTTATAATATTGTTCAAAAACGTATAATCATTTGTACATACAATTAATAATATAATTCAATCAAATGCTTAATTAAGAAGAAACACTTGAAAACAATGATATACTCCGTATATAATGCCTATCTCTTCCTTTCTTTCGATTTGATCAGTACATAGACTATACAACCAGTTGTAGTACAACTGACGTTGTAGTTTATGAGCTGTATAATAAAGTTTTCGAGTTTTGTTGCAAAAAATATGAGTTTCACTATAAAGTTTATGAGCGCATTAAAAAAGCTAAACTTTAAACACGCTCAGAAAAATACATATAAATTCGATTAGATATATATAGATTATACAATGTTATTATACAACTGGAAGTATAATACTATTTGTGCGCTTAGATCACCCTCTCGAAAAGGCGGTTTGGAGCTTTGTTAACGCAACACGATAAGAACTGATAATTAACGAGTAAATGATACAATCAAATTTCTTCTCGTTGACTTGGATAACTTTTATACCAACAAATTAAAAGAATCATTACCTAATAATCATGGTTTTTAGCTCTAATAATACATTAATTTATAGCTAGTACGTATATTTATATGGTTTGTTGACATGGTGTTTCTGTCATAGAGGTCGTACCTAAGGCATACTGTTGAAATTAAAATGGACGTATATGTTACAAGTCACTTTCTCCAGCTTTTCCTCAATGACACGGTCAAAAAATGCATACTATATTCTACCAAGAGATAAATGAGATAACAGTTGGTCTTGCTTATACGGACCATTTTGGTCTGAAGCAATAAGACGAGATTTTGTAACCACTTTACAGTTAGATGTAACCACTATTGAAAACAATTTGATATAAGCCGTGGTTACATTTTATCAAAAAGTGGCAACATAATCCCGTCTTATTTTTCAGACGGAAATGATCCGTCTGAAATAAGAATTTGCAATGAGATAATACTTTACTTTAATCGTGAACTAGTAAGCCTATTAGTTCTTTTAATTATATAGCAACTAAATGAATTATCCCAAATTCTTATTTCAGACGAGTCAAGTCTCCTCACAAAAAAGTCTCACTTGTTCCATTTGCTTTCTTGTGAGGGGCTTGACCCGTCTAAAACTTTTAAACAGGTCGCCTCGTTTGAATCAAGACATGCTGATAAATTATAATAATATTGTACTGCCTTCATCTTGTTTATATTGTGCTAATGGTTAGATAAAAGAAAATTTGATAGACTGACGATATTGCTCTTTGGCTAATAAGAGAAAAAAGTGGTAAATTTTGGATGAAACGTTATTGTGAATAATATAAGATTTTTAACCTTTTTTAAAAAAAATATTTAGAAGAAGACTGTTAATTTTAGAGTAGTTAAATAGCAAATAGGAAATAAATAAGGCCCTGTTCTTTTGGACTTAAACTCAGCCCCTTTAAGTTCAGTTCAGCTCCTATAAGTTCAGTTCAGCTCCTATAAGTTCAGTTCAGTTCAGTTCAGCTCCTATAAGTTCAGTTCAGCTCCTATAAGTTCAGTTCAGCTCCTATAAGTTCAGTTCAGTTCAGCTCCTATAAGTTCAGTTCAGTTCAGCTCATATAAGTTCAGTTCAGTTCAGCTCTTATAAGTTCAGTTCAGAAAAATTCAATTCTTACAAATTAAGTTCAGAAAAGTTATACGGAATATATTATTTATGAAAACCGATATAAAAACATTTGACATTAATTAGTGGAATGACATTTGATCAATTGAAAAAAAGGTGGGTGTTAAAAAATATGCCCCGAATGTCACAAAAGTATCAAATGTCTATTATTGTTTTATACATTCACACTCCATAATTTTATAAGGATGCATACTCTTGGAATACCTATTATACAACATGACGTGAATATTCAAGAAATAGTAGATTTGAGCATGTTTGATGATAAGCGGAAAAAAACCATGTTAAAGGTACGAAACAAGATAGTAAAAAACATTTGACGAGGCAATAGATTCGTTGTTACGAGTGATAGTGAAGATAAAGAAGAAAGTGATGAGAAAGATGATGATATGGAAATAGATGGTTAGAAAACGATGTAATATGTGATTGTTTTTATCGTAATGTAAACGTAGTAATCTATTTGAACAAACCAATGTACATAAATCGGAATTATGTTATTATCTTACCTTATGTTTTAGAGTATACTTTTTTTTATGACAGTCATTTCCAAAAGATAAAGATACAGATAAAGATGATGTCAACGTAGTAATCTATTTGAACAAACCAATGTATATAAATTGGAATTATGTTATTATCTTACCTTATGTAATAAAGTTCAATTTAGTAAATTTTAGATTCTATAAATTCTATTCAATTAAGTAAAATTAAGTTCAGAAAAGTTCAGATCCGATAAGTTTAGTTTAGTTCAGTTCAGCTCCTATAAGTTCAGTTCAGCTCTTATAAGTTCAGTTCAGTTCAGCTCCTATAAGTTCAGTTCAGTTCAGCTCCTATAAGTTCAGTTCAGTTCAGTTCATCTTCAATAAGTTCAATTCAGCTCCTATAAGTTCAGTTCAGCTCCTATAAGTTCAGTTCAGTTCAGTTCAGCTCCTATTCAGCCCAAAAGAACAGGGCCTAAGTGATCTAATATACAACATTATGTGTATGTTTGGCCTAGCTTTTAGGCGTATCAATTATGTTTGGCCTATCAATTAAGTTAGAAATTTAGAATCCATTTAGTATCTAACTCCATTACAAAATACTCCAACCAAACATTGAAATGGATCAAGTTCATTCCAATCCAATTTAGTGATGCCAACCAAACATCTCTAAATGAGTTGCAAAGAATATTACAAAGATCGTACAATGTTAGAGGATTAGGGTTTAGGACGACGGCTATCGTCTAGGGTTTAGAGTATTATGATTTATTATATATATCCATGTAGTTTAATGACAATCACAACTCAATAATATAACTATCTTTTATGAATCTCTCCTTCTCATCTAAATCACCATAGTGATTTCCTAACATAACTGGTGATTTACTAACATAATGTTATGAGAACAAAAATAGTTCCTTATGTATGATTGTTGTACAAACAATTCCTTAATATGATTATTGTAAAAATAAATTCTCACCATATATATATTATCGCTGAGTTGTGAACATAATATCCAATCGAGATCTATAAAAATATACAACTTAGCTTAATAAAATGTTTACGTAATATTTTCTACTAAAACTAAGTATATGAAAATTAAGAATTAAATTGGTTTATTATATATGGAACACTATAACCTCATTCTTTGCTATCATTAAATGAGTTGTATAGAATATTATAACGTCATTATACAAAATACAAGGATCGTACAAAAGATCATCTAAATCACACGAGTGATTTCCTAACATAACTAATGATTTACTAACATAATGTTATGAGAAAAATCTAACTCCTTATCTAGCTATATGATTCTTGTACAAAAAACTTTTGAAGTATGATTATTGACTTATTGTAAAAATAAATTCCCACTTATATATTATCGCTAAAAAAGTTGTAAACATGATATACAATCGAGATCTACAAAATATATAACTTAGCTAAATAAAATATAAGCGTAATATTTTCTACCAGAATTAACTATATGAAAATTAAGAATTAAACTGGTTTAGTATGGAACGCTATGATCTCAGTTTTTGCTATTATTAAATGAGTTGCATAGAAAATTATAAAGTCATTATATAAAGTACAAGGATTGTATAAAAGATCTAAATCACTAGAGTGATTTCCTAACATAACTGATGGTTTACTAATATAATGTTATGAGAAAAAATCAATTCCTTATTATGTACTTATGATTCTTGTATTAAAAAAATAAATTCCCACATACTTCTTCCATTCCATTCATTTCTTTACATTCGTGAAATATATGTGAGATATATTTTAATAAAATGTAAAGAATTGATTGGAATGGATAAAGTATAAATTATCGGTAAATAAGTTGTAAACATAATATACAATCGAGATCTACAAAAATATATTAGCTAAATAAAATACTTACGCAATATTTTCTACTAGAATTAACTATATGAAAATTAAGAATAATTGTACTCAAGTTGTATTACCTACATAACTACATTACAAATTTTTCCCCAACTACCTAAAAATGCATATTTCTTCCATATAAATATTATACGTGAGTCTCAATCATCACCTTAAAATTTGACGATTAAAATAATTCATCTTTCACGATATCAGACCTCATTTAGAATGCATATTTCTCACATATAAAATATGTAGACCGTAGTTGTCACCTTGTCATGCAACCAATGTCATAACACAATAATAAATAAACTTATTTACAAATATGCAAAATTGTCTTGTCTACGCCAACCACTTGCACATTGTTTACGACTACATGCATAAATATTTAACTTTATAAGAAGATCAATATTCAAGCTGAGGAATACGAAGACTAATCAAATTAAGTATCTATTAAGAAAATTAATTCTTCGTTTGATAATAATGGGAGACTTACCTAATGGAACTTCTGAATCTTACTTCGTAACTCCAGAAATCAAGTTTACTAAGCTTTTTATCAATGGTGAATTTGTCGATGCTGTTTCAGGTTTGTTCCTTCTTAACTCATACTCGCTGAAAATTACGTCAAAAACTGTATTGTAGTACTTCACTATTTACAATTGGGTTGTTCAAAGGATTAATATTTTTATTTTTATTTATTATTTCACGTAACAAAATACTCTATCTGTTCCAGTGAATTACTCACGTGTGTTTTATTTCGTGAGTGAGAATAATAAAGTAAATGTGCACTATTAACTGAGACATAAGGGATAAAAGTAAAGTAGCAAGTCTATAATTACGTATGAGAAAAACGAAGTAGCAATACATAATAACTCTAATTTTTATCGTGTTTTTTTGTAATCTGAAAATCGTAGTTAAAACTAATTGCGAGTTTTAATACCGATATAATAATAACAAAAAAAAATGTGTAGGAAAAACATTTGAGACAATTGATCCAAGAAATGGAGAAGTAATAGGAAGAATAGCAGAAGGAGACGAAGAAGATGTTGATTTGGCGGTCAAAGCTGCTCGTGAAGCTTTTGACCATGGGCCTTGGCCACGTATGTCCGGTTATGTAAGTC
The DNA here is from genome assembly GCA_022085475.1 of Heliosperma pusillum. Lineage (NCBI taxonomy): Eukaryota > Viridiplantae > Streptophyta > Magnoliopsida > Caryophyllales > Caryophyllaceae > Heliosperma > Heliosperma pusillum. The sequence goes on from JAIUZE010000505.1 coordinate 231,583, forward strand.
TATTTGCTCTCATGTACTAAGATAATTTACCTTAATATTATGTAAAACAACCTAAGTGATTTGAGAGTAGTGGAGTTTGAGAGTGGCTCAAAACGTTGCAATGACAACGAATAATTATATTCTTTATAAAAAATGGTTGATATTTTTTCAATTTTTATAGACATATTTATAGGATATTTTTCTAATTTTGTTACATAAATTAAATTGTCGTATTATGTGATTAAAATATTTTACAGTTATTATTTTGTTATCCAAATATGGTACCACGAACACTTTTTTAGCAAACGCTTTCCAAATAATTCTATCATTCTGTCTTTCGATATGAACATATGTACTGCAAGTTAATAGTATTCATAGACAAGTTAATAGTATTGATAGATAATTTGACTTCTACAACAAAAAAAACTTACAAATTATATATATTTTTTTGTACATTTAAACTTAATATCTATCTCGCTTCATATATAGTATATGGACATTTAAATTTTGGTTATTTTTTAAAAAAAAATTATTTAGCGTATATAAAATATAGTTATTCATTCCAACACTTATCTTATCTAACTCTATTACCAATGTCACTTTTTCATATTTATATTATGCTTTTAGTGGATATAATGGTACAACAATCAGGGGCGTAGCTATTAAGTAGCATGGGGTAGCACTTGCTACCCCAAACCCAGAAATCTCCCCTTAATATAAAAGCTGAGTTTTTTCGAGCCTTCTTATTGGCTGAAAAAACTCACTTTTCTCCCCCCTTTTTCTAGGCAAGTGGGACCCACACAATTTCAATAACATTTATTTACTCTCTCTCTTACCCATACCAAGATTACCAACTATCCTACTTTCATGAATACATACTCCTATATAATATGACAACCTATTATATAAATGACTTATGACTTATATAATAATAATAATAATAATAATAATAATAATAATAATAATAATAATAATAATAATAATAATAATTAAGTCCATCCATTTAATATATATACTAAACAAAAAAACAAAAAGACAGTAATATAATAAAAATAAATGTCAAGTATACAGTAATTTGAATAAATACAATTTACTTCCAATAAAACAAAAAAAATAATAGGGAAAAAGAAAGTAATTTGATCATAAATTTATAATAGCCAATTATTTATTTAAAATAAAAATTTATCATAAGAGTTAGTAAAATATAAAGACTTAATTAAAAAAAGAAATAAATTATTAATACTAAAAATATGAATATAAGAAACGTAAAAAAAAAAAGAAAAAAAATGCTTAAAAGATAGAAATAGATCAAAATAAAAATATGTGTAGAAAAAAAATTCATGGATAGCTATCAACATTAATAAAAATGAATATAATATCATCAAACATCAAAATTAGACGAGGTACTTAAACTTTGTCCTACTCCGTATAAAGTATATAACCCATTAAGACGCCAAAAAATAGAAAGTTTTTTGCAATCTTAAGACGCCAAAAAATAAAAAATGCATATATAAACCGAAAAAGTTAATCCTCCTATATATAAAAGGTGAGTTTTTTTCTTGCCTTCCTATTGGCTGGAAAAAACTCACCTTTTTTCCCATTTTTTTTGCAAGTGGGACCCACACAATTTCCAAAATATTTAATTTCCCTCTCTCCTCTCCACAATAACTATTTACTTCATACCATATAATTAGGATTATAATATGATGGTTTATCATATAATACTTTGTATGATTTATATAATATGATTTCCTAACTTATACTATGCTAATCAGGATAAAAAATATAACAATCGACAAAATTTAAATTACCATTCCAAAAAAAAAATTAAAAAAAAAAATTAGATTCCAAAAATTATATACAAAAAATACAAATTATTTACGAGTACATGTTTAGAACAAATTGAAATCGATTAAGGTTATTAAAAAAATAACACATACACCATCTATATAAATTACGGGCTCACAATAATAAATTGCATGTTGATCGTCAAACAAAAAATTGACATAGAAATTGACAGTAATTATATATTTGTTTAATTAGTATATTTCGAACATCATAATTTTAAAAGCAATCCGTGCATTTTAGCACGGGTATAAAACTAGTAATCCTAAGAAAGACGAAGTCTTGCTACCCCAAAAACTACTGACTTGAAAACAAGGATAAGACAAAAAAAGGCGAGAATTGCTGCATCAATATCTCTGTGGTGCAGTGGTAAGGTGGCAATCAACTTAGCTAACTGCCCGTGTTTGAATCTCGCCTGGAGCAAAAAAAATTTCCCTTTTTTTTATTGTTTCCCATAAAGTCCCCCTTCCCATCCCTATCCCCATCATCCTTCTATAGTTTTTCTACATTTCTTTTTTTTCCTTCCTTTTTTATTTTGCACGGTTTATATTTTAAATATTTTTAGATTTTTTTTAAAGGCCAACGCTCGAAACTTCAACCCTAGACGTACATATAAATGAGACGAAAATAGAAAAATAGAGAGAATATAATATTACATTAGATAAAATGATACGCTAACTAATATGTTAATTCTTTAACAAATTATGCCGTAGCTAGTTATACATATTATTTTTCACTTGACATTTTTTGTTAGCTATGCTTAACGGTCATATGAATTGTTCGCATAAACATTTTTTATCGCATAAATGACTAAATTACAGCGACACACGAAGCCGCAATTATCACCAACACAAAGCAACAATTGAGGAAATATTTTGTCCTTATTCTCGTGCTAAAAAAATGTGATTCTTATGAATAATTATAAACAAACCATTTCTTACGAGATAATTAGTCCGTATATATTTTTATGTTTTCGCTTTTTTTAGTAGGAAATACATTACAAAAAAATCTGCTACCCCATGTTTTAAATCCTGGCTCCGCCCCTAACAACAATAATATTTTTTTTTCAAATAAAATGAACAATGTTTCGGTAAAACCGACAATCTTATTAGAAGTAAAAATGTTCAACATTCTCTTTTCTAACTCTTAATACAAAACATTAATAATAGTAAATTATATAAATAAATTTCAATTGGAGTTATACGAGTGATGTAGTTGTTAAATTCTGAAATATTTTAATTTAAAAAATCGCGCATTCGCGTGGGATTTATACTAGTTATTAGATTAATTGATTGTGATGGAAGATTTATCGTAAAATAAATGCAAAAGGACATGAGATGAGACATAAAAATTAGATAGAGGATCTCAACTAAGAAATTAGTGACCCACATGTATAGAATATAGAATGAAAAAGTATTGTAATTGACTGAAGGTTCCGTTTTGCAATATTCACTATTCACGTGTAAAATTGTTTTGCACACAAAAAAATAGTTTATCACAAATTCTTGTTTACAACATTTGTAAATCAGAATAAGAGAGTGTAAAACTATTCAAACTAACACTTTTTTTGGGTAATGAGACACCCCTTTGTTATAATTTACAACGGTTATAAGCAAGACTAATTAAGTTATATTTTTTCTACCTCATAACGAACCCCTAACCATAAAATATAACATTCTAACTTATTCGGTAAGATATAAAAAAAAAAAAAAATCGTATGTTATATATAAACATCTTTATTTCCTTCCTCATAATTTGTAAATTTCTAACTTATTCGGTAGGATAAAAATATATATATTCATATTTTATATATGGTATATAAAGATCCTTACTTTCTTCCTAATATAATTTGTAATTGATTTAATTCTCAGAACTCTTAAGTCCCAGCATTCCAAAGGGATAATGTTACCATGATTTTATAATGTAAATCGTTGGTAAAAAACATATAGAAATCGAATTTAGACAAATCTGCCCCTATATATCCACCTAGAGGTATATGGAGGTAAATTCCCAATATGAGAAAAAAAAATCGAAAATTCCAGTTCATATGGAAATGACAGTGATTACAACTGATGACAAGTCATTCCGTTCATTAACTCCGGCTCATGTGACCTGTAAGAGAAGCGGGTATGAATAATGTATTTTCAAAATTTAACAAATGCCTAATTCACTAACCCGTCCCAAATGCGCTAGCCCGCTTCTCCATGGGCAAATCTTTTTTTATGTAATACCGTTTGTGTTGATGATAAATAATGCATGATTAATCTATGTTGATCAACCAAGTATCTATCATTTAAAAAACTTCAGTATTGAGCTAATATATCAAAGAATGGTAATGAATTAATTTTTTAACGATTTTTCTAACATGTACCCATAAATGATGCCTCATTATCTATCTATGTTAATTGCTTGTGTAAGATACTTGACACAAGCAGTATATAGTAATACAAACCACTTACCTACACAAAGATACTATAGAAACTTGTACCAAGTACAAGTTATTATAGAATGTGTTATGGAGATGATATTTGACCCGGCTAAAAGAAGTTATCATAGAATGTGTCTTATATACCCGTGTGAGATGATATCTGACCCGGCTAAAAGACAGATAGTCTGGAATTTTACTTGTAAACGGTTTTAACAGGAAAGAGGGAGGGTGATGATGAAACTGGCGGATTTGATAGACGAACACATCGAAGAGTTAGCAGCATTGGATACAATGGATGCCGGGAAATTGTTTGTAATGGGCAAGGCCCTAGACATCCCTGATGCAGCACATTGTGTACGGTACTACGCTGGGGCAGCGGACAAAATCCATGGAAACACGTTGAAGATGTCGCGTGCCATGCAGGCTTACACGCTCCGTGAGCCCTTTGGTGTGGTGGCCCACATCATCCCGTGGAATTTTCCGACCACCATGTTTTTCATGAAGGTGGCTCCGGCCTTGGCTGCAGGCTGCACCATGGTGGTTAAGCCGGCTGAGCAAACCCCCCTCTCAGCTTTGTATTATGCTCATCTATCGAAGCTCGTATGTTTCATTTTAATCTATAACTCCGTATTTCCGAGTTAAATAAGTTTAATGAGTGAAATGAATAACTCTGCTTCCACAACTGAAGCAAACAAAGTCATAAAATCTGGCAGAACCATATTTCGTCGATAAATACTTCGCTAGTTATCGTATAAGAACATCTGATAAAACTGCACCGAAAAACTTTAATACCCAGATTTTGGAACATTTTATCAATCACTAGATTTTTCTTTGTTGCTCTTGGAGTTCTAACCTCTCTGTATTTACGGTTAACAGGCGGGTATCCCAGATGGAGTACTTAACGTTGTCACAGGATTTGGACCAACTGCTGGAGCTGCAGTAGCTTCCCATATGGACATTGATAAAGTATGAATCTAACAATTATTTAGGCGTACTCGCCTCTGCATTATATTAACACAATCGGCATTTTGAGTCGTAATTAAGAGACGATCTCTTGGTATACTAGTTTGGGACGTCAATTCAACTACAAATCCTCACCTACATGAACATTATCCCACTTAAAAAACAATGAAAGTTAATAATAATCTAATCTAATCTAATACTAATAATCTTATAATTAGACGATTTCGTATGAGAATTTGTAAATATTAATGGACACACTTGGTATTTTGCAGATAAGTTTTACTGGATCCACAGAAGTAGGGAGCCTAATTATGCAAGCAGCAGCGAAGAGCAACCTGAAAGCAGTGACACTCGAACTAGGAGGCAAATCTCCTCTCATCATTTTTGACGATGCCGATGTCGATGAAGCTGCTGGACTTGCTCTACAAGGATGCCTCTATAATAAGGCATGACAAAACTATATTAATGTTTTTTTTTTTAATTTAGTTTTAGTTGAACATTCTTATGATTGAGATTAATATGTACCCTCAAAACTTTTTTTCCAGGGAGAAATTTGTGTTGCTAGTTCTCGTGTACTTGTTCAAGAAGGCATATATGAGAAAGTTGCAGCAAAAATAGCAGAAAAGGCTAAATCTTGGGTTGTTGGGGATCCTTTCAATCCTAATGTTCAGCAAGGCCCTCAGGTACGTATACGTTTTACTTATACATATTCACAAATACTTGTATAAAACATTTGAGAAATTCACGAATCCAAATGCAGGTCGATAAGCAGCAGTTCGAGAAAGTACTGTCTTTCATAAGGGCGGGCAAAGAAGAAGGGGCTGAATTACTAGCTGGTGGAGAATCTTGTGGCGATAAGGGCTACTATATTTCCCCAACCATTTTCTCTGATGTTAAGGTAACCGCTACTACACACCTGACTTAATTTGTGAAATTGACATACTCTTGAGTCTTGACTACGCCTAGCATACGAGTCATGTAGAACCGTTCAGGTCAGTTTGTGTATGTTTGCATAGAGGTTCAGGTCGGGTTAGGGTGTGGCTGTTTTTGAGGCCATTAAATTCAAGTATTATCAGATCAAATCAAGAAAAATCTGAGTTCAGGCTGTGTCAGGGGCAGGGGCAGGGGACGAGTTTATTCTGCCGAGTCTACCCTTTTCTCTCAACTTCAATATATTTTCCTGACTTTGATTTATGATTTATGCAGGATGATATGACAATAGCAAGTAATGAAATATTTGGACCTGTCATGTGTCTAATGAAATTCACGTAAGTTTTCATTTCTCTACATTTATACAGCTTCAATCATGTGTAGAAAATTACACGAAGTCTGTTTTGGGAAGAGACATTGTATTCGCGGAATAAAATTGAACGAGAGAATACATTATGTAACTCCGAAGATAGTGTTATTTCCTTTTAGACATTGTAAAGAGACCTACCTTTGATTATGGTGTAAAAACTACAGGACGGTAGAGGAAGCGATACAAAGAGCAAATGCAACAAAATATGGGCTAGCAGCTGGGATAGTAACCAAGAACATAGACATAGCCAACACGGTTTCCCGGTCAATTCGAGCTGGGACAATTTGGATCAATTGTTATTTCGGTTTTGATTATGATGCACCATTTGGTGGATACAAAATGAGCGGAGTTGGTAGAGAACTCGGGCTTGACGGCCTTTACATGTACACTCAAGTCAAGACTGTTGTTACTCCTCTTTACAACTCTCCTTGGTTGTAAGCATACTATCAAATTTCTCAAAGTGAAGAAAAGGAGGTCAATTACTTGGTGCAACAAGTAACTATTTCATACCTATCTTCATGGCAAATTTTTATTAGGTTGTAAACATACAAAATGGGTGAATAAAAAGCTCGGATGTGCAAGATAAAAGGAGCTCACTATTGTCGAAATACTAAAATGGATGGCACTAAAAGTAGGGAAATGTTATTTATTTAGCGATAAATGTCGTAATCTACCACCATGTCTCGTTGTGTTAACTCAAGCATGTGTGGTGCATGGGTTGAACACGAGAACCGTAGAAGACGACTTTTGTCTCGTAGAGTTTCTTAGAAAAGTTGTTCATTATATTTCTTGTAATGGAAGAAAAAATGTTTGAGGTGTGATTTTAATACATATGTTTGTCCTACAAGATTGATGTGATAGCAATTTAAGTATTTGGATTTGTAGTTCTCTCTTTTAATTGCGTTTAAGAAACACCAAATGACAAGAATATTACTAAACCATTCATTAATCAGATAGTTAGACAAGAATAGTCGTCATTGATGTAAAAATTTGGAGATTACATACCGGGTTCAAACAGCTATCCAGTGAGCTAATTAGTGCTTGCACAATACATCAAACTTCTGTGTGCGCTTTGAATCTACTCCAAGTATCAGTAGTAGTTGCTGAGTCGGTCATCGTGATCTGATCTCAGTCGCTGCGCTATAAATATAGCCAACACCAACTCAAAATACAGTTGTGTCCATCTTACAGATTGATAAAGTAGTCATGATTCGTTGATTTAATACGATTAGTTAATCAACAGAAATCATTCAAACGGACAACTCCTTTACATCCGTGGCTTTTCGATATAAGCCCCGACTTCTATCCAACAATCCTTTATCCATTAATGCACCATATTTTCTACGAATATCTACTAGTGGATGCTTCTCTAAGAGCTCCGACCCATTAAAGGCATCCCTCAAGACAACAGTTTGTGTATCACTTTTCTTAGATAGATAGAAAATACCAGGATGTCTTTCGAAAACCTTAGTAAACTTCTGAGGTAATCCAAGAGGCTTTCGAAGGTTACTCACATTTTTCCGTTCAGTTTGCTTGTGAATTGTGAGGTGTAATAACTCGTGAAAAACTCCGACAATTCGTTTCTCAGAAATATCTGTTCGAGGATCCAGATGAGATGCATCAGAATAAGGCGAAGTATAAGGAAGCTTTTGCCAATCTTCCAACCACTCTGTACATTTTCTTCTTAATCCAAAACCCCTAGTGAACCCAATTGGAAAAGCTATGTTCTTTTCGGATAAACCCACATTTTTCTGCAAATGAGAAATAGCTAGGAGATTATCCCACGATAATAGTTTCAGACCAATCCGTTCATCCTCGAGTTTGACAGAAGAGAACACATCGGGAAAGTTAGGGATGAGGGTTTGTTGGTAATCATAGGGTAAACCAAGGTCCCATTTCAATTGGTCTATAGTTTGTAAAGGAAGAGTGGTATGTCTCATAAGCATTAGTAGCTTTCGTACCCGATCAACTAAATCCATTTGATTTTGCTGAAGTACATTCAATTCTTCTTGACGGAGAATCGAGGCTTCAGCCGTCAAACGGAACGCAGGCACAGGCGTTCCCGCACTATCAGGGAAAAAAGTCTCATGGAAGATTGTTGGGTATCTCCTAATAAAAGTAGATAGTTTGAGTTCATCAGGGATACCCAGCTGTCTCCGGTGGAGCCGGAGGCGGTATATAGGAACAGAAGTCTCGGGAGAAGAAGAGATGAGAGACACGAGAATCATAGCCGCTTTTAGGTCTCTTTGACCAGCCACAGCTTCATCAAGCACTCTGTCTTTCGCCCATTTTAGCTTTATGTTTACTAAATTACATGTCTGCAAGTAATTATATCCTTTTCTATTCTTAGCACAGCCTCTTACGCCATTCACCAGCCACCCAACCATCCTTCACAGATGATAACTACTCGTAAAATTAACCGATCACTGCATAACAAACCACAACATTATCAGCGCTTCGTCGTACTATGATCAAATATTTTTGTATGTTCATACACTAACAGAATCGCAGCGTGTCTATGACCCTACCAAAGCCAAACCATAGTTCCATAAGTGCTCCAAATGCATGACCCACTTAAAAGTTTGTTTTAGATTAGGTTACCTAAAGCCATCTGCAGACCTTACTTAGCGAATGTCGTTCCCAAACTCGTTTCTCATGCGACATTTCCAACTAGTGGTGGCGAGCAGAGGTTTTTTCCCAACAAGCAATAGAAATACGAATGTTTTTTTGTTAAATTTTCAATCTTTTTCTAAGTTACTCTATCGGATCACTAACTCGACTACTACAATTACCAATGCATGTTTCGACTCAACTTCAAATTTTGGCTCCGCCACTATTTCCAACTACACAACACAAGAACTTCAGACACGAACGCAAGAACTAAAACATCGACGATAGACAACGATCAATATGCCCAGCATTAAATCCTCAAACACGCATTTCATCGAACATCTATACTGTATTCTACAAAACTAATTACCCATAAAATGGCGATCAAAGAACAACTACCCAGAATCAGTAATTAGCTAATTAATCAACATGAGTGAAAATGATACAAAATTATAAACTTTAACGAAACAAAGTGAACTTTTTGTTGCAAATATACCAGAATACTTGAAAAACATGATGATCACTCAAATAAGGCCTAGGATACTATGAAATTGATTCAAAGACATAGATTGAAGAATAAAAGAGGATACCTGGATGCTTTGGTACACTGAAATGCGTGATATTTTCAGAGAAATTTAAAGGGACAGTTTAAACATCAAATGTGGCAGAGAGACTGAATGCTTTGGTACAAAGTTCCTCTCGAAATGAACCATCCATTTCTTTTCAACGGCCCGGATCATATCTTGGGTATTTAAAGGCTCTAAGTTTCTACCTGAAAATAAAGGGATAATGGTTATAAATTAACATTATTACTATTATTATTATTAGGGGTCGTTTGGTTCAAGCGGGTGGGTGGAATGGAATGGATTAGAATCTCATATCATAGGGGGATGGATTGAGATTCCCATACCAATCTAAACTTGTTTGATAGGTTTATTTTTTGTACTAGAAGGGAATGGAGTTAGAAACTTAGGGTGAAACTTAGTTATGAATTCTAGGGGGTTGGAATGAAGTTAGAATCCATAAGTATCTAACTTCATTCCAAAACAAGCCAACCAAACACTAGATTTGCCCAAATCCATCTCAATCCATTCCAAACCCTTCAACCAAACACCCCCTTATAAGATGCTCAGAGGGGAAATGGAGATAAAAGAAATGGAACGGATTCTATCCCAATAAAGAGAGGATATGTCAGAAGTTCAAAATTAATAGAACTGATTGTTTTTTTTTATTTTAAAAAACCGCACAATATCGCGGGTGAGAAAGGTTGATTAATGTCAATTATTTAAATCTCATTCTCTAGGAACTAACAGCGGGAAAAAATTCTCTGTTGAATGGTAAGAATGCGAGATTTCAGCTCAGTGATGGCTTTATGATCAAATTTTCTAAAGAAATATAATCGTAAAATTCTATATGTTCTAAAATTTTAACTATAATAGGGGATCAGTCAGGACGTTTTGCATTGTAAGATCGTACAATTGTAAGATGTTGGGCACTTGGGCTACTCTTGGAACACATAACTCACTACCCTAGTTTCAGGCCCTCTAATCCGTATCTAATTCGGAAATATGTTTCAAACTAGCTAACCTGCTTGTTTTTGCTCCATCGAAAGTGGGTCGAGGATCCGATCTGGATTCAATTGATAAATTTGAGAGATGCTTAAAGAAAATGAGATAAGGAAGTGCATTAGCCATTGCAAAGCTGATATTCTTACGAGATAAGTGGGATGTTCTTGATCGAAGTGGTGCACCATGCACTCTCATACGTCGGTAGCACCTTTAATATCGTGGTGCCTTGCTTCTTTCATAAGAGGCTGATCAACTCGAAGTCGAGAGTCGACACTATTCGTGTTTATTGCCACTTCCACAACTGGACCGTAAACTAATCCTTGCATGGTTGGTACGAGCAAGGCTTTGGAGAAATAAATTGTAGGTAAATTATTGTTGTACCGATATTGGAGAATTTAATAAAGGTCACTACAGAATTGAATTTAAAAAAAAAAACAGAAAAACTAATTTAAAAAGTGTCCGATTTTAGTAGCCCTGGCAACAGGTCTATTCCACGAGCTTGGATAGTCTCTAAACTAGATGTGTTAGTTCAAACGTTTGGCTCGGATTTGTTTGGCTCGGATTTGTATAATTGTATTGAGTTGGGTCCAAAAGAGTATTACGGTTTATCACAAGCGTTTTTCCACGTAAGCTAAGCTAAGAAGGAATGCATTTACACAGATTATCAGTCAAGCCTATTGGAATCGTAAGAACACGAAAACAAGTAGCGCAATCCCTTCAAGTAAACTGTGAACTTTTGGCCTTGATCTCTAAAGATGCTCACATTTAGACATGGTTAGACTACAATTAATAGCAGTATCGGCAAAAATAACAGGTAGGGCCGTATAGTTTGTAAAACGTGTCGTTTAGTAATGACCGTCAACATACAGCTGAAACTATTCCCGGGCTCTTGAAAAACACAAAATCGAAAGACTTGAGTAGATGCCCTGCCAGGCTTTTTGGTTCATCCACGACCATCCGGGTGGAAGTGTTAAGTGCCCATCTATACGCATTTGTAATTTGTAATACGAGTCAACAAGAAATCCACAGTTATTCTGTGGTTACGCTTTCTACACCTGCTACTAGCATCTGTGACAACAGTTGGAAAATACAATTCTATAACATGCATTTTCCATATAAAGTACGCGAAATCTTTAGCAACATTGCCACGATAACATCTATAGCATGGCAATATTGACATAACATTACATGACCATAGATACCTAACGTTTATATACAAATTACAGGCTTACAGCAGTGCAGGTAAATAGGAAGTTAAAACGTACTTTCGACATAATATAAAGATACAAGTGAATAAGCAAACACTCAATTCAGCATCACCGGCTTCAATAGTACAACATCAATGGCACACACACGCACAGAGGTTAAAACGAACATGCATGAGCCCTGCAATCAAGAAACAAAGTAATCAAACTGATACTCGATACTGTTCTCTTCGTAGTATACAAGTAAAATGAAGTCCAACACTATCATGAACAAGAAAATTGACAATAATTCATAGCCATAATGTGAATTGGGACGCTGGATTCACTCAACCTAGCAAAATCGAGAACTTAATCGCTCGTATCATATATCACGGCATAAGCTTGAATATATTATTTGGATACTCTATTAGGTGCTTGTTGTAAACTTAGTTCTGCGCATATGGATGAGGAAAGTACTACGAATAGGCAACGCCACTTATGAGCAATAAAAAGAGAATTAGATCACCAAACTCAAGCAACTACGATGATCTATATTGTGCTTAACTTAATACAGAGTACTATTGTAGATTCCTCCTGAAGTCAAGTATGGTTATGCTCTTTCACTTGGCACTAAATAAACAATTTAACTCCTCGCCATCCTAAGTAACTTAAATAAGAATGTTATAACTCTTAGATCACACTATATAACTACAGATACTTAGTCTAGCAAACATTCCCTTTCAAATACGTGGACATTCAATGTCTAGTCATAACTCATAAGTCATAAGTCATAACCAAGATGGTCAACATAAGACGGGTTTGCCTTCGAAGTTTGAAGACACGCATAGAAGTCAAAAATAATACTCGTTCGACCACCGGTTTCATATTCCAGTATTAGGTCTGAACCTGATAAAAGGGGAATACGTCATTCTTACATTGCCCAGATAATTTCCATAAGCAGTTTCTCTAACACAAATTCCTCGATTAATTCTCTTACCCAGCCGTTGCAAGTCTTCATATTTTTTTTACGCTCTCTACCTACCAAAGCCTTACCAATTCTAATTAACAATGCTACTCTTTTTGAACAGTTCTAACTTTCTGAGCGAATAATTTGTAGGATGAAGATATTAATGGAAGAGTGACAAACCGACAATTAACTGCATAAAACCTTCACTACTAGTTTGATTGTCGCCTAAATTTCCTACGAAGTCCGAAATTACCTAAGATTTTGGTTGTTAAAGTTGTAGAAATTAGCACTTTGTAGGAATTTGTACTTACAAAACAGGGGAAGTTCCTTAATAAGGGTCAGCCGCCAAGGTCAGTAGGACTTCACCTAGGAAGCTCAACTTTTCTTTCTCAAAAATATTATATTTACTAAAAAAATCCAATAAAATTTTGATCCATCAAAACTGTAATTTCCCATGGTGTGACAGCCAAATAAGTATAAGGATATTGAAATGTCGAGGTGAATTCAACCGATGTTCTAGACACTAAGACTCTAGAGTCTAGCCTAATGCATGAAAATGCATTCATTCATTTCTTTCCATCAACAACCCAAACAAAGTTCAATCCTCCCTGCTCGCCTCCTTGAGAGTAGCACCATAATCCTATTCCAATCAAAGTAAAATCCTAAACATAAGATTCGGACAACTTGCACTTAGTAAAGTTAGTAGTACTACCAAGTTCAATCCTCCCTGCTGTGTGTCTTAGCAATACTACCATGGTATATTAATTAATCTATAATTCTACACTACTACCGCTATTATTATTGTGATTTCCAGACCACTGGATCGACCTCAAAAAGAGTTCCTACAGTCCTACTCACTCATGAGCTGGTAACGACGTGAAATCGAACCATGGTCATAAAAATAGTTCCACAGACCTTTACCATTTCAGCTAACTAACACCTAGTAGAATATCAATGGTATTTTACTGATCACAAACCATTCCCCAAATATTACTAAGTACACTGTGTTGAATATTTCAAATTTCCAGACTACATTTCACATTAAAAAAAGGGAGCCAGTAAGTTGAAAGCAATATTTCATTATAATAATATCAATCATAAAGCTGATAACAGCTCAGAGGTTGATCTAGCAAGCAATCAAAGTGATCAAATATTGGCCTGACAGGCAGACCCAGTCAAGTACCAAGTCATCATACTCATCAACACGTTCGCGGCATCCATCCAATATATGCAAAGATGAGGACATTATTAAGGAACTTGAGGTCATGATCTCACGTTTGATGTCCAAAGCTCCCAAATATCCTCATATTAACACATTTTACCACTAGACCAGCCTAATTTAACTTTCTCAAAACAATCATATATGACATATAAAGACTACAGTCACCCACTTCCACAAATCTAATACACATACATCATCACCAATCAAATCAATTGGGTCAGCACCTAAGTCGTAGAAGACGAGGTCGGATACCTCTAAAAACTTCCAGCGGTAACCATAGTACCATAACAAACTTCAACAAGTTACTCTGCATGTTTTTCTAACAATTTAGGAGAGAAGGGTATATAAATAGTCCCCGGTCTACCAGTCCGCCTCCATCCCAAACAGACGTATTGTGCCGATTTGACTCTAGTGGTCAATTCCTTTCAGTTTTGACCATAAATTTCTCGAAATACATATAGAGACGCAATGTGAAACTTAACATGCTTGATTTATTAAAACCAACTAATTTCATAATAATGAGCGTAGAAGGTCATAACTATATATGTCAAAGTAGCAAGTAACATCAAAGAGATAAAACGAGTAAGACATTATCAGCAGTTGCATGCAAAATCAGAATTACAAAACCTTACGTGGAAAATGCAAAGCAAACTCAAATGATCACATGTTAATTAGGGATAAGATTCTACAATCTTAAGGTGAAAATTTTAGAGTTTGAGGTGAGATATAGGTTGTCCAAAACTCTCTCCTATACGTTAAAGCCTTCCAATTGTCCATATATGAACAAATGGTGGTAAGAACTCATACAACAACTAAGACAATTTCATATAAACATAAGGCTAGACCAACTCAAACCTTCTCGACATACCCCATTGACCTACAACGACCTTCTAATAACTACTACACCTCATTTATTGCTACCATCAAATAACGTGTATAAGCTCTTACAAGTCCTAAAGAAAATCAATTCTCATATACGGAGTAATATAGATCCGTGTCAAAATAAATTTGTCGTAAATCCGTTTTGCAATAGTTGTAGAACAATAGACATCAGACAAGATAACAAACAAACTTACTCAATAATTGTACGCTCCTCCATCCTAGTGAATTATTAACGTTTGCTTCTTATACAAAATCGATGTAGGAAACAAATCAGGTATGTTACACGGACTTGGTTTACAAGGGTCGAACATGGGTGTGTACCCATACGTCGGACTCAGCTATTTTATGACAAATTGTCAAATTTTTGGTCTTAAATGAAGTGTCGGAGTGTCATACGAAAGTCCAAGTGTCATGTCAAGTGTCAGACACGGGTACACGAGTAACAAGTTCATATGAAGTGTTGATATAACATAAAACAAATGTACAAAGTTGTCCCGACATATGCATAAAAAGGAACGTATAGAGTTCACTGACACACCCTTTAAAACAAGTAAAGTATCAACCGGGACAAAGGGAGTAAAGTTCGATAAACTGAAATCAACTCAATCCTTACCTGCATACCTCATTATTCGACTACCATAGAGTCAATTAGTCATATACACCCTCCGTCTCAATCATTTATTTACCTTTAAATAAAATACCCTTAAAAAAGAATAACGATTAAACAAACGATTGCAACAGATGGGTTAATACAGGCTATCATAAGACCATCACATACAGCAAGAATTTATAGCCCACTAAGCCTCATAACCGAAATTTACCCAACAGCCATATACTCCCTCCTTCATTTTACCTTTAAATAAAATACCCTCACAAAAAAAACAAGTAAATAAATGATCAGGACAAAGGGGGTAAGAGTGAGATAAACTCATAAACTCAAACCACACATACACCTATCATTAACCGACTACCACATAACACAGCTTACAAGAAGACAATCTACTATCTCCGTCCCAATTATTTATTTGACATTAATTAAAATTCCTACAAATGACTGGGATGGAAGGAGTAATACAGCTTACCAAACCGTCTCATACAAGAATTCATAACTTAACAACCCTCAATACTAACATATAGTCTCTCCGTCTCAATCATTTATTTAACTTTGATTAAACTAACCTCACAGGCCACAGCCAATAAAAAAAGCGTAAACATGGGACGGAGGTAGTAAGTAGTACGGACTACAAGTAATTATTATAAGACCGTCTCATACAACAATTCCTAAACTAACATCTTTTCTCTCCGTCCCAATCATTTTTTAAAAATTTGATTAAAATACCAGGACGGGGATAGTAAGTAAGACAGTCTCATACAACAATTCCTAAACAAACAAACCTGGAAACTAACATATATACTCTCTCCGTCTCAATCATTTTATTTATAATTTAACTAGAATACCGGGACAGGGGCAGTAAGTAAGACCGTCTCATACAATAATTACGAACATAGAAAACCGGAAAACTTACTCAAGAATTAGCCTTGGAAACACCTTCACAATCAGGAGCAACATCAAACTTATCCTTAGGATATTTAGCAGTAACAACCCCAACCTCAAAAACCAAATCATGATCACCACTCAATTTAATCCCAGTAATTGACCACCATTTAAAAAAAGCCCAAACCCGAATACCATCAAGCTCCGCTATTTTATTCTTGACGATTTTACCCCTCACGGTGTTGGCGTATTCCGCGAGGTAGTTATCCGGTGGTAAGGTGATTTTACAAGGGCGTCGGAAGTTGATGGCGAAGTCGCCGGTTGTGCGGTTAAGCGCGTAGCCGGATACGGCGGAGGGGAGGAGGCCGATTGGGAAGCCGTAGGTAGTGAGTTCGCCGTGTGCGGTGGTTGTGGTGGTGGTTGATGCGGTGGAGAGAGAGAGGAGGAGGGGAAGGAGGGTGAAGAGGTAGAAGGGTATTTTCGTCATTTTTTGTTTTTGATGGAGGGTTGGGAATTGTGATGAGGTTTGTTGACTGTTTGTTTGTTTGTTTTGGGGAGGGTCGTGGATTTTTGGGGACTTTTATTTTATGAGAGGGAAGGGGACACGTGGTGGTCAATGTGATATGTAATACGGTTTGTATTGTACTCCCTCCTATTCTAAGCTTTCTTCCCTTTCTCATTTTGCACAAATTTTAAGGATTTTAATTAAATAAGCAAAAATAATGTAATGGGGTAAGGTGATTGGAGAGAGGGAATGTATTGTGGGGTATTATTGTGGAGTGAAGTGATTAAAATAATTATTGTTGTGGAGTAAGGTGATTAAAATAAGATAAAGTATGGGTATTGTGGGGTATTGTAGTGGGGTAATGTGATTAAAATAAGTATAAAAGTTTACCAAAAAAGAAAAGGGGGAAGTTATTGTGAATAGACGAAAATGGAAAGGGGGAACATTGCTCAGAATAGGAGGGAGTATTTGATTTGTCAACTTGGTTTTTAAGCGAACATTGCTTTTTAGATATAAACTGCTTCACTGATAAGCTACAATACATTGTAGCTTGTACGGGTTCTACAATATTTTTTTAACCAATAGAACTTTTTACCTTTTCTTTTTTGCGTACCAAGCTATATGGCTTGGTAAATCTACAATGCTTGCAAGTTACATGGCTTAGTAGAGTCTCCAACGGTAAGTTACTTGTTTGAATTTTACAATTATTGCAAACTTGTCTCTAAAAAGCAATCATTGGAGATGCTCTAAGGAGAGTATAAAACCGGTTTAAAACTCGATCTGATTCAACTCGTTTTCTTTTTAGAGGTATTAAGATAATGTAAGTCTATCTTATATTTTTGAGTACGTGAGTCTGTGATACAATATCACAAGTTGTACTAAATAATACAACTAAACCACTTTCGCCCACTATTACGAACTTCTTTTTTTTTCATAATTTTTTACACCAATCGATTCCAGTACCGCAACTCCAACAAACACCATTATTTTCTCTACCTTGTTTGCCGGCAAGTCACTATTATCGGCGCTTCAACGCGGTTTATTCCATATAACTTCTTCTATTCTATTTCTTTTGTACTTAGCATCTTTGCCTTTGTCATTCTTCTTCATAGCCAACGACGAGACCTCTAATTTAACGACGACAACGACAAATTTTGCTGTGATTGGTGGTGGTGCGTTGTGATGTGAGCTCCAATGAGTAATGTGTATGAGTGGAGGAATACGGAGATTAGAAAGAAAACATGGGATAATTGGGTGACGGTGATGGTGGATAACTTTTTGCTTGTGTCATCTAGGGGGTGCCTGGATATGTCGCTGATATTGGTGGGTAGGTGATCGACGTAGAAGCAGTAGGGCATGCTGTGACAGAGACTGCCGAGTGTCCGCAGTTTAGCCTCGTTAATCAGGCACTTGCTGTTCCTGTGCGAATACGCGAATAGTGTTTATTAAATATGTTTTTCTTTTTATTCTTGTGTCATCTTTCTTTTTTCTGTTTTGGAATATGATATGATGTATTAAAGCAAATTGCCTCATTGAAATGGTACGCTTTTTATATTAGGAAAGAAGTCTTGATGCAGTTTTAGTCGCCCTCCCCCGGTTCAAACAGATACTTGTAATACTCAATACCAAACTAATTAATGTAGTAGGGTAAGGAGGTCGATCCCAAGAGACGGTGATTATGGTTCTAAGGCGGTTTAATCGAATTCTAGTTTAGTTCTAGCAAATAGCAAGTTGAAGAGGATTAATAATAAACTAGACTAACAAGAAGGCAAGGATGCAATATAAGACAATAACTAAAAGGAACTAGGGTGGATGGGTTCATTAATGCAAGCATGGGTCAATTATGGTGGGGGTTAGGACTAGTCTAAAGATAGTCTAAACATGTCTCCACCTCTCGGTGCAAGACGGATTAAAGGGCAAGCCTCCAACTCTCGATGCAAGACGAGCCCTAGCCTAAGGTTCGATTGGGTTCTCGCCCTAACCTCCCCCTAAACATCCAACACACACACAACAACAATACAAGCCTAAGCACTCGCTCAAACTAGCAATAAAACATGAGAAAGACTCGAATTACTCATTCAAGCATTTCAACAAACACCTTGGGTGCACAAAACAAGTAGACTACCAAAAGACATAATCTTTATGCCCAAATACCATAATCGACCCATAAACTCACATTAAATCCCCCATCTTCCCCTAGTCTAACACTACTCACTCATACTAATGAAGGAAAACATTAAAGATGGATACTTTGATATGAGACAAGCAAGGGAAAACATATTCAACATGAAAACTAAGTAAATAAATAAGAACAAGTAATTAGAAGACAATTAATGAAATAAAGATGAGAAATTGTACCAAACTTGTAAGAAAGATTGAAACTTGGATTAATAATCAAATAAGAGTCTCCTCTTGTCTTCAAATTACAACCAAAATCTTCACTAGTAAGTAGGAGAAAGACTAAATCTAACAATATCTAACTAGGGAATTGAGTAATTATCACTAATTAAGAGAGATTAGAGTACTAATTAGAGAGATATTTCTATTTAATTACTAGGGTTCTTGTGTCTAGGGTTGTGTCTTTGGTTGAATTAGGAGGGGGGGTATTT
Organism: Heliosperma pusillum; assembly: GCA_022085475.1. Taxonomy (NCBI): domain Eukaryota; kingdom Viridiplantae; phylum Streptophyta; class Magnoliopsida; order Caryophyllales; family Caryophyllaceae; genus Heliosperma; species Heliosperma pusillum. The sequence goes on from JAIUZE010000505.1 coordinate 251,140, forward strand.
ATAGGTTGGTAGGATTAAGGGTTAAAAAGAAGGAAGGAAAGACGAAAAAAAAACAATTTGCGGACAAAGGGGCCCAGTCGGCCGGACCGGCTGCCGGTGGCCTGGACCAGCTGGCCACCTCTGCCACTTCCTCCGTCTTCATTTCTCTTCCTCTCTTCATGTGGTGCCCCAGCCGGTATGGCCGGCTGCCGGTGGTCATTGCCGGCTGGAGGCCACTGCTTTTTCTCCTCTTTTTTCTTCTTTTCTTGGTGGGTTTGGGTGGCCAAGCCGGTGGGCCGGCTGCCGGTGGCACCACCCGGCTGGCACCCGTCTGCCACTTCCTCCGTCTTCATTTCTCTCTTTTATCTTTTATCTTCTTTTCTTTCTTTCTTTTCCTTATTCTTTTCTTTGCTTGTTTTGTGACGGTTTCTCGATTTTCATCCCGTCTCGTCCTTGTCTTGGCATATTCCTTATAAATTGAGACGGAATTAAATAGTATGTGAGTACATGGGATAAGGGTCAAACACGATAAAACCGACGTTAAACTAAGCTAATTACGCTAAAACATAAGAGAATAAAGAGGGGAAACGATCTAAAATAATCGTATATCAAACCTCCCCACACTTAAACATTACTCGTCCCCGAGTAAGTAAGTGAGCAAAAACAAGACCCTTATTTGAATAGGCTAAACTAAGCTACTAAATTCCGATGAATGGCAATTAACGGGCCTTCTCCGTCCCTTCAACTCACAACGAAATACAATGAGGTATGTACTCCCTTGCAAGGCAAGTGGGGGCTTGCGGAAAATTTGCGGTACATCCAAATGATAAGCATGTAAGACCATGACAAGAATGCATCGAACAAAAGAATAGTCACACGCCTCATCCATGTGACGAAAATATCTATAAGAAAAACCGTCTAAATAAATGCATGATCCTTATTGGCCACTAGTATCATAAAGCATGGAAAAGTGTTCGCCTCTTAGCGGTGCAAGACTAATGAAATTTCGAGTCCCGTCTACTATTAGCTTGGTCAAGAGCGATAAAATGGAAGATGGAAATGAGATCCCCGTGACGTTGTTAAACACAATAGCATAAGGAATTCACGTCTCTCAATTAAATGAGACACAAGGGTCGTCCCGCCTTACTATGAAACTCAAGGGTAAATGATCCAAGAAGGGTTAAAGGAAAAAGAGATTTGAGTCTTATTGCTTGGAAAATTTTCATTTCTCCAATTTTTTTCTTCTTTTGGTTTTCTTTTCTTTCTTTTTGAGTTGCATTATTGATTTGCAATTTTTGACAATATAGCACACGGTTTCCGTCAAGGGCACGCGGTCGGAACCAACAATAGGAGTATCCCCACCGTAGTGGCATCGAGCGGTACCCAAGATGTGGGCCCACTAAAATCCCTAGAAGTCCTGTTTTGCATTTCCTCGACGAAAACAAGAAAACATGATATTCGACTCAATATTTTTGGCTTGTTTGCGTTGTTTCCTTTTTGTGAGTAGAGTTGGAAGAACAATGAATCAAGGTTGGTTGCATAGTAAGACGGTCACCTAAGAATTCTTTCAACTAACGGAGTATTCACATCAATTAGGGTTGTCGAGGTGGAATAAGTGCAAACTCATGACTCGGCGTTAGTAGACGGGTCAAGACTCACTAGAATTACACAACCTAAGGAGTCTAAAATTCCACGATTAAGATGAACACTTTATGAATAAAAAAAGTAGCTAGAAGGGATAATACACATTCAACAAGTTTTCCAAATAGACAAATTATAAAACTAATTTTCTAAATGCAACTATATGCCATGATGCAATCTATATATACACCTAAATGCACATGCTCTAACCGGCTATATGACACACAAGCTAGTGCTATCTCCTAACAACACACAAGTGACACACATGCCAATCAACAAAATCCACAACATCGTCATCAACACATTCCGTCCTCCTCAAACAACAAGTAAGAAGAAGAAGAGGTAAGGGAGAAGAGAATAGGAAAGATCTCACTATGGCGTCTTCATTTTCCCTACTTCGTGCTTCTTATGATGTGGGGTGCACCTATATGTTGAGATAAGAGGAAGCACACAACAATATATACAAAATAAACTAATTTTTAGGATTTTTTCAAAATTTTCAAATTTTCAAAATTTTCAAAATTAATCTATATACACTAATCTCCCCACACTTAAATCGGACATATTGTCCTCAATGGTCCAAAAGCTAGGAGGGAAAGAGCAAACTAAATGCAAAAACAAGTTTTTGAGTTTTTCAATAACAAGAAAATGTAAATGACAATGCAAAAAGTGAAATAAATCTAAAATAAATGCAAGCTATCTACATGGATACAATTTTGTTTATTGATATGAAAAGAGAGCTAATTTGAATTAACTCGCATTTGGATGCTTGGGGGAAAACTTTGGATTCAAGGAAATTTTATTTGGATTTTCAAAGTGGGGTAAGGGACAATATTCAACTCATGAATGCCTAAGAATGAATAAAATTCATCGAAATGCATATGCTCAAGGGAGTGAAGTGGTCCACTTACTCATGCCCACAATGGAAGCTTGTCAATTTCGCCACCGCTTTGCATCATCGTTGCTCAAAGCCCGGAGCAACTTATCAAATTCTTGAGCAAACCCCATAAACAAGCACAAGTAAACGACAATGGGGCTCAAAGAATTATACACCGGTAAACTCAACCCAAGCTCAATCGACTCTTCACCGTCTTCCTCGTGGTATAAAGTAGGAGATGTTGGTAGAATATAGCTAGACTCACATGGCAACTCTCCACACCCCTTGGTAATTTTGGGTGGCTTATCATGGTAGACGGGAGGGGTAAAGAGTGTGAAAACACTCACCCTCTCAAGAGGATCAAGAGGCAAGGGCATAGAAGGCTTCAAAGTGGTGGATGAAGGAGGAAGCAAGACCTCAACTTCACCGTTTTCTTCATCAAGGAGAGATTTTCCCAAGCAATTTTCCCTCATGGCCTCTTCAATTTCATCAACTTGGCTCTCCCAACTAGAGGAGGAGCCAAGGAACCAAGGATCACTTTCAAGAGAGCTTAAATGAAATGGAATTGGAGAATTCAAATATGCTTCAATTTCATCATCAATAAGACAATCTATCTCATTCTCCCTAGAACTCTCCAAAGCTACAACACCAAACAAGTCTTCACTTTCATCACTCTTCTCTTTTCTCAAACCACCAACAATGTCTTCAATGACATCCATCGAATAGACACTTTCCACCATCGGCTTGGACAAAGCCTCCATCAAAGAAAAATCAATTTTGCTCTCACCAACATTAAAGGAGAGGTGCCCTTTCTTGACATCAATAATGACACCTCTGGTTGCCATGAATGGTCTCCCAAGGATGATTGGGGTTTGTTGGTTTTCGGGGATGTCCAAGACTACAAAGTCGGCGGGGATGTAGATATTACCCACTTTGACCGGGATATCTTCAAGAATTCCCTTAGGATATTTGACCGAGCGGTCGGCAAGTTGTATGGTCATGGAAGTGGGTCTCAAATCTTCAAGGCCAAGCCTTTTTGCAAGGGGGAGAGGAAGGATGCTAACACTAGCTCCTAGATCACAAAGAGCTCTTGAAATCGGAATATTTCCCACCATACAAGGTATAGAAAAGCTCCCCGGATCTTGAAGTTTTTTAGGCATGTTATTCAAAAGTACCGCACTACACTCTCCCGTCAAGGCTACAAGCCCATCATTGGTTATGCTCCTCTTTTTGGTCAACACCTCCTTAAGAAATTTGGTGTAAAGTGGCATATGGCTCGCCACCTCGGTGAAAGGTGATGAGGCTTCAAGCTTCTTTAGCATTCCCACAAACTTTGCAAATTTCTTCTCTTTACTCACGGTTTTGGGCCGGGTGGGAAAGGGTAACGGAGGTGTGTAATCTTGGGTCACATTTGGAGGAGGTTGGGTGATTTCATCTTCACTAGGGTAATGGTCTTCCACCATCTTACCCTTCAACTTTCTCTTTTCATTGGAACTCATTGGTTTTTGAGGATTTTTCAACTTGTTCTCTCCCACCAAAGTGATGGCATGTAATTGTTGGTGATGTGGTGGGCCATCCTTAGGGTGAGAGCCTTGTATTGGTAGGACATGTTCCCCTTTTTGAACGGTAATGGATTCTTGGTTGGCTAAGTAGGAATCAAAATTTCTTTGTTGAGCTTGAACATTAGAAATGTCGGATCTCAAGAGTTTGATCATTTGTTCCGTATTTGCCTCACGTTGCATAGCCCTATTCTCCATACCCTTCAAAATTTGTTCAATAGAAGAGTTGGATTGTTCATTCGAGGGGGTGGTTGTTGGAAAGTTTGTTGATTTTGAGGATTGTGATTGTTGTGTTGATTTCGGTTGTTGTTGATTCTTTGGTCTCTAAATGGAGGAGGGACATAAGATTGGTTGCTTTGTTGTGAAAGTCTCCTAGAGTCGGAATTTTGGCCTTGGTTGTTGTTGTTGTAAGACCTTGGGTAGTCGGGTTTAGGTGGTGGTTGGTATTGAGGAGCTTGGTATTTGGGATCCAAGGGTTGACCCTCATAGGAAATCCTCGGGTCTTGATTGGGAAAAGCCCGGTAGAAGCTAGGTTTCATGGCGTTGATAGGAATACCTTGGTTGATCTTGCAAAGAATAACAATCTTGTTGAACATGGTCATCTTTTGGAAAGGATGGGCACAAGTCATATGTGTGGCCGACACCACCACATGTGTCACAAATAGGTTGTTGAGAATAGGTCCTTGGAGGAGACCTTGGTTGCTCAAGATAGTAGACCCTAGCATGGCTAGGTCTCTCTCCTTGGATATGATGAATTTGTCCCTTGCCTCTTTCCAAACCCAAATTATCAAACTTCTTGTATAGCTCATCCAACTTGAGTTTTGTCTCCAACTCAAGCCTACTAGGCCCTTCACTCTTACCCTCGCTCTCTCTCGATCCATAGCTATTCTCCATCTCGGAGATGTTTTGAATCATCTCCGTGATTTCGGCGTTGTTCATCTTATCGAAGTTTTCCCCGGAGGCCGCCACTATCATGTCTCGAAATATTTGCTCTAGAGTTTGAAAAAAGATTTGAGTAGTCAACCATTTCGGGATACCATGGTGAGGGCAAGAGGTTAGAAGATCTCGAAACCTCTCCCAAGCTTCACTCAATGTCTCATAGTCTTTTTGCTTGAAAGTTTGGATTTCATGTCTTATTCTTGCGGTTTTTGAGGGGGGGGGGGGGTAGAATTTGGTGATGAAGGCTTTTGAGAGACTAGCCCAAGTGGTGAAAGTTCCGGGTTCATGGGAATTTAACCATTTCTTTGCATTTTCCTTCAAGGAGAAAGGAAATAACATGAGTAAGATTTGGTCTTCGGTGATCCCATTCCTCTTGATCGTTCCCACCTTTTCCTTAAAGCTTACCAAGTGCTCATGAGCATCCTCATTCTTCAACCCATGAAAGATGTCTTGTTGAATGAATGAGATGACATGATGACGGAGTTCAAAAGTGTTGAGAACAATAGCTCCGTAGTTAATGGCCGAGCAAGACCGATTAGGGTCCGGCCTATTGTAATAGCCCATGGGTTGGTCCGCCATTTCTTGTACGAAAGGGTTGTTTGTTGGTGAGTTTGGTGGAAGTGGAGAATTTGGTATTGTGGGTGAAAGGGTGTTGTTGGAATTTTGTGAGGGAGTGGGTGAATTTATGGGTGATGTGTTTATTGGAATGTTTGTGGGTATGATGAGGGGTGGTAAGGTGGGAGGTGGTGTTTGTGAGGTTGAAGTCTCAATTGTGGGAGGTGGAGTATTTATGGGGGTAAGGATGGGTGGAGATCTTCTTAAAGAAGCAAGTGCTTGTCTTCTTCTTGCCCGGAAAGTCTTCTCAATCTCTCGATCAAGCGGGAAAAGAGGTCCGATGAAGCACCTACTCATGCACTCAAAGAAAGGTCAAATAGTCCCAATGCAAATAGATGTACTAGGACAAATGGAAAAACAAACAAATAAAAGTGAACTAAGCCTAAAATTAATTAAACTATCTTATCCAATATCGCCGTCCCCGGCAACGGCGCCATTTTTGACGCGGGGTTAGTCGCCCTCCCCCGGTTCAAACAGATACTTGTAATACTCAATACCAAACTAATTAATGTAGTAGGGTAAGGAGGTCGATCCCAAGAGACGGTGATTATGGTTCTAAGGCGGTTTAATCGAATTCTAGTTTAGTTCTATCAAATAGCAAGTTGAAGAGGATTAATAATAAACTAGACTAACAAGAAGGCAAGGATGCAATATAAGACAATAACTAAAAGGAACTAGGGTGGATGGGTTCATTAATGCAAGCATGGGTCAATTATGGTGGGGGTTAGGACTAGTCTAAAGATAGTCTAAACATGTCTCCACCTCTCGGTGCAAGACGGATTAAAGGGCAAGCCTCCAACTCTCGATGCAAGACGAGCCCTAGCCTAAGGTTCGATTGGGTTCTCGCCCTAACCTCCCCCTAAACATCCAACACACACACAACAACAATACAAGCCTAAGCACTCGCTCAAACTAGCAATAAAACATGAGAAAGACTCGAATTACTCATTCAAGCATTTCAACAAACACCTTGTGTGCACAAAACAAGTAGACTACCAAAAGACTTAATCTTTATGCCCAAATACCATAATCGACCCATAAACTCACATTAAATCCCCCATCTTCCCCTAGTCTAACACTACTCACTCATACTAATGAAGGAAATCATTAAAGATGGATACTTTGATATGAGACAAGCAAGGGAAAACATATTCAACATGAAAACTAAGTAAATAAATAAGAAAAAGTAATTAGAAGACAATTAATGAAATAAAGATGAGAAATTGTACCAAACTTGTAAGAAAGATTGAAACTTGGATTAATAATCAAATAAGAGTCTCCTCTTGTCTTCAAATTACAACCCAAATCTTCACTAGTAAGTAGGAGAAAGACTAAATCTAACAATATCTAACTAGGGAATTGAGTAATTATCACTAATTAAGAGAGATTAGAGTACTAATTAGAGAGGTATTTCTATTTAATTACTAGGGTTCTTGTGTCTAGGGTTGTGTCTTTGGTTGAATTAGGAGGGGGGGTATTTATAGGTTGGTAGGATTAAGGGTTAAAAAGAAGGAAGGAAAGACGAAAAAAAACAATTTGCGGACAAAGGGGCCCAGTCGGCCGGACCGGCTGCCGGTGGCCTGGACCGGCTGGCCACCTCTGCCACTTCCTCCGTCTTCATTTCTCTTCCTCTCTTCATGTGGTGCCTCAGCCGGTATGGCCGGCTGCCGGTGGTCATTGCCGGCTGGAGGCCACTGCTTTTTCTCCTCTTTTTTCTTCTTTTCTTGGTGGGTTTGGGTGGCCAAGCCGGTGGGCCGGCTGCCGGTGGCACCACCCTGCTGGCACCCGTCTGCCACTTCCTTTGTCTCCATTTCTCTCTTTTATCTTTTATCTTCTTTTCTTTCTTTCTTTTCCTTATTCTTTTCTTTGCTTGTTTTGTGACGGTTTCTCGATTTTCATCCCGTCTCGTCCTTGTCTTGGCATATTCCTTATAAATTGAGACGGAATTAAATAATATGTGAGTACACGGGATAAGGGTCAAACACGATAAAATCGACGTTAAACTAAGCTAATTACGCTAAAACATAAGAGAATAAAGAGGGGAAACGATCTAAAATAATCGTATATCACTTGTAAGACTCCTAATCTTTCCCTGATTATTGTTATTATTGTTAATCCCTTGTGTTTTATGTTGTTGGATTTGGAAACTTGTTTGATTAAAGTAGTTAAGTGTGATTTCCTTGTTATCTTAATCTTACCATTTTCCTAATCTATTGTTGTTAGAATCATTAAGTGTGATTTCCATGTGATTCTATTTTTGCAACTCATTGTATTTGAATTAGTGAGTGTGATTTCCTTCTAACTTGACCTACAAGAAAGGGATTAACTTGCAATTTGGTATTAATTGTGTTCATTGTGCCTAATTGCTCTTATTGAACCTCTCAGGCTTTTATCTTCTTCATAGTTGAATCAATGTATGTGATTTCTACTTAAAATTTGAAATGATTAATAAGTTGGGTTGATGATTAAGTGTGATTTCCTTGTCATTTAACACTATTAAGGAGGTTTAGAAGATTAATCTTCACAATAAGATAATAATAATTAATTGGAGAATTGATTGAGTCAAGGATCAACCATTTGAGGACCATCTATAGGATTCGGTTAAGTTTTTCTCAACTTATTCATTTCATCCTCTAATTGTTTTCTTGTGTTGCACTCTTGTTTTAATTTACTTGTTTTTGAATTAAAATCAACCCCCCCCCTTTACATATTGTTTGTTACTTGCACAATTATTCTAGTTACTCTTTTAATTACACAATTGCATTCCCCCTTCCCTTGGGTTCGACCCTTGCTTTCCACTCTACTTTAGTTTAATTAGTAGGTAATTAATAAGGTTATAAATAGTTAATTTGTCCGTCTTTAATAGCGACGTTTTAGGCGAGTCAAACTTTGGCGCCGTTGCCGGGGAAGGTAACGGTTTTGCTAGTGTTTTAGTTGTGTTGCTAGACTATTTGTGTTAGTCTTATGGAATCTTTGTTTTAGTAGCATGATTTTCATCTTAGATTTATTTCTTGTTTATTTCGATTATTTATGTGTGGATGTTTTGATCGTGTTTTGTGGTGTAGATTTGTATGGTCCATACTAGGACCTCTAGTGACCCTTTGCTTCCTCTTAACCCGGAAATCCAAAGAACTTTGGCTTGGCTAGGGGGTGGCATAAGACGAGATCAAGAAACACCAATCATTGAAGAAATCGATTCAACAACTCAGAACCATCAAGTGGAGGATATTGAATCTTCGCCATCTACTTTCACCAACAATACCTTTCTCATAGTTGAAGACCCACATATTCCTCTAAACATCATCATTGGGGATAGATCACGAGCTCTTACCATTGAAGAACTCACCGCCCCGGATCTTTCTCAAGTTCCTCTTTGTATCACTTTTCCGGCCTTGGCGGAAGGAGCCACCTTTGAGCTCAAATAAGGGCTTATACATCAACTACCACTTTTCTATGGAAGAAGTTTGGATGATCCTAACAAGCATATAAGTGAATTTCATATTGTTTGCTCTAGTATGAAACCCAATGGAGTTACGGATGAGCAACTACAACTACGAGCTTTCCCCTTTTCTCTCAAGGATGCCGCTCGAGATTGGCTATACTACCTACCTACCGGTAGCATTACTTCATGGATGGATTTGAAGAAGGCATTCTTGCCTAAATGCTATCCGGCCAATCTTTCTTCTCAATTAAAAAAGGAGATAAGCAATATTGAGCAACAAGATTCGGAGAATTTATACGAGTATAAGAAAAGATTCAAGAGATTGCTTGCTAGTTGCCCATACCATGTGTATTCCGATCACGACTTACTTCTCAACTTTTATGGAGGACTCAATGAAGAAGATGGAAGAATGGTAAAGGCCGCATCCCAAGGTGGAATTGAGAGCATGTCGGTGGCGGAATCCAATGCTCTTATAGAGAAATTGGCAAGAGGTGCTAGGTCTTATGGGAGGAGGACAAAGAAGGTGGGTTCAACCTCCTCCTCAAGTCCCTTGGAGGAGAAAGTCGATACACTCACATATTTGGTGAGACATCTACTAAAGGCGAAGGGAAACACCTCTCATGTAAAGTTTTGTGGGCTATGCAATGATCATACCCATCCAACCAATGGGTGTCCATTCTTGTTTGAAGAAGAGGGAAATGAGGCGGTCAATGAACTTGGTTCATATGGGCAAAATCAAAGGAGGAATGATCCATTCTCAAATACTTATAATGCGAGGACAAAGAATCACCCTAATTTTAAGTGGGATCAAAGTGGGAACAACAATCAAAGGGGGCCATCAAACTCCTCCTTCATAAAACCTCACCAATACCAAAGGGGGAATTCAACCCCACCTTCTAAATCCTTGGAAGATCTTGTGACTTCACTTGCGTTGAACCAAGCCGAATTTCAAAAATCGACTCAAAAATTCCAAGCAACCACTCAACAATTTCAAGTCTCCACCCAACAACATAACCAACTCACCGACTCTCGCCTTGTAAATCTTGAAACTCAAGTGGGGCAAATCCTAAATGTTGTCTCACAACAACAAAATCAAGGTGGGAGGCTCCCTTCACAAACTATTCCACCGCCCACGGAACAAGCTCAAGCGGTTTCTCTTAGAAATGGGAGAGAGCTAGAGGAGGTACCCAATGCCCCACGGAGATCAAAGGCCAACCCAGTTATTCATGATGTGGAGGAAGCTATTGAAGATGAGATTGAGGTGGTCATGGAGAGGGGAAAAGCATCCACTCAACCTAAGGAGGTTACACCCCCCTTTTTTCCGGAATATGAACCATTACCTACTTTTCCAAGTGCTCTTAATGATACAAGGGTGATGGACAAAAACTCTTCAAGCCTTTATGAAATATTTCGTAAAGTTGAGGTAAACATTCCACTCCTTGATCTTCCTAGTAGTGTGCCTAAACATGCTAAGTTTTTGAAAGAATTGTGCACTACTAAGCGGACCAACAAAGCTAAGAGTATGAGAAAAGTGAGAGCTAGTGAACATGTGTCGGCTATTTTTCAAAAACGTTTACCTCAAAAGTGTGGTGATCCGGGCATGTTCACTATACCTTGAAAAATTGGAGAGTTGAAATGCCAACGAGCTATGCTTGACTTAGGAGCATCCATTAATGTTTTGCCTCATTATATTTATGAGTCTCTTAAGTTGGGTTCTTTGAAACCAACTCATGTGGTCATTTCATTAGTCGATAGGTCAAACATTTACCCAAAGGGCATCATTGAGGATGTGTTGGTCAAGGTGGGGGACATGGTTTTCCCCGCCGACTTCTATGTGATTGGAATGGAACCGAGAAAGGCTCAACTCCTATCTTATTGGGAAAGCCCTTCATGAAAACTTCCAATACTAAGATAGACGTGTCTAGTGGGTGTCTTACTATGGAGTTTGAGGGTCACTTGATTAAGTATAATATTTATGAGGCCATGAAATATCCCACCGAGTCCTCTTCTTTGTGCTTTCTAGAGATCTTTGACCCCATTATTTAAACCGTCTGAGTTGTGTAAAAGTGATCCTTTGGATGTTGCATTAACTAATGGAATGGTTGGAGAGGGGTTGGGGTATGTGTTGTCTTGTAATTTGCAGAAAACTATACAAGGATTGGAGAAAAATCCACCAATGGAAGAATGGGAAGAAATAGAAGCAAGAAGAATATTAGCCCCCAGGCGCATTGTGCGCCCTGTCCATCATCAATAGGCGCACCGTGCGCCCGACCCCTGGAGGCAAATTTTTTTTCATTTCTTCTTCTTTGATGGAGGAGATGCCAAAAGATAAACCTATCCCTTCTATTGTCCAAGCCCCAATTATTGAATTGAAGCCCTTGCCAAGCCACTTGAAGTATGTTTCTCTAGGAGAAAAAGAAACCTTGCCCGTGATAATTTCAAGCAAACTCACAAGTAGCCAAGAATGTGCTTTGATTCAAGTCCTAAAGAAGCACAAGGAAGCTATTGAGTGGACAGTGACCGATATAAAAGGAATAAGCCCAACCTTATGCATGCATAGGATTCTTTTGGAAGATGTAGCCAAACCCGTTCGACAACCTCAACGACGTTTGAATCCACCCATGATGGATGTGGTCAAGAAAGAGGTACTCAAACTTCTCCATGTAGGGATGATCTATCCTATCTCGGATAGTCAATGGGTAAGTCCGACACAAGTTGTCCCAAAGAAATCCGGACTTACGGTAGTCGAGAATCAAGACGGTGTCTTAGTCCCCACCCGAGTTCAAAATGGGTGGAGGGTGTGCATCGACTACCGTAAGTTAAATGCGGTAACACGCAAAGACCATTTCCCGCTTCCTTTCATGGATCAAATGTTGGAAAGGTTAGCGGGAAAATCTTATTATTGCTTTTTGGATGGTTACTCGGGTTATTTTCAAATCCCTATTGCCCCCGAGGATCAAACAAAAAAAATATTCACATGTCCCTTTGGAACATTTGCCTAACGGAAAATGTCGTTTGGGCTTTGTAATGCACCGGGCACGTTCCAAAGGTGCATGATGAGTGTCTTTTCGGAGCATGTTGAGGATTTCATTGAAGTTTTTATGGATGATTTTACCGTTCACGGTGAAACATTTGAAAATTGTTTAAATCACTTATCTTGGGTCTTGCAACGATGCATTGATACTAATCTTGTACTTAATCATGAGAAATGTCATTTCATGGTTGAAGAAGGAATAGTATTGGGGCACGTGATATCCTCTAAGGGGATAGAGGTCGATAAGGCAAAGGTCGACACCATTCGCACCATGCCTTATCCCACTAATGTGCGTGAAGTGAGATCTTTTCTAGGTCATGCCAGATTCTACCGACGCTTCATCAAAGTTTTTTTTAAGATTGTCGCTCCCTTATGAAGGCTCCTTAAAAAAGATTGTGACTTTCTCATGAGTCAAGAATGCAAAGAGGCTTTTGATAAGCTCAAGGATAAGTTGATCTCGGCGCCAATAATTCAACCTCCCAATTGGGATGAACCCTTTGAGATAATGGCGGATGCAAGCAATTATGCCCTTGGCGCGGTTTTAGGCCAACGGGTAGGGAAGCTTCCTTATGTTAAAAAATATGCTTCCACTATGATGAACGAAGCTCAACGGAATTACACTACCACCGAGAAGGAATTTCTTGCGGTAGTGTTTGCTTTGGAGAAATTCCGTTCCTACATCCTTGGAGCTAAGGTCATTATTTTCACCGACCATATGGCATTAAGGCATCTTGCAAACAAGAAGGAATCCAAGCCTAGATTAATGAGATGAGTACTCCTTTTAAGTGAGTTTGACATTGAGATTCGTGATAAGAAGGGATCCACCAACCTTGTGGCGGATCATTTGAGAGGAATCCAAGCCTAGATTAATAAGATGGGTACTCCTTTTAAGTGAGTTTGACATTGAGATTCGTGATAAGAAGGGATCCACCAACCTTGTGGCGGATCATTTGAGCCGAATCATCCAAGAAGACTCACAATTAGCACCCCAAGAACCAATCAAGGAAGCATTTCCCGTTGAAACACTTCTTGCCTTGAAAACCTTGGAGCCTTGGTATTCTCGCATAGTCAATTATTTGGTCTCACACAAGTTTCCTCCCGGTTTTTCCCGCTCTCAAAGGGACAAAATCAAGAGTGACTCCAAATACTATGTATGGGATGACCCTTATTTATGAAAGTATAGCTCCTATCAAGTTGTGAGACGGTGTGTGGCGGACACGGAGATCATGTCTATTCTTCGCTTTTGCCATGAGTATGCATGTGGAGGCCATTTTGGGGCAAAGAAGACGGCCAAGAAAGTGTTAGATTGTGGGTTCTTTTGGCCAACACTCTTTAGAGATGCTTACACCTTGGTGAAGGCTTGTGATATATGCCAACGAATGGGCAACGTTTCTAAAAGAGGAGAAATGCCACAAAATCCGATGTTATATTGTGAAATATTCGATGTGTGGGGTATTGACTTCATGGGCCCACTCCCCGTCTCAAATGGATACCTTTACATTCTCTTGGCGGTGGATTATGTATCCAAATGGGTGGAGGCTAAGGCCGCCAAAACCGATGATGCAAAGGTGGTTAGTGAGTTCATCAAATCCAACATTCTTTCCCGCTTTGGTTTTCCTAGGGCATTGATTAGTGACCGGGGCACACATTTTTGCAACAAGGTCATTGGGGTCTTGCACAATAAATATGGTGTTCTTCATAAGGTGACCACGACTTATCACCCTCAAACCAACGGCCAAGCCGAGGTTTCAAATAGGGAAATCAAAGCCATTCTTGAGAAAACCGTAAATCCCGATAGGAAAGATTGGAGCGGGAGATTGGAAGATGCCTTATGGGCATACAGTACCGCATACAAAACACCCATAGGAATTTTCCCTTATCGCTTGATTTTTGGGAAGCCTTGTCATCTACCCGTAGAAGTCGAGCATCGAGCTTATTGGGCTATCAAGTCCTTTAATTTGCAACTCGATGAGGCAGGTGTGCATAGGAAGCTCCAACTACAAGAGCTCGAGGAAATCCGCAATGATTCTTATGACAATGCGGCTATCTACAAGGCAAAGACCAAGGCTTGGCACGATAATATGATCTTCCGTAGAACCTTTGAAGCGGGACAAAAGGTTTTGCTATTTCAAAGCCGTTTCCTCCTCTTCTCGGAAAAGTTACGATCAAGATGGATGGGTGATATACGATTAATTTAGACCGTTTCCCCTCTTTATTTTCTTATGCTTCCGCGTATTTAGTTTAGCGTCGGTTTTATCGTATTTTGGCCCTTATCCCGTGTACTCTCATATTACTTAAATCCGTCTCATTTTATAGGAAATATGTCAAGGCAAGGACGAGACGGGATGAGAATCGAGAAACCGTCACAAAACAAGCAAATAAAAGAATAAAGAAAGGAAAGAAAAGAAAAGAAAGAAAAGAAAAGGAAAGAAAAGAAAAGAAAGAAAAGAAGGAGGAAGGACGGAAAGTGGAGAGCCAGCCGGTGGTGCCACCGGCAGCCGGCCCACCGGCTTGGCCACCCAAACCCTCTATAAAGCCGAAGAAAAAAGGGAAAGGAGCAGTGGCCTCCAGCCGGTCAGGGCCACCGGCAGCCGGTCGACCGGCTGGGGCGGCATTTGAAGAGAGGAAGAGCAAGAAAGACGGGGGAAGGAGCAGTGGCCTCCAGCCGGTCAGGGCCACCGGCAGCCGGTCCGACCGGCTGGGGCGGCATTTGAAGAGAGGAAGAGCAAGAAAGACGGAGGAAGGGGCAGAGGGCACCAGCCGGTCCAGGCCACCGGCGGCCGGCCGGCCGGCTGGACCCCCTTCACCCGCACTTTGATTCTTTTGTCCTTCTTTTCTTCTTTTGACCCCGTAGTCCTACCAACCTATAAATACCCCCTCCTAATTCACCCTAGACACAAGAACCCTAGTAATTAATAAGAAATACCTCTCTAATTAGTACTTTAATCTCTCTTAATTAGTGATAATTACTCAATTTCCTAGTTAGTTATTGTTAGATTTAGTCTTTCTCCTAGTTACTAGTGAAGATTTGGGTTGTAATTTGAAGACAAGAGGAGACTCTTATTTGATTATTAATCCAAGTTTCAATCTTTCTTACAAGTTTGGTACAATTTCTCATCTTTATTTCATTAATTGTCTTCTAATTACTTGTTCTTGTTTATTTATCTAGTTTTCATGTTGAATATGTCTTCCCTTGTTTATTTCATATCAAAGTATCCATCTTTAATGTTTTCCTTGATTAACATGAGTGAGTAGTGTATTGCTAGGCAGTGGCGGACCCAGACTTAAAACGTCGGGGGTGCACTTTATAACTGAACCAATGAGAGTGACACAAGCTAATCGTCTAAAATAGAATATACAAAATGAAAATTGATTTGACCCATAAAAATTACATAAAATCTCATTTAAGATGGGCCTATCCGTCTTAATTTTAAGACGACAAAAATATATACTAAAATCACCCCACTTATTGCCTAAAAAATACTAAAAAATTGTCTTTATTACCACCATTTGATAGTATTTGACTCGTCTTAAATTTAAACCAAATAGCTAAGTAAGACTTATGGAAAAAATTAATTTACAAATTACTGTAACTTACATACAAATGGACCCAAATACTAATTGAAGTTTTAAAGAAAAAACTAATTGATATAAAATAAGAAAAAAAAAATTACAATCCATTTATAGGAGAAACAAATAATACATATTTCACCACTTAACAATGAACACCAAGAAGATGGTGAGTTCAAAAACTATGATATACTTTTATCAAATCTATCATGAAATGTACCATATATAATTTATTTGAATTTTGCAAAATAATGCAATGCCAATTTCACAACTAGGATTCATATAATTGAGAATATGGGTTGAAGTAACAATTAAAATTCACAAATCATTAATAAATAATTAAAAAGAGATTATTGTTGACCAAAGTCATCCAACAGACGTTAAGAAAGAAATGGGGGTCGTGTGAATATTGAAGAAACTGCAGGCCAAAAAGAAAATGAAAAGGAAAAGGCTAAAGCTGGGGATCGAACACACGTCCCTTCGCCAACAGACAATAGCTTTTACCACTGAGTCGCGCTTAGTTTAAGAATATATGGACACAGAATAAGTATACATTCTTTCTTACGGGTTATTCTAAATTAAAAAAAAAAAACAAAAATTGAGGGTGCGCACGTGGGGTACTGTGCGCACCCCCAGGTCCGCCAATGTTGCTAGGGTAAGATGGGGGATTTATTGTAGGTTTATGGGTTGATTATGGTAATTGGGCATAAAGATTTAGTCTTTCGGTAGTCTACTTGTTTTGTGCACACAAGGTGTTTGTTGAAATGCTTGAATGAGTAATTTGAGTCTTTCTCATGTTTTATTGCTAGTTTGAGTGAGAGCTTAAACTTGTATTGTTATTGTGTGTGTGTTGGATGTTTAAGGGGAGGTTAAGGCGAGAACCCAATCGAACCTTAGACTAGGACTCGTCTCGCATCGAGAGGTGGAGGCTTGTCTTTTAATCCGTCTTACACCGAGAGGTGGAGACATGTTTAGACTCACCTTTAGACTAGTCCTAACCCCCACCATAATTGACTCAAGCCATACGAGGGAATTGAAATGGGTGAATTGGAGACAATACACCTCATCGACCCCGTATATGAAGCATGATTTGAATGTAACTCTTTGTCGAGCCATCGACGTTAAATAAACGGCAAACATTTGTAAATAACTCTTTTCTTTGCATTTAGTGTAATTGCATATTTAATTAAGTTGCATCTTTAACTCATTATATGCATTTTAACTACCGTAAGCATCATATTAGAATAGCTTAATGCGTGTGTTAGTGTGTAGGTTGTCAACCCAAGGTGATGAAGTGAAGAAATAAATTATGAAAAGTAGGAAATATTGGCTAAGTATGGAGAAATTGAGCAAACCTGGAAAATTTTACAGCATTTCAGGCGCACCGTGCGCCGTCCTGAAACCCCCCAGGCGCACCGTGCGCCCATTAAGCTCACCCGAAAAAAATAAACTTCTACCTACTCGATTTTTCCAATTCATTTCTTCATCCTTCATCTTCTTCATCTTCTTTCCCAAATCAAACTCAAACCCTAACCTTCGCAAACACACAAATCTTCTTCAACTCCAACCATTTAAGCATCCAACTTCAATTTTTCATCAACATACTCACTATTTTCTTTGATTTT
Organism: Heliosperma pusillum; assembly: GCA_022085475.1. Classification (NCBI taxonomy): domain Eukaryota; kingdom Viridiplantae; phylum Streptophyta; class Magnoliopsida; order Caryophyllales; family Caryophyllaceae; genus Heliosperma; species Heliosperma pusillum. The sequence goes on from JAIUZE010000505.1 coordinate 268,421, forward strand.
GGCGAAATAACTCCTTGTCCTTGCAAATTTTTGGACGAAAATCTCAACCCCAAAGCAAAGAATCTCGTTCTTCTTCAAGTTTTGGGTGATTAAAGTGACAAGAAGCTTCAATTGAGTATTCTTTTAAGTTCTACCATATCAAACAACAAATTCCAAGGATCAAAAGGAGGTATATCAACCTTACACTTATCTTTGTCAATTACCAAGCTTGAAACACGAAATCAACCATCTTAATTTCGTGTTTTATTTGTTTTAATTGTTGTTTGTGCTTCTTTTGTTCTTTCAAAACCAATTGGGGAAGGTTTTACATGAACAAGTAGCTAGTATACACTCTTGTTATAATAGTGCATACTAGGTGTTTGTTGAAAGTCCCCAACCAAATTTGTTCTCAAACTTGTGGAATTTCTGATTTTTTGTGAGCTTGAATGGGTAAAACAAAGCAATCCGAAGCTTCCTCCTCAAGAGGCATAAAAGGAACCTCAAGTTCGCAACCCAAGGAATACTTAGGACGGAAAAAATTGACGGGAGACACTCTCAAACTTTTTAAACACTTTGAGGCGAAAGCGTCCGTTGTTTGTACCCGTTTCCTTTTTTAGTACACCCTCGAGGAGCTTGGCATGATTCATCAAGTTAACCTCTTGCTTGGTAAGGTGGGATTGGAAGGGTGCATGGGTCGGTCCGAGTTCACAAGGAAAAACACCACTCTTGAGTTCCTCTCGACTCTAGAGACGGTCACTTTGGGGGAGGAGAATGTCTCGGGGATTCGATTTAGATCGTGCCAAAACTATCACACTATGAATTTTGACCAAATTCGTAGGGCCCTAGACGTAAGCTAACTCCCTGAACCCATACCAATTACCTAAGCCGGTCTTAAGGCTTTTTGGTTAGCAATCACCGGAGATGATCACCTAGGTAGCACGAAAACGGACACGGACACGGACACGACACGGATACGTAATACGACATCTCGTGAAATTTAGGACACGGGATACGACATTTAAATTTAATAAAATATATATTTTATAGTTATAAATAACGTACGATTTTATTTTTATATTGGTATTTGATATTAAATGTAAATAATTGAAGGTAAATTTTGACTTTGACTATAATTTATTTTCATTTCCCACCCAACTCATCTTCTAATTAATCTCTTTTAGTCTTTCAACCTCTCGTTCCTTATTTATAGGTGTCCGTGTGTCCGACACGGTGTCCGACACGGGACGGCTAGTTAGGAGGAGTGTCCGTGCTACCTAGGTTGCTTAGAATTGAAAAAGGGTAGTAAGGATACCATTTACACCGGGGCATGGTTGAGAAACTCCTTAAGGAATTAGGGGCTCCCCTTTTTGACGACGCGTTTGCACTTGAGGGGGGCACGTTTATCAAGCCCCACTACCTTGTTAAAACATGAATGATTGAGGTCCTTGACTACGTTCCTCTTCAAGTTATTTGGAAGATGGGGGGGGGGGGGGGTTCTAAGACACAACGATACATGTACCTCCCTCAACCTCCTAACTCTCCCTTGGGGTGGGGGCGTGCCTCCGACTTCTACATGCCTCCAGATGAAGCATGGGTTGACCGGGCTTATTTAAATGAAGAAGATGTTGGTGGTGAGCAACAACAAGGGGGGGGGGGGATTTGTCTTATGCTAGCTTGCCTTGGGTGGGGAACCCTTTTGATAAACCCATGCCAAGCTTTCACCAAGAGCAACCACACCATTCACCCCCTCCTATGCAACAACAACAACACTCACCACAACCACAACCACAACCACAACCACAACCACAACCGTTAATGCCCGACTCATTTCAACAATGGCAAACGGGAATTGACACCCGGTTCTCAACCTTAGAACAAGCCCGGTTAGTAGATGATGCTAGGTGGGGAGTTTTTGAGCAACGCTACCATTATATTCAAGAGGATTTGGAAGAGCAGCGCTTTATCCAACAAGCTAACTATAACATGTTGGTGGCCCTCAACAACCTCCACCTCCAAAAATACCCACAACAATTTCAAGGTTACAATGAAAATCAATTGAATTCTACCAATGCCGAAATGGTAAGACTTTCTCAAAGAAGACAACAAATAATGAGAGGAGGGCACCCGGGTGATGGGGGGGTGTCTCTAGTTCACAACAATACCCACACTTAATTTTTTACTTTCTCCTCAAAGTGAAGGGTGGACACCAAATCATAACTCATTGATGTGAACTAGAGGCACCCCCATCACCCGGGTGCCCTCCTCTCCTTATTTGTTGTCTTCTTTGAGAAACTCTTGTTATTTCGGCATTGGTAGAATTCACTTGATTTTCATTGTAGCCTTGAAATTGTTGTGGGTATTGTTGAAGGTGGAGGTTTTTGAGGGCCACCAACATGTTATAGTAAGCTTGTTGGATAAAGCGTTGCTCTTCCAAATCCTCTTGAATATATTGGTAGCGTTGCTAAAAAATTCCCCACTTAGCATCATCTACTAACCGGGCTTGTTCCAAGGTTGACAGCCGGGTGTCAATTATTGTTTGCCATTGTTGAAATGAGTCGGGCATGAACGGTTGTGGTTGTGGTTGTGGTTGTGGTTGTGGTTGTGATTGTGGTGAGTGTTGTTGTTGTTGCATAGAAGGGGGTGAATGGTGTGGTTGCTCTTGGTGAAAACTTGGCATGGGTTCATCAAAAGGGTTCCCCACCCAAGGCAAGCTAGCATAAAACAAATCCCCTCCTTGTTGTTGCTCACCACCAACATCTTCTTCATTTAAATAAGCTTGGTCAACCCATAAGGAAGCAAAAACATCATCTGGAGGCATGTAGAAGTCGGAGGCACACCCCCACCCCAAGGGAGAGTTAGGAGGTTGAGGGAGGTACATGTAGCGTTGGGTCTTAGAACCCCCCCCCCCCCCCATCTTCCAAATAACTTGAAGGGGAACGTAGTCAAGGACCTCAATCATTCATGTTTTAACAAGGTAACGGGGCTTGATAAACGTGTCCCCCTCAAGTGCAAACGCGTCGTCAAAAAGGGGAGCCCCTAATTCCTTAAGGAGTTTCTCAACCATGCCCCGATGTAAATGATATCCTTACTACCCTTTTTCAATTCTAAGCATCCTGTAATAAATAAGTCGGTCCAATCTGGTACCCTTACCCCGTCCGGGGTCATTGCCCAAATGTAGCTCAAAGCGGCAAGATTACGTTTTGTGGGTTCGGAAAGGGCGAGGTAATTGATGTTACTGAACCTACTCACAAGGCGAAGGACGGGATGAGGAATCTTGGAGTTTTTGGATTTTTTGTTGTGAGCATCTCCGGTGATTGCTAACCAAAAAGCCTTAAGATCGGCTTAAGTAATTGGTATGGGTTCAGGGAGTTAGCTTACGTCTAGGGCCCTACGAATTTGGTCAAAATTCATAGTGTGATAGTTTTGGCACGACCTAAATCGAATCCCCGGGACATTGTCCTCCCCCAAAGTAACCGTCTCTAGAGTCGAGAGGAACTCAAGAGTGGTGCTTTTCCTAGTGAACTCGGACCGACCCATGCACCCTTCCAATCCCACCTTACCAAGCAAGAGGTTAACTTGATGAATCATGCCAAGCTCCTCGAGGGTGTACTAAAAAAGGAAACGGGTACAAACAAAGGACGCTTTCGCCTCAAAGTGTTTAAAAAGTTTGAGAGTGTCTCCCGTCAATTTTTTCCGTCCTAAGTATTCCTTGGGTTGCGAACTTGAGGTTCCTTTTATGCCTCTTGAGGAGGAAGCTTCGGATTGCTTTGTTTTACCCATTCAAGCTCACAAAAAATCAGAAATTCCACAAGTTTGAGAACAAATTTGGTTGGGGACTTTCAACAAACACCTAGTATGCACTATTATAACAAGAGTGTATACTAGCTACTTGTTCATGTAAAACCTTCCCCAATTGGTTTTGAAAGAACAAAAGAAGCACAAACAACAATTAAAACAAATAAAACACGAAATTAAGATGGTTGATTTCGTGTTTCAAGCTTGGTAATTGACAAAGATAAGTGTAAGGTTGATATACCTCCTTTTGATCCTTGGAATTTGTTGTTTGATATGGTAGAACTTAAAAGAATACTCAATTGAAGCTTCTTGTCACTTTAATCACCCAAAACTTGAAGAAGAACGAGATTCTTTGCTTTGGGGTTGAGATTTTCGTCCAAAAATTTGCAAGGACAAGGAGTTATTTCGCCAAAATCAAAGAAAATAGTGAGTATGTTGATGAAAAATTGAAGTTGGATGCTTAAATGGTTGGAGTTGAAGAAGATTTGTGTGTTTGCGAAGGTTAGGGTTTGAGTTTGATTTGGGAAAGAAGATGAAGAAGATGAAGGATGAAGAAATGAATTGGAAAAATCGAGTAGGTAGAAGTTTATTTTTTTCGGGTGAGCTTAATGGGCGCACGGTGCGCCTGGGGGGTTTCAGGACGGCGCACGGTGCGCCTGAAATGCTGTAAAATTTTCCAGGTTTGCTCAATTTCTCCATACTTAGCCAATATTTCCTACTTTTCATAATTTATTTCTTCACTTCATCACCTTGGGTTGACAACCTACACACTAACACACGCATTAAGCTATTCTAATATGATGCTTACGGTAGTTAAAATGCATATAATGAGTTAAAGATGCAACTTAATTAAATATGCAATTACACTAAATGCAAAGAAAAGAGTTATTTACAAATGTTTGCCGTTTATTTAACGTCGATGGCTCGACAAAGAGTTACATTCAAATCATGCTTCATATACGGGGTCGATGAGGTGTATTCACCCATTTCAATTCCCTCGTATGGCTTGAGTTATTGGCCATTGACTTTGAGAACTTTTCCGGACTTGAGACACTTGGTGTCGATAGCCCCATAGGCATAGACCTTGACCACCTCATAAGGCCCCCACACTTATTACCTCACAGGAAGGTTCCGCGGCGTTGGCTTGGAGCGCATATTGCTAATCTTTACTCAACTGACTTAGAAATGCTCGATAATCTTTATGAGAAGTTTTCTAATGTATGTAATGGAGTAATGGTTGAACAGGTTTGTGGATACTATGTCAGATGTCTTGTTGTAGTTTTCAGTAATTGAGATTTGTGGAGTGTTTTCTTTAAATGTCCTGAGATCACCCATGAGAGAGGGCGCGGCTGTTACTTCCGATATACTCCCTTCTTCCCGGTCTTTTGTTTACCATTTCCATTTTATGGTGTCTCATTCATTTGTTTACCTTTGTATATTAGGAAGAGTTTCCATGAATAATTTGATCTCCCATTGGGACTATTGTCCACTTGTCATCCAATGCCGCTACCAGAAAGGGTCACCTTCCCTCTCATTGGTCTTTGTGCCAAAAACAAAGGTAAACAAATGACAGGGACGGAGGGAGTAATGGTTTTTGGTGAAATAATTGTCACAAATGCCCTAGGTAAATTTGTTCTTTTGGTCTTAAATATGGTTAATTAGCATGTGTTAAAGGGAAGCAAGGAGTTGGCAGCCGCAACTAGGACATCATCTTTACATATGTGACAACATTTTGGATCTCGGAACCGGACAGAGCTGACTAGTGACAACATTTTGGAGTTCTTCTTTAACTCTACTTGTCTTTGTTATGGTGACTAAATCTTAATTATATCAGGCTCGCCGCTGGAAATTGGCTTAAGGCAAAGGCTGTACGTAAAACGTATGGGGCACCTACATTTCCTTATGCTGTTTCGTTTTGATTAACTAAATAAGATGAGGGAATCATGCGTAATCATATACCCAATCTCGGTCTTCAATTTCGCTATGGTACTTATGATTCATTTTGTATGACATGTTTGCTGAGTTACCTATGGCTCTTGAGGTGGTTTATTCATTATTATACATCTACTTTTTATGAATAGAAGATGAAATTGAAATGTGCCCATATCATATGACCCCTTTGTGAGCTTTTTGATCCCATTGTTGTACGTTTTTGAATATATATTGGCTCGCATAAATCTAGAGATAGAGATGTCGAATGTATGTTGAACTACTTAAATTCTTCTGCAGGACCGTAACAGGAAAAAGAAGAAACTAATTACTGTTAGACTGGACAGAAGTTACATATATAAACAAGTTAAGGATGAGGAAGTGGCAGGTACTAAACTACTAATAATGTGTCCCTGTTATTGTTCTTGACAAATTGTTGGTAGAACAGAAATCTCCTGCTATTGCAGCTGGCCTATGCAATGGGAACGTTGTAATAAAATGCGGTGAAGTTACAGTTCACGGCCACCTAGAGATATTGCATTTTGCCTTGTCATGAATTTACAGCAGCAAAGTTAGTTTTTCTGCTACACAAGGTGGGCCGGGCTAGGCCCCGAAATCTAGAAAATTAACGACAAGTGCTCGAGGAATAACAACGCCTAACGGGTCCTCCCATATAAGCGGCCCTGAATAATAATATAGCCCTCTTAGTACAAACATTATATATACACAAATTCTTATTTCAGACCGAGATATCCGTCTTAAGCTTAAGACGGATACCATATTCTCTCATAAAATACCCATCAAGGGTGAGTGGAGAGCACATGGGGGGAGTCCACCTTGTCCTCTCTACCCATTTCCTCTCACAAAATACCCGTTGTAAGATCCGACCCGTCTTAAGCAAGAGTTACTGTTATATATAATATACGTAGTATTTAGTAAATTTAAAAATGAGTTAATTACAATAATTTACTTACATGTTTCTCTAACACAATCCACTACAAATACCGTGATGTAGTACGAGATCTATACTAGTTACTATCATCTCAAAGAAAACACATAAAATAAGTAATGAAAGAAAGATGAACAAGATTATACCGATCCAGGGATGAAAGAATCAACACAAGTGTAACAACAAATTTTGTATTGCAATAAAACTGTAACACAAAACAGAGAAACAAATGAATTTATATTAATATCAGAAAATTATGTATACAACCTCTATTTATCCTCTGATTCTACAACGTTACTAAAGGTACGAGTCTTCGATCTTCAAGGCTCGCTTGCTTGACTTTAGCTTCTTGAGAGGGTCGCGTTGACTTGAATCTCTCTTCGATGCTTGAGTTTGATTTGAGTTTTCCTTGCGTAGGCGGCACGATTTTGTGGTGCTTGTTGACTACTTGCGAATGAGATTTGTAGAGAGAATTTGAGAGCTTTTGATGTCTCTTTTCTATTCACTTTGACAAATGAGTTTTTCTCTTGTAAAAGTGATTTTTCTCCCTATGGAAATGGTGGAAAAATCTCCTTTTTATAGAGATTTCTCCCTTGGTTAATGGGCTTGAAGACTTGGGCTTTTTTCATGAGCTTGACTTGTTGGGCCCAATTGACTATTTGTGGGTTTGACCTCTCAATTGGGCTCAATTGACTCTTTTGTGAGTTTGACTTCTCATTGGGCCCAATTGACCATTTCTTTGCTTTTGGGCCCAAATAATCCAATTTGCAATATGGGTTGATCCAGATTCAATTTAGCGGGACAAATATAATTAAATTAAGATAAAATTTGATATTAACTTAAAATAATTCATTTTATAAAATTGCAAGCTAGTAGCCCAACCATTGGAGTAGTTCATGTACACTAGCTTTGCTCAAAATGATCCATCAAAATTTTTAGCTAGTCACTCTATGGAGCTACTTGCTTAAATGGATCCACAATAAATTTCGACCAATAGAAAATAATGATATAATTAAAAAAAGTTTTAATTTGATGTTGGAAATTTAGAAATTGAATAAATAAATAGATAAATGTGTTATGTGGGTCCAATTAAGATAGTTCTATGTTGGCTAAATTATTAGGGTAAATTGTTGCTTAAAATTGTTGTATCTTACAAATATTATGTGGCAATTGTAAGCTAATTGATTGGAGATGCTCTAAGTAGGACGATCATGTTTGGTCATACGACTTCTCAAAGATTTATTTAGAGAGAAATGAAAAATGAGAAGGGAATTGAAATAATTTATTCAGATTTAGTAGAACAATTAGTCTTGTTTCAGACAGGGGGGTCCCGTCTTATTATTATCGTGCCTCCTCGCAAAAGAGCAAGTGTGAGGATTATCCATTATCCCTTCACTTGCTTTTTTGTGAGAGAGTTTGACCTGTCTGAAATAATAAAACGAATCGCCCCATTTAAAATAAGAATTTGCGTTAGTAAAATATTTAAGGTTTAACAACTTCCAAACATTATAAAACGGATACGAATTATGGAATAAATTGTTTTTTTTTTCTGAATTTGCATTTTGCACCCATACTCTTTCATTTGACTTTTTACTAGTCGCCATTTTATTTGAGTTCATATTCCCCTCTTCTGAAAAAATGAATTGTACAACTGTACATTGTACAAGTAGTCGTCTCATACTCTCATGCACTACACAACTCAACTCAACTCCTCACATATATAAACTTCCACTTCAAATATTTTTCCATTTTTATTATTTTCAACTTCATCAACTTCCGATCTTCTCAAGTTTTCAATCACTCTACGATCAATCAACGTTTTCGATTAATTTCTCCAAATATTTCACCGTTGAATTTCCAACGACACAGGTCAATTTTCTCCATTTTTCTCAATTTTTATACGTAATGTTTTCCCAAATTTCTTGATATTTTGCTGTTTACATATGTTTGATTACGTTTTTGTTCTTGTTTATAGTTTAAATTTGTGTTTGATCACACATTAATGTTGTAATTAGGTCTAATTTTGGCAATTAAGTATTTTTGCTTGATGATTTTGCATGATTAGGTTAGTTTTGCTGATATGAAGTTGTTTACATATGCTTGATTAGTTTTTTTTAATTTTATTTTGTTTTTAGTTTAAATTTGTGCTTGATCATTTAGTTTAAAGTTGTTTACATATGATTTAGCTTGATGATTTTTCACGAGCATACTTGGTCTTACTTCAGACGTGCCATTTTGGTATGAAGCCATAAGACGAGATTTTATAATTATTTTACAGCTAAACGTGTCCATTATCGAAAAACAAATTACCATAAGCGGTAACACTGGCTGTACCATTGTGGTTACATTTTACCATAAAATGGTCACATAGGCTAGTCTGAAGCTTCAGACAAATAGTGGCCGTTTGAAACGAGAATTTGCGTTCGTGAAGTTGTCTACATATGTTTGATTAGGTTTTTGATCTTGTTTTTACTTTACATTTGCGATTGATCACTCATTAAGGCTGTAATTAGCTCTAATTTTGGCAATGATATGTGATGATTCTTCATGATTATGGTAGTATTGCTGATATGAAGTGGTTACTTTGTAGTGATTTACTGGACAAATGACGAGTAATAAGAAAGAAGATGAGAAAAACGAGAAGATAATTCGAGGTCTTCTTAAGCAACCTGGCAATCGCAAGTGTATCAATTGCGATATTTTGGTATGATTTTATTTGATCATCTCTTTTTGGTGGTTTTTTTTTTCTTGCTTGATACTCTATACATTGTGATTCCATTGACTAATTTTTACCAAGAATGACAAAATTAGTTTGTAGCTTCTAGAGGTTTTTCATGCGGTTATTTTTATGGCTACTTTCGTTGCAATCTATTTGATCTTCGTTTATGGAAACTCTGCTTAATGTTATTCAGGAGGACTTTATGACATGCTTGCTCAGTTTAATAATCTGCTACTTTGTGGTGTTATTGGTAATAGTTGATTCGCTTTTTCAGTAGGTTCAACAGGTTCTGTGCGCCAATACTTTTGTTTGTGACGGTTTTTTTGCAATCTGGTTTCATTGTGTTGTTGCTTTAAGCAAAAAGGTGGCAACTAACAAAACAATTACAACTTATACAAGTAGGATTTGTATCCCTCTTATTTTGCTTGAATGGAAATAGACTTTAGTTACCACACTCTTTGATCGACTATGATAGTGCTACTTTCTACTATTGTATTTCTTATGCGGATCTTCATGTCATTCTGATGGAAGAGCTAAGGCACTTCAGTCAGTCATTGTTGAAGAAAGTAATGCTACATTGCTGGTTGTATACTTAGCTATCAAGGTCAACATTCGGAAATCACTACATACTATGTCTTAGAAATGTTGCCAGCGATAAGGGCAGGCTATTATTTCCTTTCCATATGTATTATGAGTAGTATCGTTACATGATTTTTGTTGTTGTTTAGGACAGCTACTACAAACATGATATATAGTTTTTCACTAGTATGAAGTATTTGGTGTAGACTTGAAATAAAATATTCGAGACGTAGATTGATATGGAATGAAAAACGTCTAAAAAAGTATATATCACTTCAACGAAATCAACATTGCAACCAATTCCGGCTTTACTTGTGTTTTCTGATGGACAATTATTGTCAAAAATGAACACATTTTATCCACCATTCTCTTCCATGTTGATACTTATCTTGCTTGTAGAATTTGGAGTTGTAGAGATTTGATGTACGGGGATAATCTGCAAACTTGTCTGCTTTGCTATGGAAAACATGCTTCTTCCCTTGTCCAACCTTTGAGTGTCTAAGTTGATGACATTCTTTCTTTCAAAAAATACTGTGTACAGATTAACTATTGAGGAATCCACAATCACATTGATCCCTGACAACTTCGATAGAATTTTAGCTTCTTTCTGTGTTTTATGGATTTAGATTATGTGTGTATAGATACTTTACTTTGTTAGTTTTATTTTTCAGGGGCCACAATATGTGTGTGTCACGTTCTCAACATTTGTTTGCACAAATTGTTGCGGGATTCAGTAAGTGCTCTTATACTTATTTGGTACCTTGTATTAGCATTGGGGCAGCAGTACTCGTTTGAATTACTTCATTTATCTTTATGCTATAAGTTTTGAGGTAGGGCCGAAGGTTGAGGTTGGGGTTCTGATGAGTTTGTGTTTTTTTTAGCCGTGAGTTCACACACCGAGTTAAGTCAGTGTCAATGGCCAAATTTACGCCAGAAGAAATTGCTGCTCTTCAGGCTGGAGGGAATGAGGTTTGCTGACAGTAAATTACAGTCAATGACTCAATAATATATACTTTCCAATGATCATTTGAGGTTTCTTACAGAAGCCCTTTGTTGCGTATTATACTTTCAGCGTGCAAAAGATATATTCTTTAAAGAATGGGACTCTCAGCATCTCAAGGCTCCTGATAACAGGTTAGTTCTTTATTTTTTCCTCTGTTTTCTGTTTCATAAGAGCTTATATTGCTGCCTTCTTAAGATGTAGTAGTTTCATTTGTTTGTGAGTAACTATGTCTAGCACTTCAACGCAACTATGTGGCTTTCTAAGTTTCTGTCTGCTGCAGCTTTTATGGCAGTGATACTTTTTCTCTGATAATTGCCTAATTCCACGGAAAATGAAGAAGAAAACAAGTGTGTTGTAGAGATGGTCAAAATAAGTTTTATCTTTTCCTTCATACTTTAATAGTTTAGCTGTTGAATTGTCTAGTTTATTGCCATTTTTTCTAGCAACGAGGACAAGCTACGAAACTTTATCAAACATGTCTATGTAGACAGAAGATATACTGGTGAAAGAAGCATTGACAAACCTCCAAGGCCGAATACGGTGAGTTCATCTGAACCATTAACCTTTTCATTCTAGTAGTTTACTCATGAGAGTGGTGCTCATCTTAAGTTAGTAGTTTCCTTAGCCTAAACATTTTTACTATATTTTAGGCTGACAAAGAAGAACCAAATGAAAATAGGAGGAAATCAGACCCACATCAGAGTAGTTCTCGAAGCGCAGGGAAAGATAAAGAAGGTCGTTATAGTGACAGGCCAAGTCCCAGTCATGATGTGAGAAGAAGCACTAAATCTGATAAAGACAAGCAGAGGCACAGTGAATATGTGAGAAATCCTGTGATTCCTGTCCGTTCTGCGATTGTAAGTAATTGGCGTCGTGAAGATAGATTTTCGAATGGCAAAAAGTCAGATGATCGTCCTAGTCCTGAAGGAGAAATCAAGCCTGAAAGCAAGTCACCCGATAAACAAAACGATTCTAGTATTACTAGCCCTCCTCCTGCCCAGCCTATTGGAGATTTACTGGGGGAGAATGTCACACCTCTTCAAGTTAGCAAGCCTTCAAGTGTAAATAGTTGTGGGATTGCTGAGGGTGCTGTTATAACACAGGTGATGACTCATGCTTTTCGTTTATTACTGATGTAGTGGGCTGTTTATGTTATAAACTATAGCCTATTAGTTTTCTTAATGTTCATTAATAAGTTATCTATGTTCAAAGAAATCTTATGTTCTATTGGAATGACTGTATGGCTTTTGATTAATGATTCTTTTCAAGCGCCATCACGTCATTTTACGTAGGTGGAACTACCACAATTATACGAAGCGTCGAAGACAATATAAATGGGAAATAGGTGTACAAAACTACAAATAGTGACAAGTCCCATATCAACAAGTCTTTCTTCTTCCCTAAACATAGAGACAGCGATAAATATAAGTTTATTCAAGGAGATCACCTGGTGCTCAAGTTGTTCAAACTACTAACTGAATATTTATCATTGTGGCATGTACACTCCTTTGAGATCACGATGCATCATTTTCCTGTAGTGTCTATGTTTCTTTTTGTTGTGAAATTGTAGTCTTGCGATGTAATTGTTGATGCAATTATCATTTTTCGGAAATTTGGAAAGAGCCTCTCTGTGTTGCGAACATGGGGATAAGGCTGCGTATATCTGAGTCTTCCGCCTTTACCTTTGCGGGAGGCCTCAAGGCGCTGGGATAATGTTGTTGTTGTTGCTGATTCTTGACAACTTGTTTAGAAACTATGGCTTGTTTGACAAACCAGTGGGTATCGTGGTAGACTGTTAGTGATGATTGATCCGTGTCTATTCCGTGTATATCAGGATAGCTGTGATCTGGAATTCCATGTAGATAATCTTGTAAGTTGAGTATGTGACGTGAGGTTTAGTAGGAGGTTTGCAGAAAGTATATTTTTCAGCTACTTTTCACCGCTTTTCACTGAAAGTTTGGATCTGCTGCTTCTTATGGGCTTATGGCTATATTATGGATGTTTTTTTTTACAGAATTGGAAAAAAAGAAAAGAAAAGAAAACTATGACTATATTATCTGCAACAGGTTTCATTATGTGATTCTGGAAATCGCATGACAGCATTAGGCTAAGCCACTTAGTATACTTGCGTTGCGACTTTCTTGTAGCCTATTCACCTCACAGGTGAAGTCAGTAAAGTTCACATATCATTGTGAGGCAAGGTAATGTGCATAAAGTGTGGATGAACTTTCTTGATCTATTTGTCTGTCATTCACTGTACAATAGGCTAAAACAGGTTTTTTTCTTCTTCTATTTGTAGTTATTTTATTATAAAGTATAAGAGTGGCTGGTGTAATTCATGAATTAATTTTCACAATGGGTTACCTTTAACCACTACCATTTTTTCAACACACGGGTAAACTTGCGAAGATCCAGCCACCTCATCCCTTCGTAGGTAGGAGTCTTTGAAGCACTTGGATAAGGTTGTTGGTGGTATGCTAATAATCTGGAACATGATTTGAAATGTTTATGTAGTATTTTAGTTAGTAACATTCATATGCAGCTCAATGTAACATTATACTACACTGCTCAGCTGCTATAAGTTATTTGAAAAAAAGAGTACATCTAAAAAATTCCTTCAAGCTGTCAGATGAACATATTTATTAAGGGTTCGGATGATCTTTAAAGCAATTTATACTGCCTGAACATGCTGAATAATCTGTCCTGCAGGAAACAGCATCGTCTAATAGCTTGGAATCAAGTAATGGCAATTCAATAGAGCTTAAAGAGGAAACATCTTTGATTGATTTTGATGCTTCATTTGAGCTTGCCCTGACTGTTGTTACTCCAGATCAGCAATCAGTTATTGGTCAATCCATCCCCACAGAGTTGTCGGTTCCAACTCATGCCCCTGTGTCTGGAATAACTAGTGATGCTGGTGCTCTTATACCTTCAAATGGCATGTTTCCATCTTCATCTAGTGGCGACTTTCTTTTTGATTCTTTGGGTTTAAGCAGTCAGGTGAGCATTGACTAATCAATACAACATTACTCCTATGCCTCAAGGGACCCTAAAAATGATGGGGGTAAGGGTGGGGGTTTGACATATGCAGCTTGACTACTGGGAGTACTGGCCTGGGGTTGTTTAGATCACCCATAATGAAAGTTGCATCGATAATTCTATTGTATGATTGCTATTTCGCAATTTAAGAAGGGCAACCAGTTAAATGAGCTAATTGGTTGTATTCTATCATAATCAAACACAAAAAAATATTGAGTCTTTGTCACCAGCGGGAATGGATCATACTGGCAAATATATTCTTCTGACACGCTTTAGATGCACAGGGTGTGACTGGAAATACTGCTGTTCAGGAACAACAAGCTCCACCTGCTGTCTCACAAGCAACACAAGCTATTACAGTCCCTGCAGCTCAAATACAAGAAGCGCATATGAGTAGGACTCAAGAGTTACCGATGGTATGGTGATACTCATATTCACTTCTTTCTCAGTTAATGGCTAGATAGATTATTCTAAGCAGGTTATGGACTGTACTTCAGGATCTTTTTACTGCAACACACGCTGCCGTTCCGTATCAAGGACCTGCTTGGCAAGCTGGTCCGGTTCCTAATGTGGGATTTCCAATGCAATATAACACTGCAATGGTATATTTCCATCACCTTAAGATTGTGTTTTTTTTTTACTTTCATGTGTAAAAGTTGAGTTCCTATTTTTTAATCTCCATGAACAGTCAACACCAACATTTATGCAACCAATGCAATTGGCTAATCCTTTTGATGCAAATGCTGCAGCATCTGCTTCACAAGCTGCAGCGGTAAGTCTCTGATTACACGTTTTATATGACTGCTTTTTTCCTTTGCATATCTTGTTTCCAGCAATGAATCAATCAATTGAGACTGAAATCCTCAAAAAATTGTCGTTGAAAGAACCAGCACCAGATAATGGTATCCGAAAAGTCTGTTGTGTTTCTTGCATTTTGTTAGTCGTGGCTCCATAATTAACTTTTCCTTGATTTAGTTTGATGTTGTTAACTGGCCAACCTGATAGCATGTGGTTGCATCGAGATGCAGTAAACATGTACGGAATCTGATATATTTGCTATTCATACAAAGAACTATAAGTAGAAAACAGACAAAGCTGTCAGCTGTGATCTTAAAACAAATGGGTATAGTTTTGCTTTGATACTGTAGCGTTTGTGATGAGCTTGACTCTTTTGCCTTACAAACATGTTCTCGCGCAGTTCCCTTCTATGTCTTCCTTGCACGCAACCTTGCCTGATATGGCAGCTCATGGAGGATTTAGCCTTGGTGTTGGTAGGCCCTCGTGGATGCCACCTCACACATCTTCTCATCCATCAGTAGCGCCTCCTCATGGTTCATCAGTTAGACCGCCTATACCAGGTAGTACAATATAATCGTTGCACTTCCAAGTTCCACCCATACTTTCATCCTCTACATTTTTGTATATAATCACTTTTCTTTATTGCTAATGAGTTGGCATTGATTTTTATGAAGTCGGTGAGTTTATTTTGCCTCTAACGCTTGTTATTAAATCATCAGGTGTATACATCGGCCAGCAACTCGGTCAATTCCAGAATAACATCCCACCTTCCAGGTATATATTATGCTGTTATTACAGTGCCACTCCATTAGTGATTCTCTACTCTGCTGTTTTTCCGTAAGTATTCTATATGCCTGAAAAGCCAGGAGGCTATCACATGTATGATGTATTATATTTTACCTCGCCAAAATTAAAAGCCAACAGTCTAAAAGAAACAAAACATTAAGTACAGTATAAACATACAAAAACAAGGTAAGGATCTAAAGTCATCCGATCCACCTCGTTATCACAACGCCTCACTTGGTCGTGCTCTTACCTGTTAGCATAAGTCTTTGGTTTGATAGTGGCTACACCTCACTTATCAATTGAGATACCCGACTCATATATGAACAAACGTGTGGAATTTGGCTTGAACAAAGGGGGGTTCAGATTCACTTACCCTCACTTGTTTGTGCATTTCTTGCATATTACAAAGCCGCGGTTTCTTTTGATCAATGATCTCATTTAACAACTCATAGAGACACTTGATGCACTCCATTAGTATCCATATTAAGGAGAACGAACCCCCGAATGCTGCTACATTTCTCATAGCTTTCAAACAAGATGCAGACACTTGGTATTTGTGGTATTTACATGCTAATACGCTTAGATGGGGCAGCATACATTAAATAATTTTGAACGAACCATGCAGGCATCAAGGGTTGGGCTCCGTTAACCCAGCTGCACCCACACTGAACCCTTCACTTGGTGGAAACCCATTTGGTTGATACTTGAAAACAAAGTATATATGTGCTACCGCTGCACCCATTCATATATATCTGGCTGCCAAGTTGCCTTGCATCGTCTTAGAGTCGTTGCCGTAGAGACACAAGCGAGAAGATTTTTTAAGTCACCTTGCTCGACATGGGTTATTTGTTTTCCACTTTGTTGTACAAATATTGTGCATGCTGCTCTAGACTATACAACCATTTCTTGTGTGGCGGTTTTGGTGAACATTAAGCTAAGCTTACACCCTCGCCGAATTTAAACTTGGTTTCTTTCTGATGTAGAAAAACCACAAGCAATTTGTTAAGACACAAATCTGTTTTGTATCTCACATTTTTACGTCTTCATCTTTTCCTGTAAATTTGACTTACTGTGACGCCTTTTTGATATTGGTCTATTAAAAAGTTTTAAGGTCGTTTAATTTGGAAGGTGTATCAACTCTCACATTCTGGTACGCTCTATTTAGCAACATCGTGGCCACTAGGTTCCGCTTGTATCAAATGCAAAAAAAGTCGACTGTCCTACGCTTATATATCACCATACAAAACATGTCTACAAGGAAAACATAAACTATTGGATGAGACGAACAAAATAAATAACGTAAATAATCCGATGAGATAAAGCTATTAACGCTATACATTATCATTATATGTATAAATTGTGTTTATAGTTACAAAACTTGGCAGTGATTCCTAACTAGTTCCTTATATGGTCACCGCTGACTTTACTAAGCTACTGTATCTCCGATAGTCTACTCATTAGATCAGACACCCCTCCAAAACCAATGACCAGACGTCACTGTCCTAAGGAGTCGGAAAGTGCGCATCGTCACACAAAGCCACCCTTGTTTCTGTGTTCGTCTTCTCATGTCACTGAATCAATAATCCTGGAGAAATAACTACTGTAATCCTAAGCGTTTTTGTCAGGGAATTTCACTAACTTGTCTATTCTTTAGTATAACAGGAGCCACTAGCATCCATACTGCGCATTACAACACAAAATATTCAACTTCAGATTACTAAACTGTAAGAGCAGATATTGGATACTTCCTCTGACTCAATTGATTCTTTACGTTTGATTAAAACTCGTCACAGGGAAAAAAACGTAACAAAACTGTTGACTCGGAGGAAGTATTTTTAAATGCATTTTGTGACTTACTGTATACACAAGCGGCCAGCCATTCGTTAACTATTCTCACCCAAGTACTTGTCCAACCAACATCAATTGTCCACCTGTTAAAAACCGAGTTGGTTATGATATGTTTCGGTTTCATCCAATATGGGGGTCTAAGAATGTTCAGTTACGTGTTGATCGACTCATTTCAATTTTTGAGTCATTTTTGGATTATTCTGGTTTAAATCAGGTTCCGGCCAGGTTATTCGGATTGGGTCATATGAGTAGAGTAGTTTTGCCATGTCTAATAAGCAGACTCGTGATACGGAACATATGGTTAAAACTCGACGTACTTGTTGAGAAACAAAATGAATCTTCTCACATAACGAAAACTTACTTCTTCATATGATGATGAGAATTCCAGCCGACGAGCAGCATAGCGAAATACATTGCTCCTGTAGCGAAAACAAGATGGAAGAAACCATAACCATATTGCACATCTTCCTCCTCTTCTGTTTCTTTTTTCAAGAACTGTATAACATGTTAATGGTCATAGTTAGGTCAAGTCACTACTACTTCTACTTCATATTACTCCTTTCCAAGAGGGAAGGAATTAATCACCTGGAAGCACTGTGAATCAATGCCTGTTGAAAATGTTGCGAACACTATCGTAAGTAGTGCAACGATGAAACTCTGTGATCACATCAAAAATGAAACACATTACCTCAAGAAAAGAGAAAGCGGATACCGCTAGCTTAACTGGCAAACTCATTGAGTGATACTCATGACTCGGGCTTAAAATTCTATCAAGGACTCAATGAGTTGCTAGTTCTTGGACAACTATCTTGCTCGTTTTGCATCTCTTTAATTTAAACGAAGTATAGTGTCATGAGATTGTTTTTTCAGATGAGAGTTTTGTGTATTTTCCGATGGATAAATATAAATTATACTTCTACTCCGTAGTAGTTTGCTGAGAAATTACAATGATAGTAAGCCAGTCAGTCCTCTTCGAAGCCTCGGCCCTTCTGTTGCAAATGGTTCCTGGAGGTTCACTGAAAACAGAAATAACTATTCCAATCAATACCAAAAAATGTTTTTTTTTTCCATTTGAATTATTCATCAGATTCCAGACTATTAGTGACAGATTCATTTAAAGTGAAGTTAATAAGTTATTAGAGTCTTGCCTTCTGATAGCACACCAGCAGAGAAACACAATGTACAGGCCCATTATGCCAGGAGTCAGGAAACCTTTGTTGATCTGCAGAAATATGAACACTACTTAGCTACTAGTAGACCTCCTAAAGACCTAGCAAATGGGTTATTCAGGCCGGCTTACTTCGGGTCATAAATTTATCAGGTCATTTTTGAGTCGGGTCATTTTTGGGTCCGGTGATTTCGCATCGGGTTGCTCTGGGTCGCTTTGAGTCATTTTGGATCGGGATTTTGCCTTAACTAAGTCACTATGGGTCTATCGGGCCACTTCAAGACTTCAAGTCAGGTCACTTCGGTCGGGTCACTTTCAGGTTGGATCACTTCAGGTCGACCAGGTCAACCTTGGGTCGTACTTTTCAGGTCATTTTTAGGTCTCGGGTAAGCCTTATCTGGTCGGGCCAGCTTTGCCAAGTCTATTCGTAACACTGATCCAACCGGAATGACGTGATCTGCATGATTAGATTTATAAGACATAAGACTTACTTTGGGTTGCAGGGCAACACTAGTCATCAGCTGAAGAAGAACAACAGTCCAAGTGATGAAAAAAATGTTGAGAATACATGCTGTTTCTGGTGCATACCACAAGTACATCAAGATTATTCCCACTATACACACAAAGTATGAAGCAATGGCAACTATCGTCACGTAGACCCGGCTGCAAAAGACAATTTTTCGAGTTTAACACAAACTTACTGGAGAAGGGTGAGGTTTAGAGGTAATAAAACCGAGAGCTAAAGAGGAATAATCGTACCATCTTTCTGCGGTCTTGTCGGTCTGGAAACAATCATTCAGCCAGGTGATGAAAGTAATCACACTTACAAGCTGGATTAAGAGAAATATCCTGTAAGATATTGATGAAGGAAAAAGATAAGCTGAATTTACAGATTAAGCATCAAATACTGTATACTTGGATATCTGCAACCACAAGAGTTATACCCGGCTCCGAAGTGTGCAATCTCCCCTGCCACAGAAGGATAATCATATCATGACTAAACTAATGCATAGCGAATTACAATCTTAATAATAACAATACTCCGGTGTCTCAAAGGCTTATATTATGACGGGAGTGAAACTAAATGTACGTAGCCTTACAGAGAGTCTGTACTAACATAAGGGTAACGCTACATACATCTGATTCCCCTTACCGTATCTTAAAAGGGAGCCCTTTGGCGGAGTCTTTGAGACACTGTGAAATGTTCTGTGGAGGAGTAAACTTACCATAGAAATAAACAAAAGACGGAGGGAACAAGAATGACAAGAGCATGAATCCTACAAACATGGAAGCCTTTGCAAACCACCACCCTGAATGCCATGTATCTCGACGATCATGTACCTTTGAGGTTCCAACTGTAGTTATGAACATTGCCATAAAAAACATCTATTTTTGTTTGTCAAGGCTAACTCATCTCATAATGTTATGATATACGGAGTATTACATAATTTTATAACAATTTGATTTTTCTTCGAAAGGGTAATGAAAAGGATACGAAACAACCCAAGCTCACGCGTAGTACTCCTATAGTGCCGGAGCAATCTCGACCACCATGACATTCCTTAAATCCTGTCAATGAAGATACGCGTCAAGACACGTTTCTCATTCAATAAGGAGAATTTCTTGATACAAAAAATTAAGGTGAATTTCACGGGTTTAAGCCTAATATTAATATAATGCGAAACCAACTACTTACTTCCCAGTTGCTTCATTCCAAGCAATTTGATTGCGCCTTGACCATAATCGCGAACAACCCAAGCTAGAAAATTTGTGACGAGGAAGATAAACCCATATACATATCTTGCCATCCACGGGTTTGACCCATATCGAAACTGGGTGAACCAAGATCCATCTCTTATTCCTGGATACTTGCTTTTAGTGGTGCTACTATTGCTTGCACCACTCTCCATCATAATGTGAACAATCTTCTTGAAGGTAGTTAATTCAACTACAACTCCTTTTTCTCTTGATCTACATGTTAGGCAAATATTGTTGTTACTTGTTACCAATCATTTTCTTTCAACATACACACGATAACAATAACGACATTACCCAGTGCCTCAAGGCTCCCGCGAATAGCAACGTCATGGGTTTTTGGATGACCCATAATGAAAATTATCGGCCAACTCGTAAGAAACACAAACAATTTAGTGAGAATCTCTTCATCTTAAAACAACATGATGATGCAATAAATAAGAATTATGATGGAGTTTGTTACAAATGAATCAAAACATTGAGATATTTTTGTTAGGTAAAACAAACATAATGTGTAGGAACAATCTTATAACTCACAATATCTAGTATTTCACCAAAACAAGCAAAGAAGATCAATGATCTCCAACATTATATCCAACTTTTTTTACTTTCACAATCTTGAATGATCATACTTTGGTGGAAAGTTGAGTTAAACTGTAGAAAGAATGTTGCCAATTTAAACTGACTTGTTTCTCTGACACCGCAACAATGTCCCCCCAGTGCCATAAAGGCTCCCAAGAATTGCGAAGTAAGGGGGTCGAATGTATGCGACCTTACCCTTCTTGTATCAGCAACAAAAAGAGGTTGTTTTTAAGTACCGACAATGAAAATTGCTTCAAAACTACATTGAATGACTGCTACGGATGAATATTTCACCATTTAAAAAAAACACGACCATTTTAACGAGTTATTTTGCTTTAGTCCATTTTGATGGTACCTCTAAAACAAGAAAAATACTTGTATTCCTACATTCGTTCATTTTATATGAATTTTACGGCTACCGAAAAAAAAATCATTTTATATGAGATTATGAACTTCATGCAAAAACAGAAAAAACATATTCTAGTAGAACTGATTGAAATTCGACAAAAACCCAAGAACATCAAGTTTTTAGAGATCATAGTAACAAAAATATGTATATTTATCAAAACTATTTACCTAAAACAGAGGAAAAAAACAGAACATTTATTTATGAAGCTTAAAAACCTTAAGGAGTATAAAAATTAGCTGATTAACGTAAAACTTAAAATTTAAACTGAAAAAACTGAAGTTAAATTATTGGTGGATTATTACCAGAGATAAGGAGTTGTAGAAGAAAGAGAGCAAAACAGAGAAATGTTGATTAAATAATAATAATAATAATAATAATAATAATGTGTTGAATGAATAAGATCACTTTTTGCAACGATTTTCGGTGATTAAGACAAGCTGTTTATACTGTTTGAATGAGATTAAAGGTCAGATTATGCCGTTAATTAGAACTACTCCTTACTTTTTAAGAGCTTTTTTAAGGGTTTTGTCTCTTTAATAATTTTTATATAATAACAATGTGTAGTGTGTTTATATATATATATATATATAGGTAGAACACTTTTTAGCATGAATCGTGGTATATTTTGATGAATATCATTTTTCTTTCGCAAATTCTTATTTTAGACGGATTATTTTCGTCTGAAAAATAAGACGGGATTATGTTGCCACTTTTTGATAAAATGTAATCACAACTTATATCAACTTGTTATCAATAGCGGTTACATCTACTGTAAAGTGGTTACAAAAACCCGTCTTATTGCTTCTGACCAAAATGGTCCATCTGAAGTAAGACCAGCTGTTTTTCTTTTATTTTTAAGTATTTATTACAATCTTTGCTTTTATTTTTAATTAATTACTTGCCTTTTAAATTTAGTCGTACGCATTTTATGGGAGTTTTTTTAGCATTTTAGGGTGAATAGTAATAAGATTTACTATAGAAGTTAACTATTAAAGAATTTGAGATTGAATAGAATATTAGAAAATTATTTACTTATGTTAATGAAAATGTTATGAATATCCGAGGATTATTAATGAAATAATACTTTTCAAGGTACTCTACTATATCACTTATATTAATTATCTAATCTCTCTTATTACTACTCCGTGACATATTGGAGTTGAAATGAGGTAGTCCATGCATCATCTACTAGATAGTAGTATTAAATCTCGATTTCATCAACTTCTTTTTAAATGAAAATATAAGTCGTTTAAAGTTTATCAGCGTTAGTAAATAAGTGTGTTCGATACCATTTTCAAGTACGACTAAATGATATTATTACAAGTCCTTAAATTTCTAAAACTCAGCTTATGTTATATATTACGTTGGCTTACTTGAGTTTATTTTTCTCGAGAAGGCAATTGCCCTTTTAACGTAAAGAGATTGAGTCCACTAAAAAGAGCATACATTTTATCAAAAAAGAATTCAATTTGTGTTGTTACTCCTTTGTGTTGTGTCCACTTCTTCATTCCTATCTATTGGTTTGGCTTCTAAAGTTGCGATAGTAGAATAGTTGACAATGCCAAATAAATTTTGGAGGTTTCAAGCAAAATGGAACATGCACTACTTAGTATAAAGATTTTAGGATTGGAATCTTTTCAATTTGATAACACTTAACTTTTCATTTATTTTAATTTTTAATAGAATGACTTACTTTAGTTCGCGGACCCTTAATTACAAGCTTATTATGTCCAGAAAAGTTTAAGCTTGACGGATGAAAGTCATTGACTCGTGTTTTAACTATCTGAACTAAGTAACTCATGAACACTTTGATTAGGAGGTAAGAAGTTATTCAACCTTAACCAGAGGTCTTGAGTTCAAGTCATGAATATCGGAATATGTATCAGTGTTAAAACTGATGAGGAATAATGTTCTTACCAGCTCGAATCTGGATAAAACCTGTTAGTATATATCTAGGCTGGGAAGCCAGCCAACGAATCAATAAAAAGGTATTTTAAGGATCAATTCGGCCCTATTGGGCATCTGATGTTATCGATTCTTGATATCACCCTTTTATATATTTTATGAAGAGTCTATAGAATTAATGATTCCTAGACTTAATACCACTCGATAACACCATATTATCATAACTATAAAAACATTTTGTACCTAAGCAAAAATCTATTTAAACATGTGCCCTTGTTCATATTACCAAAAAGAAGTTCGCAAAGTTCTTCAATAGAAAAATAATGAAGTTTGTGTTGGAGAGTCTTACGTGAACAACCTTTTATTTAGGTATACAAGATATACTAATACTCTTAAAGTTAGACTTTGATTCTCTTTTGATATACCCCATTTATGTTATTCTTATTAATTATTATGCATGCATTTCTATGAATCCATGTGGTGTGATTTGTATGTATTCGTTTCGAAAAGTATATAAAAGATAATATGAAGAAATAAGAACAAAAGATAAAATATTGACAACATATATATTATAAACAATAAGTCTTGCTTGTGACGGGGCGACCCGTCTTAAGCTTGCGACGGGTCAAATCCCCCCACAAAGAGCAAGTACGTGGCAAGACCAGTGGAGGGCTCCATTTGTACTCACTTACCCCCCATTTGCTCTTTGTGGGGGGGATTTGATCCGTCGCAAGCTTGCGACGGGTCGATCCGTCACAAATGAGAATTTGTGTATTATAAATCAATGAAGGGAGTAGCATGGACCTTGGTGAATTGTGAGTAGATGCACTAGCATTATCAATATATCATGGATGTTACACTCATAATCATAGGTCAACTACGTCTTCATGGGCAACTATTTAATAGGCACTATAAGTTCTTCAAAGCATTTATTAATATATATAGATCATTGCATTTTTAATACACCTAAAAAAATGTTGCCAAATTGGTTATATAGGATAATGACAAATAAAGAAAAACTTAAGACTTTAAATTGACATAGTAAATTGATGAAAGATATGCGAATAAACCCCGTATTGAATATGGCTAGTTCAATGAGATACTTAAAGTCTTAAATAATTTGTTTGTTCGTATCATGGATTTTACTGTTTTTTTGGTTTGGTGGTTAAATGAAGCGTAAGATCAGTATAATTTGTTGTAAGGTGGATTTTTTCGGCCTATATATTGTAACGGTCATCCCAGCTTAAATAAATGCGTTTATTGATATTAGAAAATTACTAAAACTAATTAGGCACAAAATCTTTAACATGTTGCTCAGTGGCGGACCGGGGGGTGCGCACAGCACCGCACGTGCGCACCCCGAGATTTCTGGATTTTTATTTTTTGAGAAAAAACGGAAACAAGTATATTTAGTATTTGGGTGCAATAGAAGTATGTGCAAGTGTAGTGGCTCAGTGGTTAAGAGCAACCTCCTCCATCCTTGCTGCCTGGGTTCGAGCCTCACTCCACTCCTTTTTCCAATTCTTTTTTTCCCATAATGTCTGAACAATGAACACTACACTACCAGCTACCCGGGTTCGAACCTCACTGCACTCCTTTTTCCAATTCTTTTTTTCCATAATGTCTGAACAATAAACACTACCAAGTACCCTTTCGATTTCCTTAGGTTCGAAAAATCCGACTCCCCACCTACTCATTTCTAAACACCCATCCCCAAAAAACCCCAATTTCCAATGCTTAAATTTTAATCTAGATTTTAAATTTTGGCTTCATGTGCCATGTCATATCATGTTCCACAAATCTAGATTTTATATAAAGTTCTTCATGTGCCATGTCATATTCCACAAATTTAAATATATAAAAACTTTTATACACAATAGATGACTGTTATATAAAATTCTTAGATGGAAAATATAAAATATTTAATTGGTCTCACAATTTTCAAACCTATATTTATTGGTTTCCAAATTCCCATGATAAACAAACTGAGTTCTTATTTTAGAACTCAGTTCTTAAAATTAAGAACGAACTTTTTGTTGCAATTGATGAACTTTTTAATTTGAGTTCTTGGTAACAACCCCAAGATTAAGAACCACTATTGCTATATCGTAAATATTAATTAATTGTTAATTTCATACTACTTTCACTATATATTCGCATTCTCAATTATAGATATTAGTAATCCTCATTTCAAAAATTTCAATTGACATCATATTTTCTTGTCTTTGCTTAGAATTTTAATTTTTAGGTGAAAAAAGTAAAATACTCATATATTATTAGCTTGTATTTGAGTGAAATCAAACAAAACGGGTCGCATTATCATTGCCTTTTTTGAAATTCTCACATAAAGGCACATAAAGCTTCATCTTCATCTTCCTCCATTGTCAAGTTAATCTTCTATAAAGCATAGTATAATTGATATTATGTTTACTATGCAATTTATACTATACGTCTATACGACGATCAAATAGTGTGATGCATAAAAAGTGACCACTATTTATTATTGTAAAGTAAATAATATTTAAAAATGACTCCTTTTTAATATAAAATGGTCAATATTTATCATAAAAAGGAGACTTTTTTGTTGTCTGGTCGTAGAACCATCGTACACAATAGTTATTATTGATTACTCTGTAGTGCGTGCCAATGACTTATGTTTATCATTTATTGTTCATAATTTTTTTTTTGGATTTGTGCACTCCCATTCGTAAGCTCCTGGGTCCGCCACTGATGTTGCTAATTGTAAATATGTGGTTAAGACTGTACTATACGGAATACTAGTACTAAATTATACTATAAGAACCGAGACCTAATTACCTAAACAAAATAATTTGAAATATGCGTTTTTCAATTATTATTTTTTGAGTAAATAAGTTCAATATATACTAAAAGCCTCTAATATAAAATTTACTAATTTTTTTAGTTATTGATTTTAATTTATTTTTTGGTAAAATTAGTTATTGATTTTAATGAAATGAAGTTTTTTATTGGTTTAAGCCTCAAGGTTTGCATATCTTGTACACTTTTTCCTCGGAATGATTCTCCTTCGCCCTATAATCTTGCTTGGAGACCTGTGATAATGATGCAATGTCCCTTAAGTAGGTTGTCTAATCATGATTAGAGTCCAGCTGTATTGTTGCTTTAATCCCTTGTACTAATTTGTAGGCTTGTTTAGAAGTTTAAATGAACGGTAAATTTTGTGTAAGACGATTTTAAAGGGTGACTTTTATAAATATTACTCTTTTACCAATATCAATAAGTAGATGATGATTTTTTTCTAGAAAATAACAGTGATTGTGAGACTGTCTTATTATAGAATTTGTGTTAAAAGAAAGGGATTCCTACTAAAATATTAAGGTGTACATAATTAACCTATTTGTATTCCAAGTAATTTTTGGTGAAATATTCTAATTTGTCACTTTATTTTTATTTACTTTCTTGTAAACAATTACCATAGGTCTCGTGTTCGAATCCTAAGAATGCAGTAGTGTTAAGGAGAGCTTTACTGCCCTAGTGGTCCCACTCGGTTCAAATTAAATTCGGATTAAACCGAATGGTCTACACCAAAAAAACCTTTCTTGTAAACAATTAACATGAACTTTTTATATAAGGTACTTTATATTATTATTATTATTATTTTATTCTATTATTTAATTATTATTTTATATTTTGCAACAGTGTAGAATGTCAACAATTTTCCTTCATTTGTAATTATATTTTTTTTTATCACAACTTATCATAGAAACTTTAATGAACTTTTTATCATAAAAGTGTGAAGATAAATCTTCAACACCACAAATATGTTGCAGATTGTGAGCTTTTAAATTGTATAAATATTTCAATCTATAAGATAAGGCCTATTTGTAACCCAACTAATCATTCTAACTACAAAAATTATACTCATTTTAAGATTTTAGTATTTAGGCAGGAAAATTAAGAATTTCTCTTAATCTCTAGGTAGATACAAAATTACCCAAACAACAATTTATAAGTATAATGCTGATCTATTAATAAAAAACAAGTAAAATAAAGCGAGATGGTGTTACCCGCTAATAATACTGATTTGTGATAGTGTAATCCCTTCTTTATTGTCTTTGTCGCACGTATATAAATCGGAGTATGATATTGAAATTCAGTACTATTTGATATCATTTTTCCATGAACAACGGCTAACAAGAGATGTATAGTTTGAGAGACATAAGCTTACACATACGGATTCGCATGTATAGTTGAGCAAAGCTTATTGAACCATAATATTACACTCGTGATAATTAACTCGATATTAATTATATAACACCCTCCGATATACATCAAGAAAAGTATAGGTCTTATATATATATAAAAGTAAAGACTTAAAATGCATTAACTCAAAATGTAATTATCTTTCCAGTGTAAAGGGAGTCGTATATAAATTTTTTTCATATGCTGACGAGTTTAAACCTTAGTTGTGAGAATAACTCTTTAATATTCAATAAATCTGATAAGTTATCGTCCCAAAAATATGAATTATTATGAGTAATCTTAATTTACGTACGCATGCTAGTAAATATAATGATATGGCGAACTAATACTCAACTTTATGTGCATGGGATTGGAATATTGTATGGCAGTGAATTTTAATTAACGTGTTCGGATTTTGTATCCACGTACCATTATTGCATGCATAACTAGTATGGTCCATATATATATATATATATATATATATATATATATATATATATATATATATATATATATATATCGTTGGTCTTTCTTAAAATGGGTTATTTTTTGTCTAAATTAATACGGCGGGTTTTTTTGTACCCAATTTACAGTTAAATGTAACCACGATTGGAAAATAAGGTACCATTAGCTGTAATAATAGCCGAACCATAATGATTATATTTGACAATAAAATGAGAACAGAATCTCGTCTTAAGGTTCAGACCAAAATTAGTCCTTCTAAAACAAGAAGAACTGAAGAAGTAGTGCTCAGATTATAGCATATCATAAAATGTGTGTAGTGTTAGTGTAGCACGAATTATACGAATTATTAATTAAATTAAAGGCTCACCTGACATACATGCAGAAACTCTAGTTTTGTTAGCAATTGATCAATGTCTTCATATTTCAAACCAAAAAAAATTCATCATAAGATATAAAGAAAATGAAGTAACGAATTTAAAATTTTCTTATAAAGAGGAAAATAAACTACAAGAAGAGTGTAATCTAACTAGTACTCGCAATGCAAACGAGCCACTAAATTAATCAAATAAACATGGCCACATACATATATTTTGAGGTCGTAAAATTTTGTGTTAATTTGAAGTAATATCGTTTTATTTAAAATTATTATCGTTACGTTCCTCCTCTTTAATTTTTTTTAACCAATTCTATTTGATTGAGATGTGTTAATTTGTCTTTACTTGTTAATTTTAGACTATATGTAACTTATTAGTTATTCAGAACAATTTGAATTGCATTGTTTCATTGAGTATGACGTTATAAAGGATCGATTGGATAGTTGATACAATGATGTTCACACAAAAATGACATTTTTAGAATTCAATATCGATGAATCGATCAAAAGAATATGACCTATATAGGTTCTCAAGTCATTTTCATTTTGGAAATAAAATTTTGAAGCTATTATATTCTAGGTTCTATTCTATATAAAAAATCTTGTGGAAATTAATACTGTTTGTCATATTTCAGTCTTTAGCTGAAAACGGGCCAAATGTAACCAATTTAAAGATAAATGTAACCAGTACCATTCCATGAGCTGTAACTGATTGTTTGTCATATGGTTACATTTTGTTGTTAAACTGGTCACAAAAAGCCCGTTTTCAGCTGGAGTCCGTCTTTAATGAGAATTTGCTATATCAATAATATTACGCCTTACAATTGGCATACTCTAATAAAGGGACCATTAATATGTGGCGTGCCCATGCTATGCATTAGCTTCTAAGCCAGAAAGCGTGCATTGCTATCCATGGTTCAATGTTCATATATACTTTGCCTTTTTTTGTTGTTTGTTCATGCAATCATAACTTTGTCATATAAAGAGCACCTATACAAAGTTTATTACTATGTAAACATATCGTTGAATTAGCTATCATTTTAGCCATGCTTAAATATTTAAAACACCCTTGCAAAAGATAAGTAATCATTCTCCTTACATATTTTGAATAATCCTCTATTTATTAAGAAAATAAAAAAGTTAGATATTGAGGTATTAGAAGTTAGGCCTAATTTGTTGGGAGCTAATCTAAATATGTTGGGTCTAATATACGATCGGTATGCATCACAAAATTTTATCAAAAATTGGTAGTGGTTCTATAGTTGGGCCAAATACATATACTTATACTAGAGCTCTCAAAAGAGGACTCGGCCCGAAAAATCGACCAAAACCGGCCTGAAAATAACCCGCTATTTTCAACCCAAACCTGAAGACGGCCCGACCCGATAATAACCCGCACATTTAGGGTCAATACTTGCTAAACTAGTGACCCTACCCGAAAATAGGTAATTTATTAAAATTTTGTATTTAAAGCAAATAAAAATAATATATAATGATAAAAATAATTTGAATTTAAAAAATTTAGGGATAAAATATTCTTGTATTTATTTCAAAGCATAGGTTTATCAGATGATTAGTTACTGAAATGATTACAATATAAATATAGTCATCACTTGTCATGTACGTGTAATCGACTACTCTATAAAGAAGATGATACGCATACGAATAATAAATTCTTGTAATATCCTGTTATTTATTATTAAGCAAATTTTCTCATTTATTACCTTGTAAATGTTGTAATCATTTCTTGACCTTATAATATTTGTAATATCCTGATGAAAAATGGTTTTCAAAAAAAAAAAAAAAAAGAGATTAATCCTTAAAGGAACACCATGTCTTTTATATGGACCAAGCTTGCTACATAAGTACGTATCTCAAGTTATAATCAAGTTTACTTCTTTGTTGCGTAGCGAAGGCGTTGTCAAGACATCAACCAAAAATAGAGGATCGTATATTTGTGTCTTCCCAAATTCTTTGTTTTTGTTTAATGATCAAAGAAGTGCGCACCTAGTCGATTATAATAGAGGGGAGTAGGGGTGTTTACCGGTCTAAAATCGGATCGGACTGGATCGCAAAGACCCGCGGACCGGCAAATCATATCCCCCAAACCGGAGACATGAACGGTTGGGTGGGGACCCGGACCGGAACCCTTTAGGTCCGGGTTTTTCTGGGTTTGGACCGGACTGATTCTATTTTTAAAGGTAATTTGAAGTTATTTGTTTTTGCTTGGACGGGACCAGACCAGATCGGAGACCGGTCACCATATTTTTATGGACCCGAAGACCGGGCCGGATTGTATTCGGTCGAGACCGGATTGGACCGGTCGGTCTGGGTAGGTCCGGTTTACCAGTCCGGTCTACTTTATGAACAACCCAAGATGGGAGGGGCGTTCAAATATGTGACCTATTGTCCCCAATATCTCATTCTTAACTATTAAACTAAAACATCTTCGGTTCTCAAATTCTTATTTATAATGGTAATGTAATATACGTTGATCTTATGGTGATTTCGAGGAAAATAAATCATTTTTGGGTGGTGCTATTGGATGACAAGTAAATAATAATACAGTTGTATGATCAAATTACTCATTAAAATCATGCCGAATATCATAAGGTAAACAAATGAATGAGAAACTCAAAAATAAAAAAAAAAGTAGACAAATTACCGAAACGGAGTGAGTAGTATTATTAAAATAAGGTGCATAAACTGTGATAAGACCCGTAAACTAGGGCTGAGCAAAAATATACGATACGGTTTTAATATACGGATACGATACGGTATACGGTTTTAATTACACGGATTTCCGGGTACACGATACGAATTTCCGGGTATACGATACGGTTTTTAAGAAAACCGTACCGGGTCCGGGTCGGGGAAAATCAAAACCGGATATACGGTTTTGACCCGGTTTAATTAAAAATAACCAAAAAAAAGTTGTATGTAAAATTTTGTTTTCTATTTTGAATATATGGGTGAAATTTTGAGCACCAATCATTTTATGTGAAACTTGTAATATATGCAACTCACTTTATCAGTGACAAATTTCTGTGTGAAGTTTTGCAAATTTTGTATTTTGCTATTTTACCTACTGACTTTGCAAATAATTGTGTTTTATAATAATTATCCTAATAGATTATATAAGCATCTTATTTATTGGTCGTTACTAATGTTGCGGACTCGAATTCCAGGTCTGAGCATTATCAATTAAACCGGATCCGGGTATACGGTTTTCGGGTACCCGGTTTAACCGGGTATACGAAAACCGGGTACCCGGTTAAACCGGTTCGGATCCGGGTATTAATTTTTGGCCTTCCAAAAACCGGGTACCCGATACGGTTATTAAAACCGTACCGGGTACCCGGTTTTGCTCACCCCTACCGTAAACATCATACAATTGTTGGACTTTTTTATAATAATAACATTCGATCTTTTAGTAAAGAAAAAAAACACCATTCAACCATAATAGAAAACACAAATTCTCATTTGTGACGGACCGACCCGTCGCAAGCTTGTGACGGGTCAAATCCCCCTCACAAAGAGTAAGTGGGGTTAAGTGAGGTGTAAATAGAGCCCCCAGTTACCTTGCCACTTGCTCTTTGTGAGGGGGATTTGACCCGTCGCAAGCTTGCGATGGATCTCCCCGCCACAAGCAAGACTTATTGAATAGAAAAACCTAATAGAGTTAGTTTATTAGAATCATGAAAATGAGTCTTAGCTTTACCCAAATAAAGAAGTTACTGACCACTAGACAAATCAAGTAATAATACGAAAAGTAGCTCTTTTCCCAAAACTAATGAATTTTTTGTTCACCCAAAATCCCATTAATTTAAAATTTGTAGGAACTTCAATTCCTTCATGATGGAGAAGGTCAGGAAGTTGCTTACCCTCCATTCCTAGGTTAGTGAGAATTCCGGTGAAATTTACTTCTGGTATTACAGTCAAACAATTTTCTCCAAATTTACTTGAAATGCATAAATATGAGAACTTCTACTTCCTTGTAGGCTTGTACTACAATTTTTTTATGAACGAGACGACCCTAATGATACGAAAAGTAGCTCCCTCGATATATAAAATAATATAATATGTCTTCTCCAAATAATGTATGGATATTCAGACGTGGATTTATATTCCAACTAGAGATACTTAGACCTTGTTCTTTTCGGGTGAAATGAGCCGAATTGAGTCAAATGAAGGTGACTCAGATGAGCTTAATTGAACTAAATTGAATGGAGCCGAGTTGAAGTGAATGAAGTTGAAGTACGACTTAAGTTTGTGAATAGATGAGTTAAATAGAACTGACTAAAAGTACATTAAACTGTGTTGAATAAAGTCGAGTTGAAATAAAACGAGCTGAAAAAAACAGGGCTTTACTGTAAGCCCATAACTTATCTCGATTCGATTTGCAGGAGTATAAGAATGTCTGTGGTGGCCTTGTAGTCAAGTGTATGTGACTGAGGGATTTGCAGTGTGGGCTTATTCATTTAAGTTGGAGTTATTATTTGGGCATTTTTTTGTTTGTAATGAATCAGTGTTGAACTTGCTAAATAATGTGATTCACAATCAAGGCCCAAAAGAGGTTCAACATTCAAAACTTATAGCTTGTGCGGTTGTGCCCATGCAAAATCATGTCATACGGTCATACCCTCATACTTAGACAAGGCAAAATAAACCCGAACTTGAAAAATTGATCAAAAATATTTATATTGATAACCGATCGAACACCAGATATGAGTAACTTCAACGTACCCGAAATTCTACTAAATCCAAATCGTACTGAAACTGAATAGAATGCAAAAATAACGAATAATAACCGAACCTGTATATATCCAAACCGATAAGAGCTGAAATATAAATATTTATTTTATCATAAAAAAAACTCAAACTTTAGCTTTTTTTTTTATCAATTCATTATTTATTTGTGGTATTATGAATTATTATTCAAATTAAAAAGTATAAGGTACATTTATTCTATTTTTTTACCTTTAACTCAAAAAACTATGACCAGAAACTCAACTGAACTGATGTAGACCCGACCCAAACTCAAAAAGTATAAGGTACATTTATTCCATTTTGACCGACTTGACTTGACTTGACCCGACCCAAACCCGATTTCCACCACTACTCATACTACATACGAAGTAAATCGTTATAAAATAGTACAGACAGTCGTACGACGAACAATATCAATATCGGGTAGCTATTTTAATAGGTTTGTGTTATTTCGAGACATGTGTGGTTCGGGTCGGGTCTATATTAGTTCAGCTGACTATCTGGTCATATATATTTAGGCCTCGTTTGGTGACTGCTGAAATTAAACTCCATAGGAATATTCAATTCATGGAAATTAAACTCCCACATAAAAAGTTAGGTGAATTTACTACAAACGTTTGGTTGCCTATCTAGAAATCCAATTCAACGAGAGTTTTAAACTACCTAGGGGGGCTAGGTAACCTAGGAGTTGGAAAATCATGAAATTTTAAAATCCGACATTGTGTGAAAAAAGTGGCATCCAAATGAACACCCATTTTTGCAAATCATGGAATTTTCTAATTCCTACGTTTTATGGGGGCAGCCAAACGACATCTATATATAAGGAAAAAATATAACCATTTGATTTGTCTTTTTAAATACAATAAAATTATTAAATTTTTATATTTTTTTTTACAATGTAATTACGATATTTACGTTGTATTATGTGCGTTGATAAACGTGTAAAAAAGAAATGATGTATTTGGTTATGTATAGATAAACTATTGTATATTAAAAATATATTAAGACAATATTTTTTTTTTACATATATAGACCGTCTAATGGTGTTAAACCGTCTTATTTTATAACTTGCGTTGAACAGTCCCGTGAAACTTTTAATCCCTAAACCATGGGCTGTCAACAGAGACACGAGTAACCAGTTCACATGCAAAATCGTTAAAGGAGACCCCAAATTTGTTGTACTGGTTGAGTAAATAGTAATAAGTGTCCCTTAATTAGTGGGGTCGGTGACTTAATTTAAAGTTCATGACTTTCACGAGATAAATAAATTGGGTGTCGTCACTACTACAACGACCACCTTTAACGACTTAACGGCCTCTTTCCCCCTTATTACTGATATCTTGACACGGTCATACCTCATACGGTTTGAGCTGAGAACCTTAGATAAGACTCAATGTCAAATAAACTACTACGGAGTAGTATTTTTGACTGTTGAAATAACTATTTTTATGTTATCAAATATAAATAAGTACCCATAACTCCGAAAGGGTAAAGTCTAGTGGTTAAAACTTGCGTGAAATTCCCAACCGTCTCAGATTTAACTATTCTCAAAAGCAATTTTGTGCAGTATTTATAGCTTGAGGATATGTCATCTAGACTTCAAGTATGTCACCCCCGAGTTATTTACCTTGTGGTTTGCAGGTCATCACGTATAC
Source organism: Heliosperma pusillum (assembly GCA_022085475.1). Classification (NCBI taxonomy): domain Eukaryota; kingdom Viridiplantae; phylum Streptophyta; class Magnoliopsida; order Caryophyllales; family Caryophyllaceae; genus Heliosperma; species Heliosperma pusillum. The sequence goes on from JAIUZE010000505.1 coordinate 303,148, forward strand.
CTGAGAGTTTATCCAAAGCGCAACAAAGATAGCGGTTACGGGTTTCCATCTCGAATAAAGTAGTTCTAAAACATATACCCCCGTTAAGTCCCACTGGTAGAGAAAAAAAAAAGCAAATTCCCGACTCCAAGAAACCCACCATTTGAGGCGTAGTTCGTTTTGGGATGTTAACTCGAATTCAAGTATTCAACTTAGATAAAGATATTAACATGGGTGTGTTCATACTGATAAGTTAGAAGACTATCTACAAGTTTATAAATACACAAATTCTCATTTGTTACGGACACTATCCGTCGCAAGCTTAAGACGGATACCATATTCTCTCACAAAATATCCATTAATGGTGAGTGGAGAAGCACATGGGGGGTGTCCACCTTGTCCCCTCTACCCATTTTCTCTCACAAAATACCCGTCTCAAGATCCGATCCGTCGCAAGCAAGACCTACTGTTATAAATAATGAAGTATTTTTCTTATTAGCAATTGATTTTAGGATACAATCTTAATGAGTTATTATTTGTAAGGACTATCTATCCTATTAGAGATATATTATCATATATTAGGAATATTATCATATTAGGAATATTATCATTAGAGAATATTAGATATTATTATGTTAAGATATTAGGAAAGATATTATTATGGTTATCATAATAATATCCTTAGAATATTTATGAATATTCTTGGATTGTTACCCAAGACGGTCTACTATATATGTAACCGAATTTATTAATAATAAATCACCTCATTCAGTTATAATCTCCCTTTCACATTCTGACATGGTATCAGACTAATTTCGATTCCTCCAAAACTCCTTCTTCTTGCCACAAGTCACCCGTATAACCACTGGCCGGAGATGGCGGTCCAATTAGCATCTCCGGCTGGTCACAAATGTAGCTTTTCTAATTATAGGATTATTCATTACGTAGTTATTATTAGACTTAGATCTCAATAAAAATGGTGTGAATAAACCCTTGGTCTCCACCACCAAGCCTTTATCTTCCCCAAACCCAGCCTTTATCTTCCCCAAACCAGTTCGTCACTACGTCGTAACCCTCGACAAACAACAGCCACTGCCACTCCGATGCTTCACCTGCCACCACACAAACCTTCCGCTAAGCCACCGACTGACCCAACAACCAACAGCCGTCGTCGGATCTCCGACAACGTCACCCTCACAATCCTCAGCCTCTCGCCGACCACCCTTATATACACCCGCTGCCAACCCAACCGCCCGCCCTAAAACCAACCCTAAAACCAACCCTAAAACCAACGGGCCTAGGTCAGGCTTATACACACAGTGGCGAAGTAAGGATTTCAATTTAGGAGAGTGAACGCTTTATATATAATATAAGGTACTCTCGAAAAATTTCTAAAAGTTTAACTAGAATTTTAGAAAATCTCATCCACCAGGGGGTGATCGAGCGCCCTTGCTAACCCACCCCCCACAAGCTCCACTACTTATACATGTATTGTCTAACAACTATGCCTAGTTATCATTTTTCCTCCAATTCAATATTCAAAGAAATATTTTGAACTTTTTCAAGATACTCGTATATAATAAGCAAACATACAAATCAGTGGAGATGGAAAAAAAAAGAGTTCATGAGTGATGTTAGTTACAACGTACGTGGAAGCCATGAATATTAACCTTAAAAGGGTACAAGAGTATAAGGTGATGTTGTTGTTGCCATTCCATATTGTCGGTTAAAACCCATGAAATTAGAAAAAAAGAGGCCTTAACCCTTTTCCTGTACTTTTACCACATTCTCGTGCTCTTTTTACTTGCATTGTCAAAAGATATCATAAAATAGGCAACAAAACAAAACGTCAAAAAGAACGAACAATTCTTATTTGTGAAATGACTCACACATCACCATACTATGTTTTTTGTGTTCTTGATAATACACCATACTGTGCTTTTCAACTTAATGACATTATATAGTTTGGTAAAATTAGATTCCCACGTTCTAGTAATAACAAAAGCAAAAGCATGGATAACTAGAAAAAATGTATACTTAATTAAATTAAGTAATAGTATTTTAAATTTTTTGAAGTACTAGTCATATAAGTTTATTAATGGACTTATTTACGCATAAAGTATTAAAATGTGCACCTTGGCACAAATTTTTTTTTCGTCGCTTAAGCAAAAAAGCACAAGACTTTTTTTTGTTACTAAATGCTGGGTGAAATCTCTTATAAGCATATCATAAACTTTTTATTTTCCCGATGTGGGACAACTTTTCCTCTCAATCACCTTGTGCGTTACAAACTCCCCGACTTAAGAACACAACGTTTTCATCGTGCATCGAACTTGACCGAAAACCAAGCTCAGAATCCTCCCCCGCTAGGTGGACAACCTAGGTACTCTTGACCACATATTTACCACACGGTCGCGGGTTGCTCTGATACAATTTATAATAACCCGACCCACCACCGTCGTAACACAGTCCAAATAAGATGGGATGTGCACCTCTGGTCCAGTTCTCCCTTAAGCCCAAAAGCCCAAGACTTTGTTATAAAATGGTGGGTGAAATCTCTTACAAACATATCACAAACTCCTTATTTTCCCGATGTGGGACGACTTTTCCTCTCAATCTCTTAGGATGTTACACCTTCTCTCTCTTTCAAAACCTAACCAATTTCTTAATAATTTGATAATTATGGATCATAATTTGCACATACCACATGTATTTTATAGAGTAATAACAACTTTATTTTTACACGTCTTTTAAGGGGTTTTTCAAACTTAGGGTTTAATGTTGTGTTTTTAAAGGGGTGGTTGTGGGTGGTCGTCAAATTTGTCGAGAGTAGGGTGGTGACTACTAATGGGAAGGGACGGTCGGCTTGGGATTGGGGTGAGGGGTGTAACACCCATGCCCAATAAACCTTGGGCCGGGAGCGGTTAGTCACAGTAGTTCGTCAATCTGTGTACATAGTCTACAGATCAACACAGGTCATTAGCGCTCTTTGTCCTCACTCATTCGCATCCCGAGAACTTTACCAAAAGGTCATCCATCCTAAGACTACTCCAACCAAACATGCTTAACTCTGGAGCTCTTTTTGCTTTAATAACCATAAAAGAAAGTCGCTTTGTTGATATGAGTAGAACATTGAAATACTTTAAGCATTTGTCATTTAAGCTTAATAATGGGCCTCTTCAATAAACATGGGAATTACAATCAGCCCCACTTGAAAAACGCACCGTCCTCGTTGTGCCTTGGAGCATAAGTGCTGGTTCAGAATCCGCCCTCACTAGGTAGGTGATCACATTGTAGTACATGACCCACACATCATGGCCAGGGGCTCCAAGGAGCGTATAACAATGTCTCCGATCACCATACGGTCGTCACGCAGTGTACATGACCCACATATCAACACATGCCATTTCCAGCGTAATTTGTTATCAATCATGCGCGTCGCGAGAACATTTCTAGGAGATCACCCATCATTAGACTACTCCCAGCTAATCACACTTAACTGTGGAGTTCTTTTGGATGTATAGCCAGAAAAGAAACTACACTTTGTTAATATAAGTAGTATATTCAAACCCTTTAAGTACAAGTCGTTTAAACTTGATTACTAATGGTTCTCTTTAATAAAAGTGGGGTATTCTATAGTCGTACTCTCTACATTTTTTTATTTTCTTCCTATTTTGTTTTTTGATCCGTCCAACACTAAAGCTCTACCGAATGGGGTTAGCTTTTAAGTTTTTAATCTCCTTCCGAAGGTCGTTGCCGATTTTGAATGTGCGTTCAAATTTAAGCCTCATAACAAGAATATATATCCCCTGAGAGTTACAAGTTGTGGTTTACCGATTAGCTATCAACTTAAATGAAAAACGAGAATCTCCTCAAACTAATCCTCTTGACATAGAGAGGAAAGGAAATAAGTCTTTGTTGTCTCCGACTTTATTCGATTATTGTGTCCATCTTAGTGTACTCGAGGTACCTATGGATTTTGAGAGTAGCCATGTGGCATGCGAGGCCATGAATGAGGCCATCCACTCTGCTAGCTCCAAACCACCTGATTTGATCTTTTCCAACAAGAACCACCTCATTTGATCTTTTCCAACAAGAAGAGGTCTCATAATAAACTAAATCTTTCTTCTCATGGCTATGATAAATTAATGCATGGCAATAGTTTGGAGTTCTTTCACACTAGGTCCATGTTATTCATGAGGGCCAGTCCCCTCAACTCCCAAACTATCCCGACGGAAACTCCCCTAAAAGATATTTCAGGGTCAACAGAAGTTCCCACTTATTCTTCTTTGTTGGAGAATCTTGATACAATAATTGATGTCAAGGATACTGAGAGTACCACGTTGGTCGTTCAAGAAGACGTCTTTTTCCTAGTTGATAAGAAGAAACAACTTTCTTGTGATTTTCTCAGGTCATCAACGTATCAATGATCATGTTTAAGTTTACATCGGTCAAGAATCAGTTGAATGACAAATGGAATTGCATTGAGGGTCGTTCACACAATAAAAGTCGAAAGGGCCGAGCTTTTACTGTTAGAGTGCAAACCCATGTCCCACATCGGTAGAATAAAGGTGACATAAGATCTTTGTAACTGTTCACAAATATATAATAGTACGAGGCCTTTTAGAAAGAATGCCAAGAGTAAATTCGTGAGGGCTTGGCCCAAAGCGGACAATATTGTACTATTATAGATCGTGGATACTGATGCAGTAGAGGCCTAACATGAGATATCAATGCTTCCGCACAACATTTACTACCGCAAAGAAGAGATTGTTGGTTTTCGTTAATGTCTCAACTTCTTCTTACGGATTCTCTCACTCTATTGCTACGGTTGTGACGACCAAGAGACAGGAGGTTCACTCGATCGAATTCGACTCCCACTATCATCCACCGTTTAAGAAACATCCTATTTTGTCTTTAGTACGATTTCGCCTACTTTTTCATCAGTTATACCAAGTAGCGCAAAGCTCTCTAATTCCCCTATACTTGTAATACAAATGAACGATATGAATTAGTAGTTTATTTTATTTTTGAAAGTTAACCGTTGTAAAAAAAATATACATAATTTTATTAGAGTAAGAATTATTATTTGTCTTTTCGAAGCTTACATAATACGGACAATGTATTGAAAGTTAATTGTTCATAGATTTCAGCAATTCGATACTCCAAAGAAGATTTAAAAGTGAAAGGTATAACAAATTATCTCCTTTAAGACGGGTTGCTCGGTCTTAAGTCTAAGACGGGGCAAAACCCTCTCACAAAGAGCAAGTGGGGGCCCAAGTGGGGGCCGATGCTCCATTTGCCTGATATTTGAACCCTCACTTGCCCTTTGTGAGGGAGTTTGACCCGTCTTAAACGAGAGTTTGGGAAGGTGTAAAGTTGAAGCAATGACGACCAAGTTTGAAATTTGAAACAAATTATGGAATTTTGTGTGATCACGTGAAGGTAATCGAGTGATTATACTACTTAATAAATATATCAAATTAACTAATAAGCTAAAAAAAGTCTGACTTTAACCTGAATATGAGCAAAAAATTCAGATTTACTGTCCCACACAAGATCACTTAATTCCCTTAACCTCGGTCGAAAATTATGGATCACCAAATGATAATCAAACCATTAATCACTCCACTAAACAAAATTACTAAATTAGCTACAAGATATAATTATATTATACAAACTCCGTATTATTTCATTATCAAAAGCTCAAAACAATGTCGTACTCCAATATCTAAACTAAAAGTTGAGTATATTTGATCAAGTTGCATGGAAATTGGAATTCGATCACTAGATAACCAACCCCATGTGGATTCCTAATTTGGGCAATTTTTATGTAGAATCGAGTGGTTCAGATTACGAGCACGAATTTTCGTGGACGTGAAGTAAACGCGATAAAATTGACTAATTTAATTTAAAAAGTCGAATTGATATGTGAATTAAACTAATTTAAATTGACTTGAAATTCAAGTTATCGTGGCTCTATTATGACCCGAACTTTGTGTGACTTGGATTAGAATTAGCGAACCCATAATATAATCATCTGATCTAAAGATGACTTGACTGGAAATGACTGAGGTGGCCTAAATCACTAGTTTAGTATTGTCCAATTAATTATGACGATTACCTTCATTGAAGTTAGTCATTATCGTCATGACCGCAATAATCTAATTAAATTGATCGAATTGAAGTGTCCCATATCAAAGATAATCAAAGATACGCCCTGAAGTATGATAGTTTGTAAACTCAATAGCAACACCACATAAAGTAGACTCTACAACATATTCAAAGTTAACCAAACCAAACTAACATAGCTATTTTCTTAGAACAAGGTAAAAAAATAAGAGATTTAAATACGAATTTCCACTTAATATAGTTGACGTACAATCCAATTTTTTACAAGTACATAATTAGCGATTGATATTTGGTAATGCGACAAAGTTGATATTTTCCGATGTTGAAGGTTTGAAATTATGTGAAAAAAAGCACATTAAAAGAAATGATCTTGCATATCCTCCATTTATAATCTCTACGCACAAAATGACGAACAAATAACTTTGTATTAATCATAAATTGAGTATATTCAATACACTACATGAAATTCCAATAACATGATCAGCAATTCAAGATTATACCACTGAATTGATAATCAAAATGGCAGGAAAATATAATATAAAAATAAAAATAAAGAGTATGATCATGAAAACTAAATTATAAAAAAAAAAGTTAATAACAATCCAATAAATTACCAGCAAGAATGAAACACCAAGTGTAGTTCATCAAATTTGCATAATAAATCATATAAACACAAGTTTTTTTACCCTCTGAAAACCCTACTGCTTTTTTTTATGATTGTTTATTATGATTGTACTTCAAAAATTATTTTTCAAAACAATTTTATTCCAAAAGAATTAATAGAAAGGTGGTGGTGGTGGAGAGTAGTAAGGCAACGCAGTAATTGGTGGCAATGGGCCTTGATATACCGGAGCCGGTGGCGGCGAATGATGATGAGGAGGTGGTGAGTGATGAACTGGTGATGGTGGCGGTGGAGAAGAATATAGGTAAGTCGGAGGCGGTGGTGGTGATGAATAGATGTAAGGTGGCGGCGGTGGTGATGAATATAAATATGGTGGCGGCGGTGGGGGTGATGAGTATAGATAAGGTGGCGGCGGTGGTGGCGGAGAGTGGACGGGAGGTGGTGGTGACGGTGGCGGCGGTGACGGTGGTGGTGGTGATGGCGGTGGCGGCGGTGGTGAGTAAACAGGCGGCGGTGGTGAGGGTGGTGGTGGTGATGGGGGCGGTGGGGAAGGTGGCGGGGGCGGCGGCGGTGGTGAAGGTGGTGGTGGTGACGGAGGTGGTGGTGTAGGTGGCGGTGGTGATGGTGATGGCGGTGGAGGTGAAGGTGGAGGAGGTGGTGAAGGCGGTGGTGGTGATGGCGGAGGTGGTGATGGAGGTGGAGGTGGCGGAGGTGAGGGTGGAGGTGGTGAGGGGGGTGGGGGTGATGGAGGCGGTGGTGGTGGGGAATACACCGGTGGAGGATAAATAGGCGCAGGAGGAACAAAAGGCTTGCACCCAAACGCGTTACAATCCACCGGTTTCGATAACACCATCCCACATTGAGCAGCATTCCGCTGCAACGGTCTACCCGGAATACAATTCCTCTTATCATCGAACGCCTTAACCCGCAAACACGCCGGCGGCTCACCACTAAAGAAATTATAAGAATAAGTAAAGTTCTTCAAATTCTTCAAATCACAAATACTCTCTGGCACCTCTCCGATAAACATATTATGCGCCACATCCAACTGCTCTAAACCAGCAATCTCACCTATCGACTCCGGTAATGGACCGGTCAACATATTAAAACTGGCGTCGAAAACCGTCAAATTCTTCAACTTCCCCATATCTCTCGGCAAACAAGACTTCAACCCATTATTAATCAATAAAATTTCATTCAAATTGGACATGTTCACAATAGTCTGAGGTAAACACCCGTGGAAATCATTGTTGGCCAATACAATAACCGAAACCGGCGAATTCCCGAAGTTATCCGGTAACTGGAAACGGAACCGGTTGTGGTTAATAAATATCGCATCCAAGTCCTTATCGAATAGTTCCTTAGGGACATTCCCTTCAAACTCGTTAAACCTTATGTCCAAAAACTTCAAACTCGATAATTCGAGAACCACACTCGGAAATCGACCAGCGAACCGGTTGTTACTGAGATCCAACTCGAATAACAACCGTAAATTGGCAAATTTCCGAGGAAGCGTCCCACAAAAGCGGTTCGAGTTAATATGAAATAAAGCGAGGTCCCAGAGGAGTCCTAGCTCCTCCGGAAGATACCCTGCAATATCGCCATGGTTAAGATCAATACCCGCAACAGTATTGATCGTCGAGTTATCGAGTGCGGGTGCACAAAACACTCCTGTATACTCGCACACATCAGCTCCAACCCAATTTAGAGTCAGGTTTCTCGGGTCGGATAATATTGCTTGTTTCCACGCTTGGAGCGCAATGTACGCGTCCCGGAGCCTCGGGTTCTCGAACATAAGGTTAGGTGGAACCCACACTCTTTCGCCCCGGTCACCATACTCGTCTTTGTAGTACAAAAGCTGACGACGACGAATGTAACTCGCTTCGGTGTCGGTTAGCGTACTTGTACCAATGAAATTTCCATTTACTTGAAGTTGGAGGTGTGGAAATATGAACAATAATGCAAAGGTGGTGAGAAATGTCAAATACAATGTAGAGAGATTGTTGGTATTGGTTTTGTTCTTCATCTCAAGTTAGACATCTATAACATTTAACTCAACATTCACTTGAATTTTCTTTGTTTTTTACTTGGTGTAATACCAAAAAAATTGTTTGTTTTTGTTCTTGAATGAATAAGCTATGAATTTGTCAATAATATGGAAAATAAATTTTCCAAAATTTTAAATTTGAGAAAAAGAAATGTGGGATTTTTATGTATGAAATAAAGATGAGGTGAAAGATAATAGAAGGCAAATAATGTGAATGTGGTGGGTTCTATTTAGTGAGGTTGAAGACTTAAAACCAACTTTGAATATTTATTTTTAAATATTGTTTTGGATTTATTTTGAAAGAGAAATTGTTAATGTAATTGTATGGGTAATGGGTTACATCATTTATATATATATGGAATAATAGTAAGGTACTAAGGTAGGCGACTTTGGTATTATAAATCTTGGAAGGTAGACTCCATGGAATATGGTACATAGAATAATGTGGACCAACTAATTATATGGCCAAAAAAACTTTGTTATTTTAATGTCATTAGGTTGAATTATGAGTGTATTAAACTAATTGTGAGTATTATTATGAAGTTTGTTTGAAAGAAGAGACAAAATCTAATCATACCTCTAATCCCTAACCTCCACAAAAAAAAATCATGTCAAGTCAGTTCGAGCCGGGTTATTTCGGCTTTGAGAATATTTGAGTAAGATTGGGTACGGTTATTCGAATTCGGGTCATTTCCGAGTATTTTATTATCAAGTTATTTAGGGATTTCAGATTGAGTCGTATTGAGTCGGGTCAATTCAGGTAACATGTTAAGTTCGGGATCTTAAGTTCGAGTGTCGTGTCGACTACAAGGCAAGTGTTATTTCCATCGAGTCATTCAAACTAGCCAATTCTACGAGGTCTAGATAAACCTAAATAGTTTATACGAATTGAGTAATTGACCTAACACAAGTTATACGAGTAGATGAAAAGGTTGACTAATTAAAAATTATTGTAATTTTATAGTCCTCAATGATGGAGTAAAAACACAATTTTCGTCAACTACTTGGGTTAATAATAGAGGATTAGTTAGAATTATGAGTGGTAATGGTTTGTGATTCCTTTTTAACAAATACTAGTAGTAGTAGTTGTATTACAATGGCAAGATAGTTCCTAGGACCAATCTTCTTGAAGGTATTAGCTGGATTTCATTATGAATTTTGTACCGTGTTTGATCATCTAAGACTTTTTATTCTTCTAAATGCATTGATTTTTATTCATGGTGGCTCCAACTCATTCGATGTTATCTCAAACTCGTCTTATTAGGAGAAGTGGGATACTCATTCTACATCGACCCAATTATTTATTTATCTTTAATTTAAAAAAAGAATAAGTTAAATAATTAGAACAGAGATGGGAATATAACATTAGTAAGGATGACCTAACCTTACTTGATTTTCCTACTCGAGTGAGTCGAGTCTAAAATGAAAAAAAAAAAGTTTATTTCATTGTTTTCTCGGTAATTTACTTTTCATTCATCCCATCACACTACACTCAATGTCTCAATTCACAAATTCTCATTTGTGACGGACCGACCCGTCGCAAGCTTGCGACGGGTCAAATCCCTCTCACAAAGTGCAAGTGGGGGTGCAAGTGGGTAGGAAATGGAGCCCCCCACTTGCACCCCCACTTGTATTTTGTGAGAGAAAGGTGACCCGTCTTAAGCTTGCGACGGGTCGCCCTGTCGCAAGCAAGACTTGCTGGTCTCAATTATACATGAACACATGGTTATACTAAAGTCGGTCAAGAAATAAAAATGTAATAATTGTATATAGTTTACAAGGTATATTTGTTGCACTGATTGTGATGAAAATGGGGGTCGACCTCAACAAGCAAGCTTGTACTCCGTCCTACCCTCCTCCTAATCACTCATTTCTTCTCTCTTTTTTTATTGGATTAGTCGGATTTTCTTCCTTCTTTCCCTTAATAGATGTGGGGTTTGTATTTTGTGTAGTCCAAATTCATTTGTATGTGGGGTAGTGTATTTTGTGTGGTTCAAATTCATTTCCTTAATTTTGTACAAAAGTAAAAGGGGAAGAAATGAGTGAATAGGAGTGATTAGTTTAATACTTCGTATTAGTTTGTATGGACAATGCAAGTACACCTGTTAAAAAATGACTTGAAATGAAAAATTGACCGAAACCTATTCGAAAATAACGCGGAAATAATTCGCTCTTTTCAAACTAAATCCGAAGATGACTCAACCCGAAAAATCGACCGAAACCTTTCCAAAAATAACCCGGAAATAATCAGCTCTTTTCAACCCGAACCCGAAGATGACCGAACGCAAAAATCGTTAAATATATCAAAAATATTGTATTTAAAGTTACTAAAAGTAATATAAAATGATAAGAATTATTGAAAGTTTAAAATTTTGAAGTAAAATATTCTTATATTTATTTAAAAGCATAATTTTAGCATATGATTAATTATCCAATTGATAACCATATCAATATAGGAATTACTTGTGACGTACATGTAACAATTGATCAATCTTATACTTCGTTTACCGTTGTGATTTTGAATATATTAAAAAAAAACTATTCTTATTAATATCATGCATATTAATCTCAAAAATTATAAAAAAAACAAAAACAATTATATTTTTATAACTGCCATAAAAAAATATCAGTAAAAAGGCGTCACTCTTACCCGTTTATGAATTCTGACCCAACCCGACTCGAAACCCGTATAAACCCACCCCGTATAAACCTGTAATTTACAAAATTAAACATGGCCCATATGTTACCCAAATCCAAGATAACTGAACCCGTAACCTGCCTGCCCGACCCGTTTGACGGGTCTAATTGCATGCATACATATAACGGTAAGGCATCAAATCCATTACTTTTTTGGGTATAAAGGGAGTCAATTGGTATATAATAAGTTGGTTTACGAGATTTGAATATACCGATATACATATGTTATGAGTAGCTCACTACACGACTTTACCATTTAAATTAGCCAACATTGAGTCTATTAAACATATTCTCTCTATCAATATTATTTATATATGTAGTATAATACCAACGTCTATAATAATAATAATAAGTAAGGAAAAGAGAGGCGGCATGTGTAAAGTAGAAAGAGGCCTTGAAGGTAATGTAATGCTTAACGACTATTGAATTGGACTTCACATGATTATCTCCAATTTATAGCAACCACCGCGCCCCTTAACGTTTACTTAATTACTTTGGCTACGTACGCTCCGTTGATGCTTCAGTTTTGTTGTTTGGCCACAATTTCCATTTTATTTTTGGATTGGATAACAAGATATACTAACACACCCTATAAAAACAAGACAATCACACTCTACGACTAAAGAAAAAAGAAAAGGAATTGCAATTGCAATTGCAATAGGCATTAGCAGTACTGGGTCTTAGTCTAGCGGTTACAAAAAAATATTGTGACCATAAGTCACGCGTTTTAATCATATATTATACTCGCGTTGCGCTTTATTTGATTAAGGAAAAGGTATTAATTTGGTTCAAAACATAGGAATGAAATGGTTTGAAATGTTGTACAAAATTAAGGTATGAATTTAGAACCTCATACAGATAGACTTGGTAAATATATCGGTCGTGTCGGGTTTGTATTCGTGTAACGAGTCACAAACCTTTCAACCCAAACCTGACCAAATTAAAAATCATGTATTGTTCGTGCCAACTCACTTACATAAACTGGTCATCAAGGCACAACCCACACCAATTAATTCCGTGTCAAATTTTTCGTGTCAGGTAAATATTTATGTAATAGCACGACAACCATATATATATATATATAGGTAGTGAGGTAACCCTTTGATAGCTTACGTATAAAGGTTAATAAAGTTTTGCAGGAATATGTCATGATATGGCGGTTTATATCATTACGGTAGTCACTAATTGCTCAAGAACATTCCTACATGGCTACATACATACCATACGCGGTGAGGCTATAATTAATTAATATCGTTATGGATGAACATTGTCAATCGGAATGATTAGACTTGATTAATAAGCAAATTTTCGGCAGCTCAATTTCTTGCTGTTATAGCGCGATTTTTGTATGTCCGCACATCATGGATTAATAAACTCATTTCTTAATCGATCTTTCTTTGTATGTCCGCACATCATCCTCAACGTATGCATCTTTTAATTGTTTGGTCAGTTTGGCTCTATAAAAAGTATGTTTTGTGAGTTTTTCTCCTATATCACCTTTTATTAACTTAGTTGATCATTTTTGCTGTTAAAATGGTCATAGAGTTACTTCGGTTTCAGAGAAAAACGACCTAAAAAGTTAGCAACAAACATAAAATAAATGTGGTGAAATTAAAACCGCTTGTTTAAAATTATTTTAAAACGGTGTAATTTAGTAATGTAAATATACAACCTATAACATTTTTCGAATAGAAGAAACATATCTTACCTTGTGCATGAGTACTTTTTAATAAAGGAATGTATGAATTTTTTTATTTATTATGAAGTAATTAGAATAATGGTCCATAACATCTTACTACTAGTTGTAAAGGCAAGCACTAAGGTATGTTTCATTTCTTAAGGGGAATGAGGTACCTTAGACCCTACTAACTCCCCCATTATATATGGTAAATATGAGAAGATAAGATGCTTTCCTTTTTGTGAATTGTTTTGAAACTTTCCATCTACATTTTGTGGCTTAGCTACAATTTTGTTGTGTGCTTAATATCGGGTGCATAATTTCCTTGTCCTTAACTCTTAATACTTGTAATGTTTTAAAGGATGTCTTTAATATTTAGGGCATGGCTTACAAATTATAGGTAAGACCTTACACATGCTATTATACTAGCCATTATTGGTTTGTTTGTTGGTTTTTGGAAGCTCGATATCTAGCTTGTCGTGCGCCCATACCGTTACAATAAGACACATTCGAGGGTAAATAAACTTTAAAAACTATAGGATGACCTGGAATTAAGGGTGTTTTCATGCTAAATCTTTTCATTCCATTCCATAACGTCTATCCGATTTAATTTTAAAACTAAGGAAACTATATCTCTCTTTCTCTTTGTAGTCTATTACTCAAAGTCATTCTTATTTAACTTTTAGATAATATGTACGAGTTATTCATCGTTCAAAATTAAAATACTATCTTTTTTTGTTTAATTTACATTTTACAGTATCGAGTCTAGTTGAGCATAAAAGAGGTCGAAGTATATAGGACGACAAAATGCCTATTTTATGATCTCTTAACATCACTAAATTATTGAGTTGGAGTATATACTATTCAAAAGTGCACCAACTGAAAAATTAAATTATTAGTGTACTAAGATATTAATCCATTTTTGTATGAATAAAAAGCTAAAACAAATCAAACAAATAATTAATAATACCTAATTAGACATATTTTAGAGGGGTTGGGGAATTCACATGGTCGAGTATAATGCAAATGAAGAAGACTTTGGTGGTTGAAGAATTATGGGACATATACTTTCAGTTGTGATAGTACTTAGTAATTATATCATGATTTAATCGAAGAAATATTTCATAATCAAATCAATTGTCCCTTACTAGGAAGGGTAGGAATAGTAACTCTCTTAAGAAACATTATTTCTTTTATTATAAATTATTAAAATATGGATTACAATTTAAAGAGATAATATAAAATGGTTTACTATATAGTCACGATATACGATGAAAAAGATATGAACGGAAATAAATACGGAGTATTAAATAAAAAGTCACTTTAAATCACGATCAATATAAAAAAAATTACAAATCACGATCAATATAAAAATAATTACACACGCGAAGGAGTCACTTTAAATCACGAGACTCTAGCAAGTTGATGTGTATTGTGCGTAGAGGTGGGCAATCGGGTCAGTCGGGTTCGAGTAAGATCGGGTTAGTCTACCCTTTCGAGTCGGGTCGGGTTGGGTTCGGGTTGGGTCATTTCGGGTCAAATGATGTATCCTGACGGGTCGGGTTTGAGAAGGGTCATTATCAGGTCCGGTTACCTTTATCGCATTGCTTCAAGTTTTGATCATTCAATTTTGTTTTTAACTATTATTTGGTTTAGTTATTTTTATTATTAAGTCAAACATTTCAAAAGCTTTATAAACAATAATCTCATTAATTTAACTCAAAAAACACACGCAAAATGACAAACTAAAATAATTCCATACAGTTTCTGAACCTAAAGGTTTCGTACTAATAATTATAATAAGCCATAAAAGTCGAACTTGATCATTGGTTATGATTGAAAACAACTTTATTATTCCTTATAATTAATAATATTATTATTATAATATAATAACCACACTTCTTAATCTTCTTATAACGTGTCAAGACGTAAGCTCCTCGTTAAAAACTTATTTATGATAAGATTATTAATCGAAGGTCGCAAAAGTGTGGGAAGCTTCGTAGACCAACTAAGTAGCACCAAAACGGACACGGACACGGATACGGACACGGACACGTGATACGGCATCTCGTGAAATTTAGGACACGGGACACGACATTTAAATTTAATAAAATATACTCCCTCCAATTTTTCATCTTCTTCCCTCTTTCCATTTTGAGCTAATTGTGGTGATGTTCCCTCTTTCCTTATTTGTGAGTAGTTGTGTGGTCCAAATTTAATTGAATGTGGGGTAGTGTGTTTTGTGCGGTCCAAAATGATTTCCTTAATCCTTGTGTCCAAAAGAAAAGGGAAGAATATGTAAAATTGGAGGGAGTATATTTTATAGTTATAAATAACATACAATTTTATTTTTGTATTAGTATTTGATATTAAATGTAAATAAT
The DNA here is from genome assembly GCA_022085475.1 of Heliosperma pusillum. Taxonomy (NCBI): domain Eukaryota; kingdom Viridiplantae; phylum Streptophyta; class Magnoliopsida; order Caryophyllales; family Caryophyllaceae; genus Heliosperma; species Heliosperma pusillum. The sequence goes on from JAIUZE010000505.1 coordinate 318,687, forward strand.
TGAGTGTAAAACTTGACTTTAACTAATTTATTCTCATTTTCTACTCAAACTCATCTTCTAATCAGTTTTCCCACCCAAACTCATCTTCTAATCAACCACTTCTAATCTTTCAATCTCACATTCCTTATTTATAGGTGTCCGTGTGTCCGACACGGTGTCCGACACGGGACGGCTGATTAGGAGAAGTGTTCGTGCTACCTAGTAGACCAATAAGTTTATGATAAATTAAAAGACTTAAAACAAATATCGTTTGACATGGGTGTATGTCTAAGTGAAAAAGTTTTTTATCCTATATAAGAATTTGAGTGTTAACTTAGGCAAAAAGTGTTTTTATTCATGTCGGAATATTAAATCTCAAACCCGAATTTGCACAATAATATGACTTGAGTAGTGGTAAAACATTAGCTTCTAGGCCCAGGTCAGATCTGTTCTTACCGACTTTATTTTAGCTTAGTTCAACACACAATAATGTAGTGAACTGGATTGGACTAGTTATGTTATTTTATGTATAAAAATCGACCATGAGACATACTAGGATAAATCTTAGTCCGAATTTGACTTCTTTTAAAACTTTTTTCTCCTAGCTAAAAAAGTTAACTGCATTTATTCAACAAAAGTGAGTACGCATATATCATTCTTTACGGGTTTTTTAACACGTGCGATTGTGCCCGGTTAAAGATATACATTCAAGATTTGCGAGTAAAAAAAATACGATAGATTCTGATATGATAAATTGAGAAAATGATTTCATATACTAATTAACATCTCACGAGAATCGTCGACGAATATTACATTACAACCTGTCTATTTATTCATCTTTAACAAGTACCTAAGGATATATATTAGAAAAACCGTAATTCTTAATTCAGAACCAATTTCTTTCTAGTAAATGTCATGAAAAAAAAAGAAACATTGCTTTTTCTAGAAGTTGCATGGAAGAGTACTAAAACCCTTTATTCAATTACTTTAAGTTCAGTAAAGTATCATATTGATCACACGAAAACTAAAGGTCCTTTAGCATCTGAAATATAGTAAATAAAAAGAAGAAAAAGGAGTTAATGAAATAAATTAAAGCATATAAAACATGCAACAGCTGAAGCAAACACATTTACTATATCCTGCATACTTGCCTACCATTTTGGACCCACTTTACATAATAAAGTTCAAATATATTCATTGGTGCATATTTTATGAGGGACAAAATGGACAAAATATAGTTAGGGCAATCTTCATGCCAATAATAATTCAATGGATTGTTTTGTATTTTACTTGAATTTATGGTAAAAATCAGACTGAGAGTGTCAGGCAGGAGACGTAAATAGAGGAAATATGACAGTTCAGGATACAGTAGCATTGCAGATTTGTATCAAATTGCCTTACTGATTGGTTGCAACTTGCTCACGGCCACGGTTTCGGATCATGGTACCGCTGTTATACCGTGGTGGCGCGATGGTGCAACTTGGTTTTTGTCGATTGTAGGAATCGAATTTGTTATGTTATTATAGTGGCCTAGACGATATTGGAAAAATACTTATCTGGGCTTACAGACTGTTTATATTAAATTAAAATACTTATCACAGAATAATAAAAGTGTAAACATCCTGTTGAGTCGGAGTTAGAAATACTTTTAGAAGTTTATATGCAAATAATGATACGATACAATAAACCTAATAAAGGGCAACTTTATCGAGATTTGTCATTCGATGTTTAATAATGTGATTACGATATAATAGGTTGGTGATTAATTAGTCGAATAATCTTAGGAGAAGTTTCATAAGATAGAATGAAGAACATCGTCAGTCCTAAAATTTGGTACATAACAACAAATCGCACTTGTGTACACTTATGTTACAAGACTGCAAGGGTAATAGTTTAGCCCAGTTTTGTATTTTGGGCTTAGAGCAAGTATGTACACATCTACTTGGGTTGGTCCTCTTATCATCACTTTGTCACTCATATATATTACGGGGTTGGGTTTGAGTTGGGTCAATTCCGGGTTTGATGGCTTCAGGTTGGGTCGGGTTCAACTTCGGGCTAGGTTGGGTTATTTCGGGTTCAGGTCATTTTCGGGTCAACTATTATCAAGTTATTCATGGATAATAATCAGTTTGGAATAACAATAAATATTCAGGTCGGGTCAATTTGGATTTCGGCTCTTGAGGTTTGGGTGTCGGGTTGGGTCAATTTTTCTAGGTCTGATTATATTCAATTGGTCTTATATAAGATCATTATATGGTGTGCAAAAAATCACGTATACCCTCACATTCATCAGATTGTTTAAATTCTTTTTACGATATGATTAATAGATTCTTTACGTTTCACTTTTGAGTCTATATGTATAATTAAAACAACATAGGTATTAACTTATCAAAAAGATAACAATCAAGATAATCAATTAATAATAAATGAATTTTACTCATTCTAATTTTTTAAGTTAAAAAAAAATAACATTCTATGCAATTAAAAGGTTTAATTTCAAATAAAATAGAGTTGAATTCAAACAGTAGAGGCGCAGAGGCTCAATTCGCAACACAAAATAAGCTTTTTTTTTTTGCTTGATACCAGAATTCGTCACAGTATAGCTCAACCATTATGTATTCCTAGAATTAATGATCCCCTACTCATCGTGAAACTGCCTGCCTGCACCACAAAAGTCCGACAAACACTAGAAAATACATAGGGCTGCAAGCGAATCGGACTTGGATTATACCACAGAAAAAAAAAGGCAGGAAAAGGAAAACAAAACTTCAGCTAACACAAAATCAAAGCTTTTACAAAAGTGTATTACAGAGACTATACCGAGAACTTCAGAGGTATCAGCGTAACTATGTCCTACTGCAATCGCCCTCCACCAAACGTCTAAGACTATTGTGGATAGGATGTCTGGCCGTAAGCAGGTGCAGCAGGAGCCGCACCATAATCGTACGTTTGCGAACCATATGAACCATTGAGCCTAGCCTCAGTGCTAGCGCCACTGTTCCCAGGGATACCATAGTGCTGCTGAGCGGTCTGGTAAACAGGTGCAGCCGCAGCAAGCCCGGTATCATAAGTTGGTTGACTAGGATATGTACTAGGATAGGCGGTTTGACTATGATACGCTGCCTGACCTGGATAGCTTGTCTGAGTAGGATTGGTATACGGTCCCAAATACCTCGATACTGGGCTCAATGGAGATTTTGTGTACGGACTTGAAGGTTTTTGAACTTTGGCAGGACGGGATGATGGTGGACCGCTGGTCAGGCCTCTACCACCACCATCATTGGCTCGCTTGTTATGCATCACTCTGGCTGTAGTACCATTTTTTCTATCATTCTTGGCTCTCTCAAGTACAGCAAGACGCTTCCTCAAGCTTTCGACTGGAAAATCTTCCTCAAGCTTATGGTCTTCTACACATTTTATAATAGATCGGATGGAAATCGACTCCAAACTATTTGCTTTATCCTGAAGTATCAATTCACACCAATAATTAAAAGAAGGCCGCTGGTAATACTGATTGACAACACAGTCTACCAGCAGAAGAGAAAAGTCAAAACATAATTGTCCTACTCCATCCCACTTGATTTTGGTGATCAAATGATGTCGAATTTGTCAGATATGTTTTATCAATATGCAAAATATAAACTTTTCTAAAATGACAGTATGAGAATAATTGTTTCGATGATCTGAAAGAAAAAACTTCTCATTGTATTTCAACATATATTATATTAAGAGCACTTGATCGTCATGTTGGCGTCAATTGACCAACAAGGTTAAATGGGCACAATTTTGGGATGAAGGGAGTATATAATACACTTACAGTTACTGAAGCACTATGGTTGCCTTTCTTACGTATGTCCCTGGATTCCCTATCAGTTTTCTGCAAAGAAGACTTCAGAAGTGACACGGGCTGAAATCTATCAGTCAAACCAGATTCGGTGGCAAAATAAACCGCTTCAACTTGCTTTCCATTTTTTACCAATTCTTCAATCAAATCTGCGAAGAAAAATAACTCCTCAAATCTTTGTGCAAACGTGCAATGATGAATCTTAACAGGTAGGTATGGTGTGAGGCACACATTAGTACATTACTCTAGTCAAAACTGAAGTGTTACACTCTAACTAAATAAACACGAAGTAGGCAAATGTAGCATGATATTGAACCATATAATTTGGATAAGTATACAGGCCATACATAAATCATCGAAGATCCCAGATATGTATTTATGTAAAGCATAGGAAACCTAAGTGATAAGGCCACCTTGTAAGCAAGCAACTTTCCACAATCAGGTTTCCTAGAAGGGCAGTACATAAGAAGTCTATAGTTCCATGGAATTTTGCATAACGGATAATCAGTTTAATTCTACTTTGAGGCTATAATATCATTCCGGCAATTAATATTAATAATGACATTCAAAGCAACATTGTTTTATCGTCAGAACGACATACATAAGCTCCGCTCAGAAAAAAAAAATTACTACGTACTCTCCTAGCATGCCCTCTCTATTTCAGCTCTTTGCTACCTCGCAAAAATTATAGCATTCCGTACTAACGTGTAGTTTACTACACTAAGAGAAGAAAAAGGAAATGAAGCTAAATAAGAAAAGCAAGTCAACTGCTATGCAACATTCTACCCCATATAGAACACTCAGATTTCATTTATAGTTTACTTGTGATGAGATATAAAAAGTTGCACCGTTGGATTTATATGGGGTTTGTTATAAAGCAATATCTGATGGCTTCTTAGAAAAACAATACTGCTGCATAACTAATCTCGTCAAATGGATAATCTACCCGACCTACCCCCTCTTCTCCCCCAATTTGAATCTCTTCTTCACAATGAATTAGGTGCCCCGTACCAACCAGTGCTTCATTGGCATACTTATCCAAATGGAGCAAGTCTCCTATAAAATGGTCCGATAATAACTTACTAGAAGCATTTAAAGTTTAAAACTGTATCACCATACATTTTTAAAAGGAACTTAATTTTCTGAGTAAAATGGTTTACAATAAGCTAATGTAAAGGGATTTTACAGACGTCATTGTGTTTCTAAATGGAGACATCAGCTTCAAGAAGATTTAGCGCGTGGAAGAATATAACTCAAATCCTCCCCCATTCCCAACATTCCGCCAAATTTTCCCGTCTTGTTCACCCTTACTCCATGATGATGGTTCTTGCTTCTTTCCCTTCCCTCTGTATTTCTTACAAAAGTGAACTAAAATGACACAAAAGACAATTTTTCCCTTTCAGGTCTCACCTTCCACCTTCCTCCGTATATCTCCTCTCCGTGTCCCTTCTACATGAAAAAAAAAATATGCACACAAATAAGCTATCTCTCTGCATTCCTACCAGCGGCTTCATTCTCCTTCGTTCTCTTTCTATAGTTATTAATCCAAATACTCTATTAGTCTATTGTGCCATAACATAGGCCCTGGACCCTGGTACACCTAAGAGCACAATACAATGTCACTTACATTACATTAGACAAACCTAGGACAATGTTGATAAATTTAAATTTGAAGTAAAAGTAAGATATTACTAGAACAATGATGAAGCAAGCGAGGGTCAGGGCAAAATCCTAATATCCAAACATTAAAACAATGCCCAATTCTTCTGAATAAACGTAACAGAGATACCCTTATGGCACATGAAGTTTTAGCCAATAAAGAAGTCAGAAAACAATTCTACCCCTTCAAATCATATCTACTCTGTAATACCTACATATATATGAGAACTAAGCTCCAACGACACACCCCCAATGAGAGAAAACACTGCACAACTCCATAGTTGCATTCCATCTTTTGTACTCAGTACTACATAAGCCTTGATAAATATTTAATACAAAAAGAGGGATTCAAAATTCCCCCACATACATAAGCAATTGAGCTCTCAGTCCTTGATAACCTCAATACAGGAGCCCTTCCACCTTGACCATACGTCATCGACTTCCCGATGAAATCCTCCTTAACCCCCTGTGGTCACCACATCTATACAGTGATCTTTGCCTTCTTCCTCCACTCATTCTCCCTCCCCCATCACCAAGACACCAACTTCACATTGCCACAACGAATGACTTGAATAGAGCAGACCACGAAGCTCACAATGTTAGTCCACATATTATGATTTTGCATAAATTCTTTACAATATCCTCGGCCTTCTTCTAACTGGGGTGATTCGATCCCCCCATTATTCATGCCCGGGAAGAATAGGATCTTTTTCAAACACATTTTTTATTTAGTCCTAAAAGATGATCATACTCTATAATAGTTGTAAACTTGTAAGGCAGTATGCATAACCGGTCTCTTCCCTTCTCCACTCCTACCTCTCTTAAACTATCTACCAAGGTAAAAACATACATAATTCCAATATACTTGAACCCTGAAACAAACAATAATACAAATGCAGAATGCTCATATTAGGATTCCAATCATAAACTTAGAAGTAACACAAACCAAACACGAAATGTCGTTTAAAGTAGTATTATCAGAGTAAAATCCTACATCCTCAACACAATATAAATTTCCATCATACAATATGACCTTTCTCTAATAATAGTCAGTAAATTGATTCACGCGCCAAGCCAACTAACAACACAAACAAAGACAAATCTCAACTGTGGCCATCCTAAGCTTAAGACGGCCTTTTTCCAAGCCACGTGGCTCATTCAATGATAGCTATAATGACTATATTGTAAGCTTAAGACGGCCTTGAATGCAACCAACCCAACCCAACCCAACAAACAATAACACAACGGCTCAAGGTTCACATAACAACTGCATTCAAACTTCTATAAATAAGATAAAGCAGCATAAGCAAATGAACTACATTGATCAAAAGCTCTAAACTTTACATTAAAGCGCCAAAATTGAGAAGCAAAACCTGCAATTTTATTGCCGAGAATGGGAATAGCAAGCTTAGCCATATCCCTCCTCCCACAAAACTCAAGCATCAACTTAATATAAAACTCTTCCTCAAATTTCTCCTTCAATCCAAAACCCAACAAAACCTCGATAAACATAGCCGCCTCAGCCGGCCCCATTCCAGTCCCCTCACCAACACCTTCTAACCCCTCATTATCAGACACCACCCTCCACTCCTTCAAAACCTCCTCGGCCCTCTCGACCGCCTTTTTAGCAAAAACCCGACCCAAACCCTTATTCCCAACCCTCCCCTCCTTCAATTCCTCAGGTGGGAACATACTTCTAACCACCATTGAACATGCCCACCTAGTATCAATCAACCCGGCCCGTTTCTCCCTCTTCAATTCGACAAATTCCCTCACTGCTTCCACCACAAACCTCTCAGAATCGACACACTCCGAAAACGCTTTCGACATTTTCTCCCTCAACGACGTCGTTTCCCTCCGTTTTTCAACCAATAACCTCATCAACGACCCCGGGTCCATTCTCCTACACATTGTCGTCAAAATATCCGGCAATGGTGTCGATTCATTGGGTATCGGTTTCGACACTTCCGAAATTGCGACGCTTTTACGGGTTTCCACCGTTGAAGAAAGCGAATTTTGTAATTCAGGGAGGGAATCTTCGCGGTTTTGAAGAGAATCTAGGGTTTGTGTGAATTGGGAATCTAGGGTTTGGGATTTGGAATCTAGGGTTTGGGATTTAATTTCAACGGAATTTTGGAGATTGGTGAAATGGGTAATTAGGGTTTTGTAAAGGGTTGTGCAATTGGTCAAAAGGGTTTTCTGTTGTTCAAGTTTTGTGAAAAGGGTCGTGATAGTTTCTGGTATTTCTTCTGCTATTGTTGTTGTTGTTTCCGCCATTGACGAGGAGATTGTACAAGTGAATTGGATGTTGAGAAAATGAAGGCCACCAAATTGAACAAGAGAGGGGAGAAACAGAGTTCAAATGATTTTGTATTTTTGTCTACTCGATGTGTCATACACAAATTCACATTGAAGACGAGTCAAGTAAGCAAGGTAAGTATCCGTCTTCAATTTATGTGACGGATAATTTTCGTGTATTATATTTGTGTATTGTGAGAATATTCATTACAATTTTATTTTATTTTTCTGAGGAAAAAACTATATTTACACTTCCTCTTCTTTTTTAACATTTTTACCCTTATCTTAAAAACAATACAAAAAAAAATAGAAGATACCCAACCCCAAATTCCCAGCCCCGACACCCTCGTGGCTCGTGCCTCTCCTCTTCCCCTTGCTCCGACACCATGTTGAAATAATATTTGTTGAGTCCTCCGCAGCGGGTTTATAGATCGTGGGATGGATGCCCGTCATACACATATGGGAAAAGACCTCAATAATATTGATCGTTAATCTGATAACGAAATAATAATAATCGTTAATCAGTTTACAACGCATTAAAAATGTGTTATCTAAGTGTCAATTAGTTTACCTAATAATGTCACATGTTACAATAGTAATGATCTTTAATCAAATAACGAAACTTTAAAATTAATTCACATTTCCTTTTACAAAGTAAAGGCTAAAACGTCCTTACACATCATACGTTTATTTTAACCAATTATTTTAAAATCCGTGCAACGAACAGACAACATAATAGTTTTCTTTTAATGGTTCAATTTCATCCCGGACGACTTAACGGCCTTAATTTCAAGCAATCACAGTAATGTAATGACAAATAAATAGAAAGAAAGAAATGGAGAAGATCTCCACCTATATGATTCAATGTTTCGGTTTTTGTTGCATCGTGTTTATTCAGTATGAATTATGGGCACTATTTCTTGTTTCAGGCGGAGTTATTTTGGTTTAAACCTTAAAACGGGGTTTCGTGTCCATTCCATTGTTAAATGTAATCATTATGATTCAGCTATTGTTACAGCTAATGGTAACTTGTTTTCTAAACGTTGTTACATTTAGCTGTAAACTGGGTACAAAACCCCGTCTTGTTGTTTCAGACCAAAAATAGTCCGTTTGAAGGGAGACCAACTCGTTGTTCGGATATATAAAAGAGGAAATAAAATACCATATGATATATAATTCCCTAATAATATACTCCATACAAAAATCAATTTTCATTAACTTTTACTTTACGTATTCTCTCCGTCACAATCATTTATTTGATTTTGATTAAAATACTCCTTGTAAAGAATAAAAAAGACAAATAAATAATTGTAATAAATACGGTATAAAAAAAATACCAAATTTTATACAAACAAGATCAATTCATGAAATAATGAAATTATTTTCATCGAAAAACACAAAACAATACATCATGATTTTCACCCATATCAGAAAAACTCCTATTAAGAACCTCATTATCATTATCATTTACATAACCATCTTTATTATATTGATCTAATTTAGTAGGAGCAGCAAATCGCATAGAAAATGACCGTGACAAACTATCGACCTCGTCGTCCCACATCGACCCTTGATCAAAATTTTGTGCATACGAGTCAGGGTCGTAGCTAGTAAGGTGCACTTTATCACCTTGTGACGTATAACAATCGAATATCCTTATGTTTTTTCGTTTTCTCATTATTTTCCGCCATAACAATTTCCACTTTGATGGACGGTTGATATTATCATTTGAACGGCCTAGACGAATTATATCTACGGTCGATGTGGAACAACAAAAACCTCTTTTCATCTCCATTTGATGGCCAAAATTGATTATAATTAACAAAATAACAATGTGTTATGCTAAAATTTGTTAATTTTTTTTAGTAAGAGAGTATGTAATGAATATTTGGTAAAGAAGGAGTTGAAGTAATGTTATGAAGCAAATAATAAAGTGATAATAAAGAGAGATTAGGGAAAAATAGGAGTAGATTAAGTGAATGTAACATTGGTTTATATAGGTAGAGGTGAGGAGATTCAATTGTCAATGTGAATGGATTAAAAAACATATATGTAGCACTTTTAAACATTTATTTACTACTAGTGTTGGAGTATGTTCTTTTTCCTTGGGGTGGCTTTGAATTGGAGTTACCCATGTTTGACTAATTTCTTACATAATAATATTGTGTGATTGTGAAATTATATGGTTTTATTTGACACTCATTTTTACCTTTAAATAAATAAACAATACTCCTTATTAGCATAAAATCAGTAATTATTGTATAAAATCGTTATATATTTCTATATGTTAAAGATCAGATTTATTGATATATTGTATATAGTATTAAATGAGGAATTAACAAGGATTATTTTGCAACGTAAAACGATTTTATTCTATAGTAACTGAAATACGATACTGTGATAATTTATTATTTTTAGGCAGATTTTGTGAGGAAGGAGTGAACTATTTTTACAGAGTTAATATATGTACTCAAAATAAAATAGAGAGTTAATATGTTTCTACTTGGATTCTAAGGGAAGACTTTGATAAAGTTCCATGTGATTAGCAATTAAAGAACTTGAGCAATCAAGTATAGTATCACTTGTGATTCTATCTTGAATAATGGTGACAGTTACTACATTCATAATCCTCACTTGGTGACTCATAGCTAGAGCTGGCAAGTCTGACCCGACCCGAGTGACCCGACCCGAAACCCGAAACCCGAGCAAAACCGACCCGACCCGACCCGAGAATACTGCAACTCGAAACCGACACGACCCGACCCGATGACGACCCGTAACCCATTGACGACCCGAAAATCAGTGACCCGAACCCGAGCCGAACCCGACCCGACATTGACCCGACCCGATATTGACCCGATTAAATTGACGCTCTGACAATTATTAATCTTAATAATGATCAAAATGAAAGTGATTTATTGTTTAAATTGATATGTTTGACTTAATAATGAATTAATTAAACCAAATAATAATTTAAAACTAGATTTAATGGAAAAATATTGAAATATTGCGAAAAAATAACCGGACCCGATTACGACCCGACGCAAACCCGACCCGACCCGATGTATCATTTGACCCGAAAATGACCCGACCCGATAACGACCCGACCCGACCCGAAAGGGTTGTCTGACCCGATACGACCCGAACCCGACATGACCCGACCCGAACCCGACCCGACTGACCCGATTGACACCCCTACTCATAGCCCATAGAAACGAGTTGAGACCATTATGTACTTCACGAATTCTCGTTTAAAACGGATACTATTTATCTTAAATTTAGAACGGGTCAAATATTATCAAATTACTCCACTTACTATCTAGAAAATATTCAATTTTTTGTCTTTATTACCACCAGTCCACCATATGATAGTATTTAATTAGTTTTAAACAAAAAAACGAATAATGCCCTCTTAAGCTAAATGTATTGTAAGTTGTAGGTATTTAGACTATCCGTTTATTTTCGAGGTTTTCGAATAATGCCCCCTTAAGCTAAATGTATTGTAAGTTGTAGGTACTTAGACTATCCGTTTACTTTTGAGGTTTTACATTCTCTTTTATCGGTCCAGATTATATTTTTGGTGCAATTTACCATTTTTAAATTTATTTATGCATAAAAATTAGGGGTGAGTGTGTAATCAAGCTGAACTTATATTGAGCTGGGTTAAGTTTGAGATTAGCTTGTATATATTTATTTACTTTCTTTAGTCTTTGAAAGAAATATTTTAATCAAAGATAAATAAACAATTGAAACGGATGGAGGATGAATGATGATTTGGCTTATAAATCTCGGGTTTAAACACTCGTTCAGATAATTTGTCTTGAGAATGCAAGAATGTAACGTTTTAAATTTTAAGACTTTTCACAGTTTATTTTATTTTGAGGGCTGTGAAACATCGTTCACGTTTTATAAAATATCGTCGACATTTTTCTTTAAAAAACAGACACACACTACCCTTTCCTCTACTTATCTCTCTATCATTTATTATCCTTTTTCTCTCATAAAATCATCCAAAAAACAATCTTAATCAACCCAAAAAATTAGAAAGACGGTTTCAAGTAAAAATTAAACGGTAATCAATGACGAGCGACTGTTCATCGGTATGTTACGAGAACAAAATGTTAAAAAGAATCGAAACATAAAAAATAATAAAACTAATAAAGAAAAACTATAAATTTACAAGAATAATCCACATTACAAAACATCGAAAAAAAAAAAGCGTCACACACTCCTTGACGCACCTGGACGTTGGTACCCATACCCAATGTTCAGGGGCAAAGTCGACTCCCCCCCAACAACATTCAACCTGAACGTTGCTAATACCCCTACCCAACGTCCAGGATCAAAACATCGGGAAAAAAAACGTCACACACTCCCCCCAACAACGTTCAACCTCAACGTTGCTACCCCTAGCTAGCCAACGCCCAGGATCAACATCAACATCACTTGGGTGGTCGCCGGTCGGCACTCCTATCAAGGCAGGGTGGTCGGAACAGAGGGGGGAAGGGGGACTGAAGTGGCGGTTGGTCGGAGTAGGGGTGGTCGGAGAAAAAAGAAAAAAAAAGTAATTAAAACTAGGAAACTTACTTGATCCGTTTCTTATTATGTGTCGTTTTCAAAAAAATAAAAACTTTCTTTTTATATGTCGGTTTACATTTTTTTCCCCATGTATTACACGTGATTTACAAATTACAACACACTAGTAGATATAAGTAAAACAAAAAAAAGACGTCCTTTTAGCCATTAAATTGGTGAAAAAGCCTTATTTTACTATTTTCTAAAAGCATATATTCTATATAATTAATATTAGTAACATTTTCTTACACTTTCTTAATCTTTGTAAAATTTTAAAGCAACATATATAAAAAAAAAATTCTCACTCCGTCCCGGTCTATTGTTATTTATTTCTATTCCAGGGTGTATCGATACATTCTTATCTCTTTTTATATATAGTAAGTTTTAGACAAGTGGATACTTGTATTAGACAAGAGGGCACGCATGCGATAGAGATACTTACTTTATAATCAAATTTCACCACTTTTTTAATTTTCTTGGTTTTTATTTATTAGGAATAAATGGATAGATAATAAATGACCTGGACGTAGGAAATATACTCGTAATAAATAACAGAGATATAATCCCTCTATAGTAAAAGAATAAGTCTATCCAAGTTTTTTTTCCCTCCAAAATGTATAGACTAATTAAGGAAACAACATAAAAAGTTAGCTCATTATGATATAATGTTTGCATTAAGATATAATGTTTCCATTAAATTATAAACTTTTCATTAAACTAAACTATAATTTTTTCACTAAAATAATATAAACGATAATCTTTTCATTAAAAATATAAACTATACTTCGTATAAAAAAAACTATGAACCGTCATTATTAGCTTCATAACCAAAAAAATAATTAAACTAATTTGTGAAATTTATAAAATAATACAACTCGAATCATGGAAAAAAAAATCTATTTCATTAAATATCAAAATAATATCATTAGTTGTTCGATTAGTTTTGTAATTTCAAAAATTTTCTCAAATCAAAATATAATTAAGGATTAAAAAACTGAGAAATTAATTGTTTTTTTATGTAAAAATCTATAAGTATAATACACTGAAAAGTGACCTCTATATATATCGTGCATGTATGTCACGGAATATATACTACGGAGTAGTAGATTAGTAAATCAATAAGTTAATCAAATCCTCAAAGAAGAGAAAAATCAAAGAATCAATTTAGAGGTCACTATAGGGGTCAGACCAAGTTGGCGCAAATTTTGGATCATAAAAATTCATTCCACACATAATTTAATCTAATTCACATGATTATACACGTGAGTTAGGGAATTGAGATGTCAGATTAAAAGCAGAATTAGCATGTTTTATTATGAATGAAATAGAGTTTGACAAAAGTAAGAATGATTCAGATTCTATTATGTCTACATCAAACGGTTACATATTTATACATAAATACTCTCTTCTATCCAATCTAATGTACCCGTGGGCCCGGGCACAAGTTTTAAGAAAAATATCTCACAATGGTAAAAAGTCATAAATTGCCCTTGAATTTTAATGTTAAAAAGTAGTCTATTTGATAGAATTGTATGTAATTAAATGGGTGTTGCAAGGATAAAATGGTCTAAATGTTACCCAAAAAGGAAATGGGTACATTGGATTGGATTGTACAAAAATGGAAAGTGGGTACATTGGATTGGATAGGAGGGAGTATAAAGATTTATAGAATATAATGGGGAATATATAATTTAATGGGTTTGTGAGAGGAAATAAAGAGAAAGAAATAGACAGAATCCTAATTTGATATAAAGTTGACAATTAATTATTAATTATACTTATCAATCTCTCAACATTGTTTCTTTACACAACAGTATTCTTTGTGGCTAAGCTCAATCACAAATTCTCATTTGTGACCGTCACTTTTCGTCACAAGCTTGTGACGTAGCAAATGTGATCATTTTTATGGAAAATGTAACCACTATATGACTGGTAACATTTTATGGATGATTACTTTTTATCATAAAATGGTCACATTTAGTCCGTCACAAGCTTGTGACCGTCACAAGAGAGACCAACTGAAGCTCAATTACGCAACTTGACTATTTTAGCAAAGTCGTAGATCTTCAGCTCGTCTCACTAAAGACATGCACTATCCGTCTTCAACTTGTGACGAATAGTGCCCGTTTTCAAGATCTGTACTACATTAAAAATATATAAGCACTTGATTCCCCTTAAAAAAAGGTTGTAATCGTCCTAGACTTATAACGAGTCAAATATTATTTCATAGATAGTATAAACGTGTTGCAATTTCTAAGGCATTATAAGTGTTTGTTTCATCTAATTATTTGACCTGTTTTATGTCCGAAACAAATAAATCCATGTTAAACAAGAATTTTTGAAAAGTGTGAGAGAATACTATCTCCTCCCGTCCACACCAAAGTTACATTGAGCTTTTCACATTTGTTGAGATGCGTTTTGCAACGTAAATATCTTTAGTTACTACACATTATAAAAAATTATAATAATTTGATATTCTTATAGCATTCATGATAATGAATCAAATAAGATCTGACATGATTATATTTTCTCTTATATATTAGGAATAATACCAAAGGTTCTCCACACCCATAAATAATGCGAAAAGCCAATATTACCTTTGATCTAGATGTGAAAAAGTATATAACTTGTGATTTCTTATGGGCGAAAAAATTCTCACTTTTAAGAGATACTCATATGTAAATTATGATTGTATGAAGTTGATATAAAGCTAGGAATGTTTAACTGTTAACTTTGGGTCACATTTTCAAGCGTCTCAATAGGCACATACAGGCATACAGCTACGTCTCATAATACGAAAATTGTACATTCTTTTTTTAATAAAGCAACAACAAGGAATCCTAGGTGGCAAGCATACCATGAAAGTAGGAACTTTGAAAAGTCAAAATTTTCTTTTAGAAATTATTTAATTTTCATTCTCTCAAAGTACATGACGTAAAATGGGCATCTTTGTATAAAATAAAATACGATTATAATTACAATCTTATAATATATATCTATTACCTACATGAATTCAAAATTATTACAGCAATTTAAAATTTTTAAATTACACTAATAAGATAATAATTAGATAATTTCAAGCCTCTAAATTCCTCTTGAAACAGCAAAGAATAAGATCTAATCTGAAAAAAAAAACAAGTGTATTGTACTAATCTTGCTAATGTAGCAACACAGATTAATAATTATAATAGGACTAATAAACAAAAATTTATGTCAATAATCATTTTAAATAACAAGATAAAAATATTGGCTATACTCATAAAAAAAAGGCTAGGGAAACAATTTTTAATAATAATATCTTAATAATACTCCGTAAATATATATTTTTCTTTTTAATAATAATAATAATATTATTTTTATAATAAAAAAATAACAGGCTTTTAAACATCAGAATAATTATAGTAATAGTTAAGCACTCATTTATAATAATAATAAATTATATCCCTACGCAGCTACATTATACATTGTAATTTGTAAAGGTCAATATGATGTTATAGTTATGTTTTTGATGCAATAAGAAAATTATAAAATAAATATAGTTAGCTAGCATAATACTCCTATGTATGATGTTTCTACTACATAATTATAGTTATCTTAAAAAATTAGTTAGCTAAGCTAGGCATAATATTACTAATGACACTAAAGATATATCACGGGTCACGGGTCACGAGTTAGAATTATAATTTTGGTTTATGGTCTCTATACGTATATTTTTTAATTAATGACTTTATATTAGTTTTAACAACAATCATATTATTATATTAAAATTATAGATATCAATATTTTATGGATAAAAATGTTAATAAATAAGTACTTTGTGACAAAAAAATTTAAAAAACAAATCCGTGCAATTTGCACGGATTTAAAACTAGTCTAAAGATTAAAACAAGGACCATTTAGTTTGCGTCCTTTAAAGGGAATTCGTCGACGACCTCATCACCCATATCGTCGACATAATTAATTAGTGAAATGAACAATTTGCCCGAATCACAAAAAAAAAACACATTTTTCTACTAAATTTTTGTTTTCTTTAATTACCTTTGAAATCAACGGTTTTGATATATACAAGCTAGTGAGTTGTCTTTAAGCATTAACACAAATTCTCATTTGTAACGGTCAATATCTGTCACAAGGTTATGACGGGTCGGATCCCTCTCACAAGTCACAAGCTTGCAAGTGAGAGGGCAAGTAGAAAAACATTGATTTTCCACTTGCCCTCCCACTTGCAAGCTTGTGAGAGGAATCCGACTCATCACATTCTTGTGATGAATAGATCCGTCACACTAATTGAAGCATTAATTACTTCCAACATGTCGTTTATTTTGCTTCAAACAATTACAAAAAAAAAATTCAGAATATTTTGATGCTTCATTTGCATTTGCATTAACTTCCTTGAGGATGAAGAAGATAAACTTTTTTACCGGGATGTTGATACCCATGATGTTTTTAGATAGACCAATTTTTTTTTTTCCACTTGTTTTGGCTTTGTTGTTTTAAAGTTTGGTTAAAGTGCCAAAAGATGGACTTTTGAAAGTTGTAAAAAAACATATTCCCTCCTTTTAAATCCAAATACAATATTTTTTATTGACACTATTCATGAGTGAAGAGAATTTTTACGATTCCTTGCAATATGTAAGATAAAATATGGTCATGTGGGCTTTTGTTTGACTCGCCTTTATAAGTACAATAAGATTATCAAATTTTTATAATCTAAAATTCGAGATATTTACGTTACAATTCGTGCATTGACAAACGTGTAAAAGAGAAATGTTGTGATTGGACTTGAATAGAGGAAGTATTATCTTAAAAATTACATTCGCTACTAGTTTACTCGAGTCTAAGGATGTAGTAA